>VZSZ01001115.1:478636-491744 GCA_013398815.1 Ibidorhyncha struthersii | reverse complement strand
TATATATTTAAATATACTAAAAGAAGTATGTTCAGCAGCACTACCTATTATTATCAAATCAATCACTTTAGCGTTTTTTTACAGGAAAAAAAATAAATAATTTGGCTTTCACATAATGCAGTCTTAAAGTTAATTTCACTCTAAACAGCTAACTTTTGGCAAATCATTCCCAACAGCCAAGGTGTTTCACAAACTTTATGTTCAAGTCATGTATCCTGTGATATTTATACAGGTACAATTGCCCACTTGACAGTTCTAGTCATCTCACAAAATTTTGAGTGCCTCAGATTAATTTAGAATCGTCGAATTATAGAATCATTTAGGTTGGAAAGGGGCCTTTAAGATTACTGAGTCCAACTGTTAACCTAGCACTGCCAAGACCACCACTAAACCATGTCCCTAAGCACCACATCTACGTGCCTTTTAAATATTTCCAGGGATGGTGACTCCACCGCCGTTCCAATGTTCGATAACCCTTTCAGTGAAGAAATTTTCCCTAATATCCATCCTAAACTTCCCCTAGCACAACTTGAGGCTGCATTCTCTTGCCTTATTGCTTTTTATTTGGGAAAAGAGACCAACCCCCACCTGGCTACAACCTCCTTTCAGGTAGTTGTAGAGAGTGATAAGGTCTCCCATCAACCTCCTTTTCTCCAGGCTAAACAGCCCCAGTTCCCTCAGCTGCTCCTCATAAGACATGTGCTCCAGACCCCTCACCAGCTTTGTTGCCCTCCTCTGGACACACTCCAGCACCTCTGTCTCTGTCTTGTAGTGACAGGCCCAAAATGGAACACGGTACTCAAGGTGGGGCCTCACCAGAGCCAAGTACAGGGGGGGAAATTATATTGTTTAACTTGTGTTCTTAGTCCACTGTTGCAACAGAATCTATAAGTAATGTTAACATTCTACACTATTTAGAACCTACATAAGAACTTTAAGTCCTCAACTATGTGGTTAATTCCTTGATTGATCTAATTTTTTTATATTATTGTGACATGGAATGTTAGAAACGAAAATCTACCCAAGAAGGAACTAGCATAGGATTGTAAGCAAAGAATTTGTATTCCTATATAAAATGTGCATTAAATTGTCTACTCAAATGACATGCACAAATAATTTTTTACTATTAAGGATAAAGTTTTTTTTTCTTTGTGAAAACTTAACAACAGAAATGCTCAAGCTTTCTACCTGTACTTATAGGGATAATTCCACTTAAATCAAGGAGAGTTATGTGTTATGAATCAACACAGCTGTGACCTGAAGCTGCAAGTAGAGCTTCAAAGATAAGGTACGAGTCTTCCTATCTAAATACATCCAAATAGCACTTTTTTTTTTTGCACTCTGACAAGTAGACTGACCTGAAAACAAAAGAATTTTATTTTAGTAAACATAGTTGTCATTTTTTTACTTGTTTTAGCTCCATGTAGGAGAAAACCTAAGATATTTAGAAAGTACTCAAGAGATAGTAAGGGAGACTGAGAGAGATTTACCCCCCAAAACCAGCATTCAAACACTGAGGATGGTCACTTTTAAAGTGCTAAGCCCAAGTTCAGCTACCTGCTGCAGCTCAAAGTAAGAGATTTAAACCTAGGTCTCCTAACTTGCCCTGACCACAGAGGTAGGCGTATCTCAATTTGTCAGGATTTGATTATAAATTTGATCCTGGACCTGAAAAAAACAATCTTTATTATTAAACTTATATTGAAAAGATACAAATTTCTGTGAAAGCTTTGATTTCACCAAGTCAACATTTTCTGATGAAAAATGTTTTGTCAAAATAATTCTCACCAGATCTTCCTAAGAGAGATAAGACGACAACTTATTATGACATTATTTAAAAGATACCTACTCTTACGCTTCCCATTTGGCATCAGAATCACCTTAGAAGAACGTGTATGATACTGCAACATTTGGAAAGTACCACAGTTTCCAAGAATGACATTTTAGTTTATGGGAAATCTCATAAAGAATGTTATCTAAGTTTAAAAGTAGCTTAGAAAGAAGCTAAGGTGGATGGACTGCAATTAAACTAGAAGAAATGTATGCATTGACAGGCTCAGCTCTTGCCATATTAAGCCTGTAATGGCTTTGCAATTAGGTGGAAAGTCTAACAATTCAAAAGCTATCTCTTAAAATTATATTGGAACTAAAACTGACAAGACAGAAAGGCAAGAATGCTGTGGAGAAAAGCTTCATCCAGCAACACAGTTAATCATAAGGCAGGAGAAATCACCTATGAAGACATCATTGAAATTTTCTGTCCCAAAAAAAGTCCTTTATCTCCAATTTTTATCACTTTTGAAGTTTGAAGAACAACCAGACCAGTCAAAACCTGTAATGTCCTCAATACCTCAAAACTACTCAGAATAGCATTTTAAAATATGTACGATTTTTACTCAATCTGTTCTCAAAGCCAATGCTTCTTATGACTTCCTTAAAATATTGTGCAGATCTGACATAAAGCACAAAGATTTTTGTGTGTGAGAGGGCATCCTGGTTATAGCAGGTGCTTTCTTGTGGGGGACGGAGGAACCATTCTGTACAATTTTAAGCAACACAGATAACTGAAAGTTTGTGTCATGTCAGATGCCAACACTTAGCATCTTTGAAAGAGAGTCTATGGACAGACATTCACAACAGGCTTGAAGTGACATGTTAGTGTCATGCGAAGTCCAGATAATAAATAAAGACATCGTTATGTTCCTTCCTGCCTGACAAAGATGGCTCACATGGCTGATGAGATTTAAAAATCCATTGCGGAATAGGCATCAGAGGAGTCCCTAATGATGAGGGCTGGCAACTTGTCAAGGAATTCTACTGATTGCCTTAATTCATGATGACACAGAAATGTGTTTGGGTTCCATTTTTATTGTCCTGCTAACCTCAACACAAGAATAAAAATTAATTAAAATATTCATTAGTGTTCTTGTAAACAAGTATATTGTTTCCTCATTTTAAGACAAGGCCAGCTCAATTATTTTTAAAAATTTGCACTCCATTTTTTCAGTCCAGCACCTAAAATTGGATTAACAGACCGTGTGGCTCATCCTATCCTAAACACAAAGCAGTTCTATTCAACTGGAGATAATATTGCAGGATACTGGCATGACGGAGACAACGAAGCTCCATAGGGGAGTAACAAAGCCATGTCTCAGAGAAACCTGCAAAATCAATATTCCCAGCCTTTTGTTAGTGTGCCCAACAGGAGACAGAACCGAGCTGCCCTAAGCATAGAGGCCTTTCTAGGGTACCAATGAACCAGTTCAATAAGCTGAACGTTTGGGGAATTATCACTTATTAAAGCCTACAACAAGTTAACATGCACAGCTGAGCCATTCTGTCTTCCTACTTACACTGCTGTATATTTAACAGGTTTCAATATGATACAACATACATTTCTATAGCGAAGAAAGATAATTCTGTTTATTCACGGAATCACAGGTTTAGGCTGGAAGGGACCTCTCCAGAGCATCTAGTCCAAGCCCTCTGCTCAAGCAGGGTAAACTACAGCAGGCTGTCCAGGACCATGTCCAACTGAGTTTTGAGTATCATCTCCACCAGTGGAGAACTCCACAACCCCTCTGGGTGAGATTCCCAAAGGACAGTCTTCCACGGCTTACTACATCCAGCCAGTCACAACATCCGCAGGATCCACAGGCAGCTGACTCTGCCGTCCCTTTCTGTCATCATGCCAGGTCCTCGCCCCTCATCCCTGTCAAGTCCTACTCTGAAAACACAAGCCCCCACCAAGGTTAGGCAGAGGTGGCAGGGTCCCCAGTAGGGCTGGCGCCCGTGGCATGGGGTCACAGTTGTGGCAGAGCACAGCATGTCACTGTCCCCGCTCCCCACAGGGTCTCCAGAGCCAGGTATGGGTGCCGTGTAAAGTGCAAATGTAGTGTATATGCACCTACAATTTATATGCAGAAGTGCCAGGCATAAACACTGCACAACACTGCTTAATTTGGATTGTAATAATCCCAAATGCAGTGAAGAAGCATCTGACTTCTCATTTTGAAACTCATAGGTTTTTGAAAGGTAAAAAATGAAGGTTGTAGGGGAGAAGGCAAACAAGTTTTGGACAGCTGAAAATTAAGAAAATTATTATTTCCAGTAACCTCACTTTCCTAATTAAGTGTCTACAAGAAAAAAATTTGGTCTGGGTAGGATGCAGAAGAATGTGAGTCAAAAAATGAGAGAGTTCAGAGGAGTGAATAATAGTGTATTAATTGTAACATTTCTTTGATCTTGTCAGGAAACATTGTTGTGAATACTAATGTAGCAATTTTATTTTTGGTTCATTAAATGAAACCTGTCCTAGATGTAACTATTCAGACAAAACAGCTATGTGTTGGTTGGAAAATGATTCAATGTCAGAAAGTCAATGCCATGGGTAATCTCATTATATGCAATGTGAAACCAAATTTGCCATGAAAGTTACATACTTACACGAGGTTTTATCCAATCCACAGACAAAGCATGGAAGCTAAAGCCAAGTAAATCAAAGTTTTCTGATATCAATCTTCTTCAATGGCCCGTCTTTTTCATCATTAAGCACATTATACAGTCATTGTTAAAATTACAGAAACTGTCCTGGGATCAGGCAAGAAAAGATTGGTCTCCTCTCAAGGTGAGTACCCACATAAATAGTTAGCTACAGGATCAGTTTCACTTTTGTACTTTCTCCTTCTGCCCTGTAAGTCTTGATTTATTATCTGTGCAGTGACACTGTTTCAACAAGGGGATTGTAAGTGCCCCATTATAGAACCACTGATTGATGCAGATTTGCCCATGGCAGAAAAGAGAACTGAACTGAGCTCCCATACATCCTGAACAAATGTTGCAATGACTAGGATGCCCTGAGGACATGGTGTGGCATCTGTCCTATCGCCACCGCTTCATTCTCCTCTAAACACAATACTTGGTTAGAAGGAAGGACTACAGGTGACAGCCTTCAGGAGTAGGGCCTGGGATAAAGACCCAGGTAGACAGAAAACCACTTAGAGTCCTAATGAGAGGACAGGAGTTACCCTTGTCCTCAGCATTTTCAAGTGGCTATCTACTAATTATTTCTTAAGCTGCACCCATTTGCTGACTTTATGTTCAGATCCTGTGCTGAGGTACCTAGCTCTCATCATGCTGTCTGAAAGCACAAATGTTACTCAAAGTCTTAGAGACATAAGATTATGATTTACATAGTCCATTACCTTCAAAGGAGGTAAGAGAATCTAACTTTTATTGCTTTTTTTTTTAATTATTTAGCATTATTCAATTACTTTTTAGAGAATAGTTGAAGTTGGTAAAGACCTCTGGAGACTGTCTAGTCCAACCTTCCTGCTCAAAGCAGGCTCAATTACAGCAGGCTGCTCAGGACCTTGTCCAGACAGGTTTTGAGTATCCCTAAGGATGGAGACTGTACAATGTCACTGCACAACCTGTTCCAGTGTATGATCATCCTCGCAGTAAAATATTCTTACCTGTAAGTGGAATTTCCTAAATTTCTATTTGTGCCTATTGCATCTTGTCCCTTCAATGTATATTACTGAGAAGAGTCTGTCTCCACCCATCAGGACCCATTGATAAGAACACATCCCCCTCCCCAGTCCTTCTCTTTTTGAGGATAAACAATCCCAGCTCTCTCAGCCTGCCCTTGTACAACAGATGCTCTAATTCCTTAATCACCCTTGTGGCCCTCTGCTGCACTGTGTCCAGTAGGTCTCTCTCTCTCTCGTACTGGAGAGAGATGGACACGTCTCTCTTATAGTACCTCTTGTGGCAGTCCAGCATGAGACATAGCACTCCAGATGTGTCCCACCAGCGCTGAGTAGAGGGGAAGGATCACTTCCCTCGACCTGCTGGCAATGCTCTCCCTAATGCAGCCCAGGAGGCTGCTGGCTTTCTTTGATACAAGAGCACACTGCTGGCTCGATATCCATCAGGGCTTCCAGGTCCTTTTCTGCAAAGCTGCCTTCCAGATGGTTCGTCCCTGGTCCATACTGATGCATGGAGCTATTCCTCTGCAGGTGTAGGACTTTGCACTTCCCATTTTTGAACTGCGTGAGCTTAGTGTTCTGTGAGAGACAAACACTGTATCCAAAGCCATCCTTCAGCATGGACGTAATTTTGCAAGATTCACATGGAGGTGACACCTTGAGAATCAAATAGGTCCAGTGGCTAATGAAAAAATAGCCTGTCCATAATTCAGAATTCCCTTTCACCCCACCACCTCTTGCCCTGCCTCCCACTGCCCCTCAAAAAACTGCACCCAAAGCTGAAAACCCCAAAGCAAAAACAATTTTACCAGCAAGATCTCTAGTAAATCACTGATCCACCTTTGGAGCCTTCCAAAGAAAACATATAATTGCTTATTTTTGTCCATTCTACCTTCTAGTACCTTCCTTCTCATACCCTTACATATAAAATCCTACTTTAGAGGACGGAAACAGAACATGTTTGATGACAAACCATGCATTTCAGCTGACCAGAAAAGCCACTGGAAATTTCAACTCTTGTCTGCTCTTCAGCATATCTCTTAAAAGACAGCTTGTCCGTGTCTCAAAAGAAGTCCACCAGGTTCACAGGCTGCAGTTGATACACTATGATTTACAGTAAACCAATAGTTTCTAAATTCCATTCAGGAAGGTAATGATTTGTTTGAGGGATTTCCTGCTTACAGAATGTTAGCTGCTTTCTGAAAGACAGCATAATGATACCAGAAACACGATTTAATTTTGTTCTAAAGAGCCAATAGCTGAATTGGCAAATGGCAGAATGACAACAAACCACATTGTCAGTAAGTCTTATCAACTCTAGATGAAAATTTTAGCTTTTAAATCTGCAGCTTTGCTTAGTTTGTCAAGATTCTCATTTTCCTGGGGAAATTGCCTACTATTCACTGATCAACCATATTGCTGTATGGTGAATTTAACAATTCGCATATCAGCGTAGGCAGAGCACAACTGCACTCACCGCCCTATCATTGAGATGAGTTCTTAACAATGCATTTGTAAGATGCTTGTGCCTTGCCTCACCTCCAAACAGAAAATGTCATCAAAAAACTCCAGATCTTTACAGAAAAAAAACCAACAAACCCATTCCTGGTTCCAGCAGAAACTAAGGCAACAAGAGACATTGAAACAATTGTTAAAAAGCTGCTCAGAAAATTGATTTGCTTCGTTAGCAACAGAAGTCATCTCTCAGAACGTAACCCTATACTCTGCCTCCAGATAATACCACCTCTTTCTTCTCCTACAGCAAGGTTTGTGAAGACATGGTGAGATTTCCAGAAAATGCCAAGAAGACACAGAGTTAGCCACATATGCCCTTACCTCTCTGATGTGTGTTAAAACATCGAAGGAAATACTGATTTACATAGTAACTCCATAGGTGGCTTCAGAGCACACTCCCTGAAAGACAGGATCATGCAGTTGCCAGACCTGCAATGATGCTTTTTCTCTCAAATGGGTAGTTGGTGAGCGTATATAAAGATGTCTACAGGATTTCTCTCTCCTAGAGAACTCACTGTAGGGAAACTACCTGATACAGGACTGGAAAAGACCAGGGAGTGACAAAAAAAACATGAGACCTTTGTGACTGTACACTTCTTAACACCTGCATGATGTGTGAGTTATCAAATTGTGGAATGCCATCGAAGGAAAACTAATAACTGGGAATCAGTGCAAAAAAAAGACAGAAAGGAATAAATCCCCAAACAAATAATTTATTCTTTCCTTGCTTTAAATCTATTGTAAAAGAATTGCGTATGTTATCAGTTATTTATCAAAAGCAGTTTTTTCTGCACACTTTGGAACAGGTACTGAATTCAGTACCCCTTTCACTTGAATACACAAAATGAAACAAGACCTAACCCACAACAGATCTGATTAATAATTTATGTAATCTCCAAGACAGAAATTTGCTCATAGTAATGATTTCATAACCCTCTTATTCTTTGCTGTAATGAAAGTAATTGGCCATATTTGGATTTATTTCATGTTTGTTTGCTGTTTCATGTTCTGATTTCTTTCCTAATTTTTTAAAATAACTCACCTTCCTGAATTATCCATGTATGCAAGTTAGTTATTTCTGTTCTTGCTGTCAAATCCAGTATATTGCATCACTGTAGCTCAGGTAATGACTCACTTCTGAATTATTTGGTAATTCACTAAACTCCAGACACTTTCAATAATAGCATTCCAGATACCCCCAAAATTTTTTTTCCGAACCAGCGAAGGTTGCTAAGTGACAGAAACGTACTTATCTACCACATCAGTTGTAGACATTTCAGTGCAAAGAAACAATCTTACACACCCACATCATAAAAATAAACATTTTATTAGTACGTGCTATAAACAGCAGTAGTTTATTATAACCCAACCTTAGTTCTGATATTTGGGCTTCTTGAACATCAACAGTAAAGTGGTTTTCTTTAATCACAATATTTTAAGGATCTAAGCGAGAATGCAGTAATTTCACAAAAGTTCATTTAATCTCTTGGTCATCTACAGCTAGGATTTCTTGAAAAAATGGCAGAAACATTTTGATAGGATATTACATTGGTGCCAGTATTTTATAAAAAAAATGCAGACTTGCCTTTGACACAAAGTGGAATTAAAATGCATGTTTAAGTGTCTTGCCTTTACGCTTTTTTGCATTTTAGTGTAAAGTCTATAAATAATATTCGGTCAGAATGATAACGTGGATGTTGTGACAACACGTCAGTTATACAGACAGGTATAAAAATGTTTTGTATTGGCAGCGTATTTCCACTGTCACTCTGTTGCTTTTTTCTGTTTGGCTTTGCAAATAATTGGCTAGGTTAACATAGCTGTCAGTGAACAACTTCACGTATTTTGTTTTTACGGGGTGAGGATTTCCCATAACTTATGAAAGCTTTCATGCTAACTTCAAAAACACATGCAGCTTTTCAAACTGTATGTATATAAACTATATCTATAATGTCATTAGCAATAAATTAAAGTTAGAAAAAACCCAGCTAAATTAATAATGGCTAGGAAGAAACCTATCTCTAACTGGTAGTTTGAATCTGTTACAGAAAGAAGATCAGTAAAAAGGCACAGTCTACGAGTAACACATCACAGCTATAGGTTTGTAATAACCAACAAAAGCAGTCACCAGTGAGAGCACCTGGCACATAGACAATATAATGCAATAACCAACACAACTTAGCTTTAGTCACTGAACGGTCAACAGCTTCCCTCTAAATATATTTTGACTATGCATTAAGAGAATTGTGGGCAGTTCTCACAGAACTCACTGTTAGTTACCTTGAAAAAAGCCTGTTGCACGAACACGTATCAAAATCTCTCTCTATGAATCTTTTAAGTATTCTGTAAAGAAATACTTTTACTGAAATACTGGGTGAGAACTAAGTTCCCAATCCTATAGTTTCAGATACATGCAGTTCTCTGCCATTTAGACTCAGGTATGATTTCTGTTATCAAAGGGCTGAACTCACTCTCTAAATTATAATTTGACAATGAAATCAGGATGTCTCTCTTTCTTCCTTCCTCTTTCTTTGCCACAAATACAATAATTGTCGCAAACCAACAGCAAAACCTCCCCTGTTATGGCCAATATTGTGGATACTAAACAAGGTATTAAAAAAATCATTGAGGTACGTGTCTAGTTTAAACCTTTTTTTTCAAACGTGGCCTAAGATTAGTAAATACAAAGACTGCAAATCTTCTCACAAAATCTATCTAAAAATGTTGTTTTTCTTTAACCGTGAATCTGTATCACCTGATCGGTCTCCACTGATTCTTTCTTCTCAAGGAAAATGGAAGAAAATTGCGATTCCCTTGCACTTTTTCCGATAATTGCTATGGTTGCTATGGATTGTTATAAAGAGACATATAGAGACTTTTAACTGCTTTGTTGAAAATGTAAATGGTTAAATACAGTTGAAAAGCTTACTTTATTAGTATGATGCTCCACTGCTCTTCCTCTGAAAATTGTGTTGAGAAAAAACAAGCTGATGTTACATGATGTACGTAATTCATGTTTTTAACATTGTAAAAAAAAAAAAAAAGATGCTATTTTACTCATGTTTATCTCGAAATCAACAGATCTAAACATATTTTTTTTCCAAGAAAGGTTGGATCAGATGATCCTTGAAGTCCCTTCCAACCTGATATTCTATGACTTATGTCCATTAAGATATTATTCTGTTCTTTCTTTAAAATCAACTGAAGCATTTTACTTTAGCTAAAGCCAAAACTCAGTTGTTGGCTTGAATATTACTAGCTGGAAATTCTTTATTAAGCACACTGAATCAGTGTACTGCCACAGAATTTACCCGCTTTTTACTTAAAACTCCTCTTTTCAAAGTAAATAAGCAAACTCAAAAAGAATGGAAGGTCTCTCTGCAAAGATGTGAAGAGTGTTACCTTCCTTCCACTGTGTACATGCTTGATGCTACATGAACATTAGGATTTATCCCCTGTAGGCTGCACCCGTAATAGAGGTCAACATCACTGCACGGGCTTTACAGGTCTGACATCCTAGCAGAAAGCAGCGGTGCGTGTACACATCATGGACAAACTGTCTGACACACAGACACAGTGTACAACAGGCTTTAAACGATGCCTGTTTCTAGTCAACAGAAACATTTTGCTTGTAATTTCAGTTGGAGCAATGGCACAACCTATCTTAATAAATAGCTTAAATATTATTTTAATTTCCTTGTCGATATTAACTCTGCCAACAGCAATGGCAGAACAAGAGATCTGTGTCTTTGATTGTATGGGAATAAATCTGATTTCCGACAAGCTTATTTCACTTTGATATACAGCCTTTAACTTGGGTTTCTATTTTCTTGTCTGCTTTCAGACATCTGTCCATGAGTTTAATCATTGTTTCTGCATCTCTGCGCACACAAAGGTCTGAATACTGGGAATTTCTTGGGAGATGAGGGAGGCATTAAAGACAGAGGCTTCACACGTTTTCCTTGAAAATCAATGTGATGGGGACATGTCAATAAAGAGGCAAACAAATTAATTTAAGGTCACATTCTGCCACTTTTTCACTGAGTAGGATTTTACTCTGTGAGTAATGTCACTCTAGGGTGAGGTACTTTTCAATACAAGACAGTGCAGGACAGACAGACCATTACTGGAGATCAACATATAACTATGGAACAAATCAGCAGCGACCTAAAATTACATTTTTGAAGAGTGGTTTTCAGTCTTATCTTGTTTTTGACAATCAAATCAGAATGTAATGTTTAAAAATCTTTCCTCATATAAAATGCCTCATGTAAATCTATTACAGGTAGATGTAGATAGTAACACAAAGGCCCCAACTCGGTCATCCTTGTTCTCAGTGAGTGGTACCTTACTCTCTGAGTAACCGAGTAGTTCTCCGACATGAGAATTAACCTGGTCTCAAGTGAGCAATTTCAGTTTTCAGAACTAGCAAAGCAATACTTGAGTTTCTGCATGGAGCTGCAGGCTTTATTTAGGTGAATAGGAATCATGATTCCCACTCCTCAGACTGAAAGCTGAATGTATTTCCAAGGGAAATCCTCTTGTATAACCACAACTTAATGGCTAACCTATAAGATTTACTACATGAAATTCTATGGACTATACTGAAAGGTATAGCAGCCTATATACTGTTGCAGCTATCCCTTGTGGCTTTAAAGTCTCCTAATCTATACATCATACTATATATCTCTTGTCAAGATACTCGTGCTTTTTCTTTTTAATAATAGTTACAATATATTATTCAACTGTACATTCAATACTCACAGCTGTAATGGAAATCAAATTTCTTTTCATACATACAGAAAACTGCTTAATTTACATGTTAGTCCTGGAATTGCAATGAACAGCAGCACATCATGCCGAGGCATTTTTGTTGCTTAATACTTATTTACATTTGCTCTGAGAATAGGAAATTTGAAAGTCCTATTTTTTTTTAAAAAAAATCCCTCATTATGCAGTAGTACTTTTCAACATCAAATTGAACCAATACTTCAGGATACCAAAGTGCTATGGAATTTATATTGACTTACAGGGAAAATCCAGTGTCTGAGTCAGGGATAGAAGATGTTACGAAGATTTAGTCTCTACATACAAAATAATAATAAAATTATCTTTTAAATTATGTGGGGAAGAAGAATAAAGCTTAGCATGTTGCCTTAATGCTTGAGTTGTGCCCTATTGTAGTTTTTAAATGTAACAGAAAAGAAATTCCCACTGAAAACAAGAGAAAGTCATGTCTTGGAAGGGGATGTTGTGCACGTACCCACATGACAGTTGAAGCTTCATCTCTGTGAAGCATACTTGAACACATCAGCCTACTGCCTTACCAGTTCAGGATGCAAACTAATCTGGTAAAAAATCAAACGTGAAATGGAAGAGATTACAATGATGATGTCCTCATGGTGCAAAATTGAACTTAGTTCCAAGTAGCTAGTCAAGTGCAGCTGTACTAAAAAAGCCCCTACAGTCCTGTCTTGTAAATAATGCATCACTCATACACAATTTTAAGTCCAGCTATTCAAGTGGCAAACAATCAGACAAACCCCGGGCTGCTGAAGGAATATGGATCTACTTTTTCATGGTACTTTTATTATGCAAGTGAAACACAGGAGACGACAGCCGGGACATTTTGTGACCAAGCTCCTCTTCTAGTCTGCCAACCCTGCCTGCACTCGGAACGTGACTACCTTCTGCAGAACTTAAAATATTAATTTGTGGACATTGCTATGGCGACTCCGAATGGAAAAGCTCAACTACCTGATCCCTCTTAAAACATTTCATCTTTTTATTATTGCCATAAAGGCTACTGGCGCACATGTGGACTGGAGCCNACATCCATGTGCTACTGCCACTACGGCGACAGAAACTGCGTGCAACAGCCCCCGTAAGGACGGCAGATGAATGCAGGAGGAGGAACGTTTCCATTAACACCTCAGCCGGTGCCGAGGCACAACACCCCGCGCAGACTTCGAACCGCACCGTGCAGGTGAGGGGGCGGGACGAGGTTCCCCGGGCCCCTTCTTCTGCCGACACTCCGTCTCAGCCAAGAGCAAAGCCTCCCCGAGGGGGCTCCGGGCGGCCACCGCCCCCTTCCCCTTCCCCTT
>VZSZ01001115.1:447023-477649 GCA_013398815.1 Ibidorhyncha struthersii | reverse complement strand
CAACAAGCGAAACAACTTCTGCAAATTAAAAAAAAGAAATAAAAATAGAGAGAGGCTCGTGCGTGGGACATCTTCAGAACTCGGCGCCCCGCCGGGGCCCGAGTCCCAGTAAAGCCCACCGGGGTAGTGAATCTCGCCACAGGGACGGGAGGAAGGCTGGCTGAGGCCACCGCGCCGAGGTCCTGCACGCTTTAGAGTCGCCTTGGCTGTCTGGCTGGAAGATGGTTCCTGCAACAGGACCGTGTTGCTGCTGACGAACCTTGGGGTCGTTGGAAGATGCCTTCCTTGGGGATTACACGTGGAGAAAGGCCATCAGTCGAGGGGAGAGCTGGCTGGTGAAACTGTCTGACTTTCCCGCCCCCCACGCCCCTCTGGGGAAGTGGCTTCAATGGCTCCATCTCCCAGGAGAAGCAGTAGGAAAGATGCCAACGCCTTGCCAAGCATGTCCTCAACTTTCTGGGCTATCATGATCCTGGCTAGTCTCCTAATCGCTTACTGCAGTAAGTACATGTTTGTCCTGGTGCTTTTGCTGGACGTAAATCCACGCCCTTCCCGTCCGAGGTGACGCTGCTGGCACAGGCCGAGCGCCAAAGCTGGCGGGTGTAGGTGCTGTGCCTTGGACTTGCCACCTCCACACTCTCCCCGGTCCCCCACGGTAAAGCAGATAGACCCACACTGAGACTGCTGCTTCGTGGGAGCAGGAGGTGTCCTTGGGTCGTAGGTGTGGCATTTCCAGCCCAAACAGAAACATCTCTTGGATCTTAGGAGCAAACTTTTTAGTGGTAGTAACAGTGATCCACTGGTCACTGTTTGTTATGGGATGTTACCAGCTCTCTCCCAGTCTGTTCCCTCCACGTACACGCTCTCCTACCCACATCCACCTTCCCTGAGCAGGAGCTGTCTTGCTTATGTTCATTCCTTTAGGAAGCACATACTTAGTCAAGTGACAGATGTCTTAACATCACCGGGATCATATGTGATCCTCTGACTGTGAAATTGCATTGGAACACTCCGGCACTTCCTCAGCATACCCTCAGCACTTTGGTAAGGCTGTGCTGTCAGTTTTAGAGCTGCATCACAGCTTACCCGTAGAGTTTGGTATATTCTTTTTCAGGTTTGATTGATTGTCCGCTAATCACACTGAGTTGCAGACAAGGTATCTGTAAGAATCAAGTGTCTAGACTGTTAATACTTTTAAAGGTCTTTATTTTTTCTCGTTAGTTTTCTTTTTTTTGCTCTCGGCAAGAGTCGTTTTCAAGCAGTTACATAATATAAGTAAAGTTAATGCCCATACTTCTGGGGAATGCAAGTTAGTGCGTAGTTCCAGAGCAGGAATTTTTCAAAGAGAATAGAAAACGCAGTTTCTGTGCAATAATAAAAAAAATATGTGATTTATCAGAAGGGACCTGCACAACTTTGCCAAAATGAATCTACGTTGTATTTTCCCAACCTGGGCTGAATGTGGTCTGTAATTTACCCATAGTGTGTATTCCTTTCATTAGCTGTAGCATAAAAGACTGCACTAGGCTTGTCTTGTTGAGCTGTAATAGGTGTAGGGGTTATGATGAATAGGAAATGGATTCCCATTTTCAGGAGCATGCCTGCTGCATATCTTAACCCTCTATTCCATTCCTTCCAACAGTATTATATTCTCCATTTTTCTCTGTGTGTTTTTTTTTTTTTTTCTGAAACAAGATTGTAATTGGCTAAGAGAACCTTTAATTCACTTTTTTGCATGTTTCAGGGACTCTCTGTACTGACAACAATGAAAGAGGCTTATTCCAAAAGAATAACATATTTTGTAATTATTTTTTGTAATTTAGCACATTTTGCATTACACTTATGAAAAATCATATCAAACAGGCCACACTTAAATCATTGCATGTTGTACGTAATGCCATATTCAATGTGCTAATACAGAGGGTATACTAAACAACAAACTTGGGTTTAAAAGAATGTATGTGCATACTGGGACATGTGTGACTCAGTAAACGCATATTACAGGATGAATAGTTCAAGTGTAAAGGGAATTCAGCTGTATATTAGTAATAGGAAATATTTTATCAAGTTTGTGCTAGAAATGTCTGGGGAATCTGAGGCTTTTTATGAGAAGGTATGAGGAGTTCTGTGCAGATATCTCCTATCAGCATAGCCTCAGAAAGAGTTAACTGTAAACTCTGAGACATTAAAAATTATTTATATTCAACAGTGAGAGGTTGGACAGTGTTCTAAGGAATGAAGTTGTCTGTTTGAATTATTATATATTGTTCATTATTTATTTTTTGCATTGTTTGCTGATACTGCACAATGCAAATGTTAGCTGATAATATGAAAGCAATTTCTGGTGTTCTTAAATCACCAGTTTCTAATTAGTTCTCTCAGCCAGTGTAGATGGTGTTCCTCAAAGATGTAGTACGCTCTGCATTCCATATACTGCTGAAAAGCACCATGCAGCTTAAAATATGCAGTGTCAAAACACTCCACCATTTATGTAATCTTTCACTGATTTGATAACTGCGATTCCAAATGTTAATGAAGCGCTATGAACATTTTCTGTAGCGGTAGTATTTGAAAAATTGCAAAGAATGTTCTTGCTCTGTGGAGAGGGTGAAGATGTTTAAAAATCAAGGAAAAAAAAATGTGAAGCTATTTCTAGGTAAAGTAGTACTGCACATCTTTTGAATTATTTTAAAAATCATCTGGGGTTTATTCAGTCTTTTTTTCATCTGCTGTCTTATTTTTTGAAGGAAAGCATAACTGGGGTGGGTGTCAGTTATGGTTTAAGAGTAACAGCCTTGCCATATTTCTTAGGAAGTAAAAGAAAAGAACTTGACAATGTAAGGTGTTCTGTATTTTTCCACACACCTTATATTCAGGTATATGGAAATATACCAACTTAAACCTCTGCTATCAAGCAGACTTATGTAAAAAAAAAAAAACAAAAAAACCCAAACCAAACCAAAAAAACCCAGGTGAATCAATTACTAAAGTAATTGAATACACGAACCTTGTATCTGATAATCTCTTGCTGTATCATTTTACTACATTTACATCAAACCCTGCAACTCAGACAAACAAAAAAAAAAATCAGGACTTTTACATATTTCCATTTTTTTAGGACTATAAATAAAACTTTTGATCTACCTTGTTTATTTTCATTTTTAGTCTATTGTTCTGACAAAGATTATTCTTGAATCAGTTATATGAATGTTGCTTCCCCCTCCCCTAATTGCTTTGTGAATCTTGTTTTTGGGAACGTATTTGTTGTACAATAGTCATCCCTGTTACTGAGAGCAACCAGTAAACAACATACTCTGAGTTTCTCTTGACAGATAAGCGTATTTATAAAGCATGTTCTGGATGTATATGTGCATTCCATCAGACTTTCATTTATACTTTAATTTCTGAAGCCCAATTATGTTCTCTTTGACATGGTAAAATGATAAACTGATATTTTTTTCTTTCTTAAATGTTTAGATTATACTTAGGGATAGTGGCTCCATCCTATGGTGGAAGAGAAACCTGCATCAAATCAATTAGGTTAGTTGCTATAGTGATAAATATAATGTAATATTCTCCAACCAAAGAAAAATTGTCTGATTTCATAGGTTCTCAATAGGAGAAGGCGAAAATTAAGTAGTAGAAATAGGCTGCTTATGGTCCTTGGTGTGACCATAAAGGAGTTAGTTTACTTAACAGAACCATCAGTAAATGTAAAGCCAGTCTCTGAAGGCTGTCCTGGTAGAGGGTGACCACCTTCAATGGCAGTTCAGAATTAGAGGAGTTGTGACATTTTTGGATCTCAGACATGCATTCAGCATACTTGTTTAAGGAACAGTGGTAGACCAGAGAGAAGTACCTACAGTGAATTCTTTAAGTTACTGGTTTTATGCTGTTAAGGTACATTGAATTGATTTTTTTCCTCCTTCTGTAACTGGGACTTATATTTTTCCATGTGAAAAAGTGTGGTCAAATTAAAGAAATTTTCTGTGGTACCAAAGCTCAATGCTACATCACAAATCTAAAAATAACATGGTTTTGATTCAGAATTATTTGTTAGTGTATTTATTCAGTTGGCTTTGCTGTAAATACTGAGGTGCTTTTTATATGTAAATGGTGACTTTTTCAACAACATGTGATTCAGCTTTAGCAAAGTCATGGCTCTTAGGAGCTTTTGGCTTTCCTTATTTTATACAGTTTTGTAAGCGTAAGAAATACAACATTAGACCACTGTGGTGTTATGGGTTTTGCTGTTCTGTTAAGGGAATACTTACAAGGGTAAGCAAGTGGGTTTTTTGAAAGGAACTACCAAAACTAAATGGTACTTGGAAAGTTCACCTTCTTGTTTTAAATATTGTGTACAAAAAAGAGCAATATGAAGCCCAGAATTTATGCTGACTAAATGGTGATAGTATTAGGAAAAGAGAATTCAGAAGTCCAAAATGCAAAATATTTCCCATAACTCTACAGTTCTGCATTTTAAGTGCATGTTCTTTCACAGTAATAAGAAATGGAAAGAGGAAATGTTCTCCTAATTCGTTACTACTTTTGCTTGTAGAATACAAAATAAGAACGGTGTAATGATGAAATACTGATAGGTTCTAGTAAATTACTGATTCTGCAGTCTTCCATTTAAACCTGTGGAATTTGTTCAGCAGAAAATCAAGCCCTTAGCATAAATAACAAGTGTCTCAATGATTTTGCATGGTACCATACAAAATCCAGGTAATTCCCGTGAAAAATACTATATTGACCTCACCTTCATTTGAGATCCTGTTGTTACATATTGGGTGGACTTTGCTCATTTGGGAAACACCTTTTTCGTCACCCTGTTCTAGAATCGTTTTCTGTCTAGAAGACACAGGCTACTATGGTCTCTAGGTCTTATTGTTTCCTTATACTATTTGAGATTGCCAGTGGGGATGGCAATTAGCTGTAACTGTCACCTGGACACCTCTCCAACCGAAGCTACCATATCATCATGCATTGGCTACTGAACAGCTGTTAGACGCTAAGTGATCACTGCTGGGTTTTGTTGGATGCAAACAAAAGTCCCCTCTGAATAAAGGCCTACAGCTCCTGTTACTGATCCTATATCATTCAGATCACTTTCTCTGCTTTTTACAAATGAAAAAGACAGATTCTTTTAATCCGTCCAAACTGATTTTTAATTTTATTATCTTTTCTGCAAGAATTACTGTGCTTCTATTTTTCCCCAAACTCTGCAGACAAAGTGAATGTGACATATAGAGCAACTGTCATTATTCAAACTTTTTTTAGTCTATTTTGTGTATAGAAATAAAAAATGTTTTTATGACATTAAATAAGAAAAGCTAGATACTAATTTTTTGTCTCTTTATGTAACATCCCAGCAGCGCCCTTTTAAGAAGGTTCATTTTTTCAATTAAAACCAGTACTTTCAACTTAATGGCCTCTACAAAATACTACCTGTCAATGTGAGTACCAAACTGACATTGAGATTGTCTCACCAGTTGTGTTGTAGGCTGTCCAGATCAGGTATTACATAGAAGTCGTTGGCATTAACATAAGAAATGTCTTCTTACAGCTTTTAGTGTTGAATTCAACACTTTAAGGCTAAGCACCATTTACAATTTGTCAAATGTATTTGAATTCTGGTAGCTCTTACTTCCGTTGCAAGTATAACCACTGATGTAGGTGGATGTAATGGGAAACAGGTATGGAGGGGGAACAAGAAAGAAATGGATATTTATGATTAAATGTGTGGCAGCGGAGTATTCCATGTCTTTCAGCAGCGTTGCTAGGAGAGAGATTGAGACCTCTTTGACTTGCCTTTTTTTCCTCTGTTTATGCAACATACTGTATTGTTCTTACCATAGACTATGAAAACAGCATTGGGAGCGTTGAGTAGAGCCCCGCTGCCCCAGCTAAGGGTGTAAACATGGGCTAGATTGTATCTTTTTTTACTGGGGTCCCATTAGTCTTTCACTCTTTGCTTAGCGACTCCATTGAAGAAGTGGTAGTAAATCCTTCACTGGAATTAGCCTTGTGAGTGGGAATTTTCCCACTCATTCTGCTCTGCTGGAAGCTGGGGGTATGAAATCTCTGTTTTTAGATACAATTTAGTGCTTTCTTAGCGAATGTTTTAACCATAAGGCTATTACGTGAAAAAAAACCCACATTGCCAGCTATTCTATCATCTGGCATGCCAAATAATTTTTATTAGAGGTATGCCTTGAATGTTGTCAATAACTCAAAAATGTGCTTGGATACCGAACTATGTACAGAAGTGTCAAATACATAGGCAAATCTAGATAGCATTGATTAACCACAGTCTTCCTTATCTGCATATTCTTTGTTGCTAAATTCAAGCCAGAAGGTTTTCATATTTGACCAGGTGTGTTGTTCCGCTCTTTGGCTGGAGGTTTGTTTGGGGTTTTTTTCCTCTGTTTAAAGGGAAATTACACTGTTTTTTGCAGAGATGGCTGGCAAAATGGCTATTGTAGATGTTTTGGGAAGTCATCTCTTCATGGATATGCTTTTATGTTAGGCCTGAAAATAGGAAAATGTTATGTGGTGACTATTTGAAAATATATGAACCGTATTTAGAGTATGTTTTCCAATATTTTTGGTGGAGAGCCTTATTTCAAAGATTTTGTACGTCTTTCAATAAATGGACTTTGGCTATAGTACAGGAATCACAAGTATAATGGTAGAGGGTTTTGCATTCATGTGATGATCTATTGATCTCCTGAAGACTTTGTGGCCTCTGTCTTATTTTGATCTCTGGATGGACTGCTTCTTTTGACACCTTTCTGCAAACACTTGATTGCTTTCAGATAACAGGAGAGTATCTTGTCTAAGTCTCAGGTGAGGAGCATAACTGCCTATTTTTCAAAGGAATCTCTGTGCAACAGCTAGGTACTCAATATCATCCGCAGTTTTGCGTCTCCTAGCACTTTGAAGTGTCTGTGGCCCAGCACAACAATAAGGAAGTTACTTCTCTAGAACAAAATGTTATTTATTTTGCCAAACGATATGCTGCTGTTGGAGAAAACATGAACTGTATCTAGAGAGACCTCTTGCTACTATTTTTTTCTGTGGTTACAATTCCCTTCAAGGCTGTAGGTTGGTATGACTTATTTTTAGTTTTGATGTTCTCCGCCTCATTCTCTTGCAGCCCGAGTTAAGACATGCTTTCAGCTGACCCTTGTCTTTAAGAGCCCTCCACCACTGGCATCTCCTGCTCTTCCAACAGGAGAGTGTTTTAATAGGGCAGGATCTTACGATATTTTTAGGATCATATACCTGGCAAAATAAAGCTTCCTTCTGTCTTTACCTGTGACTGAAAGTAGCAATTTGAGCTATGACCCCATTGTTTGGTGTTTTGAAGGTCCAGAACTGGGACTGTCTCTGGTTTTGTTTTGTGTAGAGGTTAATTCCAAAACACTGTTAACAGCTGTGCTCTGTTTGTATTTTGTGTACCAGAAACTGAATAAAAGCCCAGAGCAGAATGCCTAGGAGATTGGTAACGTTTCAAGTTGCAAGTTGTGTTGGTTGGACTGATTCCTGATTTTTCATCCGTTGTAGAGAAGAATTATAGTGACTGACTGTACTCAAGCGCAATGGTAGAACCTGCTGGTTCCGTTAGCAGACAAAGCTGCGTCATCTGAGAGAAAGGTCCTTAACTCTAACAGAAATGAGAAATTGCTATGTATGAAAAATATATTTTTTTTTTTCTGAAGTCTATCAAAAAGTAAAAGGGAATTCTCATTGTGTTCTTCTTAATCATAGCTTAATTTATGGTGGCTTTTACTTTTGCTCTTAGAACTCTTCCCCCCGCCGATTATCTTAGAACTCTGATGTTGACAAGTGTGTTCTTAGAAATGATAGGTTGACAATATTACAGCGTTAACCCACAATACCTGTGTCACTTTCGATACTCTCAGATGTCAGTATCCCTTTTAGCGGAATACTTAATTTTTCCATTGAACTACACCAGTGCAATGTTGGCAGAACAGCTTAGCCAGATGATAGAAGTGGGTTTAAGCTAAGCTCTTGCCCTTTTCACTAAATGATTCAGTTGCAAGCAGAAGTGTTGAAATGCTGTGGGAACAGTGACTTCTAGCATGTCTTCTGGCAGGTGCAGAAGAGGCCCCCAAAACTGATCAGGGTTCTGGAACACCTCTTTTATGAAGAAAGGCTGAGAGAATTGGGGTTGTTCAGCCTGGAGAAGGCTACAGGAAGACCTTATTGCAGCCTTTCAATGCGTGAACAGGGCTTATCGGAAAGATGGAAAGAAATGTTTTAACAAGGCCAAGTGACAGGACAAGGGGCAATAGTTTTAAACTGAAGGAGTGTAGGGTCAGATTGGACATAAGGAAGACATTTTTTATGGTAAGAGTGGTGAGACACTGGAACACGTTGCCCAGAGAAGTTGTGGGTCCCCTATCATTGGCAGTCTTCAAGGCCAGGTTGGATGGGGCCTTGAGCATCTAGTGGAAGATGTCCCTGCCCATGGCAGGAGGGTTGGACTAGATGTTCTTTAAAGGTCCCTTCCAACCCAAACCATTCTATGATGTTTGGTCGCTTGCTTTAAATTAAACCAAATAAGAGTGTAACAGATACTGTGAGAGGTTACTTATTACTGATAGCATTCTCTGGTGTTACTGGAAGGGTTCACCAGTTGTTCATTTTTTTGAACCAAAATGGTCTTTATATTTAGTTATACCTTGGATAGACACTTTTCTTCTGTGAAACCTAAAAGTAATGTGACTTTTTCTATATTTTTTGTATAGTTATCAAATTCCAAAGTAGTTCTGTATGTAGGCTTGAATCATAAAAATATAAAATTATTTTCTGAATTGAACTAATACAATCATCTGTGTTAATCTTAAAGATCATTTTATTGAAAAAATATCAGAAAGGTGTTTCAGAGCTCTTTCCGTATACACTGTCAGTAGTGCTTTATTGAACATTCTTTTTGAGTATATGTGCTTGTGTATATTTGTGCTCAGTAAAAAACACATTAATATTTAAAATAAAACCAAGAGGTTTTAAAAATTGTTCTTACTGAACGTTACTAAAAGGTGGTAATTTCCCTGAAATTGTCTTCTGTAAGGCATTTGACCTAACGTGTTTGTATATCCTAATACCTGCAATAATGATTCTTTTAAGATACCGTTTTAAAAAACTTTCACAGATATTTTCCTTTTAATTTATCAGTTCCAGCTAGAAGAAAACAAACGTCGTCTGGAACTCGGATTCTGTTGGCTGACAAATAGTTTCAATTCCATCTGAATAGGTCTGGTCTTTCCTTACTTTAGATGCCTGCAGTATAGTAATCTGTATTTACCATAATCTCCTTTTAAAGTCAGTGGAAACATAGACATTTTTACTGTGCAGTTCATGTGACCTGTTTTAGGTACATGATGTAGTTGGAGGTAAATTGTGCTGCAGAAGTTCTTGTCTTTGTTGACTAAAAAT
Organism: Ibidorhyncha struthersii; assembly: GCA_013398815.1. Classification (NCBI taxonomy): domain Eukaryota; kingdom Metazoa; phylum Chordata; class Aves; order Charadriiformes; family Charadriidae; genus Ibidorhyncha; species Ibidorhyncha struthersii. Next base: position 468,184 of record VZSZ01001115.1, on the reverse strand, counting down.
CAGGTTAGACAACTTGCTAAGATTTTAATATATATGTTGTCATGCTAATCCAGTCCTTCATTATAGCGTCTTTAGAATGTTGCTTATTTTATTTTAAGGCCCACACTTAATATTTAAATGTTTAATGCCAAGTAACTGGTTTGGTATTTCTGTAGGGAAGAAAAAACATAGAAAAATAGGCGTGTGATACAGATTCATTCAGACTGTAGGTCAAGATACTGAACTACTGCAGCAAAGGATTTGTACAAATTGAGGGATGTAGCTGGCATAAATTACTGGGATCTTCTGGAGACATCTTTGCAAACAGCTTGTATCCTCAACATTTTTTGCAGTGTGTTTTGTTTTACTGTAAATTCTCCAGTTTGGTTGCCAGTATTTTCACACTCTAAAAATACTGTCTTTTTCCAAAAAGTTGGAAACTAGGCGAATTTTATATGAGCGTACCGAAGGTTATCAGCTTTGTCTTCAATACGAAACAATATTAAATGCATTTGCACTGCGCAACCTTTTATAGTGTGATTAGTACATTTGAATCACCTTCATCTACTAGTGATTTAGGTAAGAAAAGGTTTATAGGTGAACAATGTGTACATGTATATAAGAAGCTGCAGGGGCGAAGATGACTAGAAATGCTTGCCTTGAATATAAGAGCAGATATGAATTGCACTGAGCATCGAAGTGCCACCCCCCTCAATGCCTCCTGCCCTTTCCTTCTCTCCTCACCTGGAAAATAAAAGCTATGTATGAAAAGAGCTTATGTTATGTGGTTATTTTTGGTAGAGTATTTGGCTTTATGACCTGAGCAGTTCCTCCAGTTCTACATTCTTCAGCATAAGTGCTACTTTTACAGTCCTTTTCATCTGGAGAGATTTGTTGCCTTCTGTACCTCATTCTTTTATCAATATGTTTTTGTTCAAGGAACGTATTGCTGCTTTTCACCTTTTTTCACGGTGAATGTCTTCATTGACATTTTTTGTCTAACAGCTGGCTGTATCTGGTTGTGCTGCCTTGTGTAACTAGAGATCTCTACCTTAATCCTGTCTATAAATGTGATTATTTTCTAATATAATCTTCTTTACAATGCCTTACCCAAGAGACTTTTTCACAGTTTATGGCGTTACATGGGCTTCCTTTCCCATGCTTTTGCATAGTTCTCTGAAGTGCTGCTGTGAACTCTTAGGGTGATAACAAGTTGCATGAACTGCCACTGTTAATTGTGATAAATGGATTTGTGGCATTTCAGATACAATTCCAAGGAATAAGTTTAAAAACAACTTATATACAAGCTTGAACATAGGAAGTTCCATCTTAACATGAGGAGGAACTTCTTTACTTTGAGGGTGGTGGAGCACTGGAACAGGCTGCCCAGAGAGGTTGTGGAGTCTCCCACTCTGGAGACATTCAAAACCCGCCTGGACGCTGTCCTGTGCAACCTGTTGTGGGTGACCCTGCTCTGGCGGGGGGGTTGGACTAGATGATCTCCAGAGGTCCCTTCCAACCCTGACTATTCTGTGATTCTGTGAGTTAGTGGCATTTCAAAAGGAATTCCTATGAAACAGCTTAATGTTTATCTTTTCCCATTTTGACATTTGACAGGAGTATAGGTAAACCAGTATATTCTTTGGCACAAATACTACATTGACTTCGTAAGACTGACATCGTATTGAGCATATGTAATATTGAGAACTATTGCATCATGTTTTCTCAGATAATTTATCTCTATGTAGAGGAAAGGGATGTCCTTCAGAATCCTTAATTTCATAGAGTAAAAGTTATCTTTTCCTCCTGATATTTTAATTGAAGCATAGATGCAAAATAAAATGAGGCAACTACCGTTCTCATTTTTTTAGTCAATCCCCTGAAATTTATGTGGGATTTTTTGTCTCCATCAGACACCAAATTTGTAGACCTCAGGAAAATATTTCCCACATTACCTTATTAGAGCACATTCCCAATATATTTCACTGCCTTTCTTTCACTGCTTGTAGTAACTGATGTCCATTTCCTTCCTGAGAGCTTCTTTTGGAATTTAGTGCTCCATGTTGGCATAGAGTCCCAATATTACTTTTCTATATTTTTCAGGTTTACTTTCTTATTTTTCTTATCTAAGGTCAGGTGAATTGGCCCTACTGTTTGTCTTGCCACTTTCTGAAGTGCTTTTCTGTTACTCAGTCTGACAAGTACAGCTATGTGAATCACAGTTTGCCAGTGACTTCTCAGACAAATTAACTTGATATATGTGTATAGACTTTTTCTCCCAACTGCTAGATCTGCAGAGATTTGAGAATTGGGCTCGGTTGTTTTTCTTCCACATGCATCAAGTTCTCTGAGCCCAATTATAAACTCTGTGATATGGCATACTGTAGGCTTATGTGTATGTACCTTATTAGAACTCAGTAAACTGGCAGTGCAGAGAGAATATAATGCATCCAAAATTGGAGTTTAATTTTTCTTCTGTTGTTCTGAATTATTTTAAAAGTATATTAAAGCGACAGATATGACTATGCACAGAGGGTTAGAACTGAAATGCTGAGAAGAAAATAGGCTTTCGGTTTCAGTGCATGTCATTTCACCAAACATTTTAGGTTGCCAAAATGCTGGAGAGCTCTGGTAGATATGATGGGTGTACATCATTTGTCATGACAGGTGTGTCTAAATTTCAGGTGCATGTTAATGTTACTCAGGTCATGTATGTTTTGTGTGACAAAGGATACCTATGTTTTGGCTGGGTAATATGCATTTTTCCAGTAGTGTAACAGTAACAGCTCTCTTAAAAGTGGGTGGCAGGAAGCTAGAACTGAAACCAGAGCTAGTTGGTTTTGGTCTTTGTTTGAAAGGGACAGTCACATAAAGCATATAGAATGAAAATTTCAGAGCTCTTCTGTAAAATCAAAGAGCAGCATTTCTAAAGTATGCTTTTGACCGATTTCATGTTCTTATTTTGCTTTCTGGTTTACTCAGTGTATATTTCTATAATGCAAATATTTGTTCTCAGGATGTAGCACTGTAGCTGAACTTACCTGATCAAAATGTAACATTTTTTTCCCACATCTCTAAATTTGCTGATGTTTTTTTTTTCTCCTGAAGAGCAGAGATAGTGCCGTGAGTTTGTTGTTTTTTTTTTTTGTTGTTTGTTTGTTTGTTTTATCTGAAAGTAATATGAAAACCTTAGAAGGAAAAACAACTATAAATTTAGAGAAATAATGGAGGAAGCAAAATTTTCAATTTTGCTTGCTGACACGTTGAAAAGAATTGGAAGTTGGATTTGCAGATTTGATTTGCAGACTTGGACAGCATTTCTTTAAAAGTCGGCAGAGCACCTTTCAAGTCAGGTTCAACCTGATTTGACAACTGTCACAGGAAATTCTGTCCTTAAAAAATGAAAGCTTGTAAATTCACACTGAGGCTCGTTGTGTGCTGGTTGCTTTTCCTCTTACCTACATCCCAGAACTGATTGATGTATAAACACAGGGATACACATGTGGGAAAACCACATGATATTCTGGATCATCCATATTAGTTTTGCTTCATTGAAAACAAATGCATCATATTGGTTAATTTATATCTTTTCTGCAATTTTTGAGAGGAGTAATTTTGTTTATTAGTTTGACCAGTAAACAAATGTAAATTTTTCTTCTTCTGTGGATCTTGTTCTCCAAGATTATATAAAAACACTTAAATATTTAAATATTGATAATGGTAGTTCTTTCTAGGACTCTAAGATAAATAGCTTGATTGGTTTATAGACTATGATGTCTATGGCTGCAAATTGTTTAAAGAATGCAAACAGCTGGGTTGAGTGCTTGCTTTCAGGTAGTGGATTCTATGTTGAGCCTTGTCTCTCTTTGTCTTTTCCACAGGCACCTGAGTCTGAAATGTTACTGCCAGTCAGGAAGTACTTGATGAAAGAGAGAGCATCTGCTTCTTTCTCTTTGCTTAATGCAAGAACTACCATAGTGGAGGAATTAAAGCTGTCAAACTGTCAAAATACTAGTTCCCAACATTGGTAGTATTTTAGCTGAGAGGCAGGAAAATCAAGATCTTATGGAATGTTTACTGGCTAACTCATTCAGTTGCTGTGCATACTAAAATCTTGGCCAGGAGGTTCATCCACTGTTGCAGTGCTCAGCTCTATAAAATACAGTAGTGATAACCATAAAAATGTATTTGCTTTCCCATTGAAAGTAGCTGTTATTGGGACTGTACTCAGGCAGAAAGAATGTTGCTTGATACATTTAAAATCTACATATGTTAACAGTTGATATTATTCTGGGAAAATGACCATAATGTTTATTTCCTGAGAACAAGGAATTTGAGCAGGTTTAAACACACAAAATGAGGAATGATTTATTGTCTAAATGAGGAATGATTTATTGTCTGTAAACAGTTGAAAACACTCCTTTTAAATCAATTGCAGATAATGAAAGAGGATTAATGGTGAAAAGAGAAGACATTAATTCTTTTTTTTTTGCCTGAACTTAGATTTAAGATGACTAATGGTGAAACAACACATTAGAATTTGCATGAGTGTCGGAACCAGTGAAGCTAATGAAGGAAGAAGAGCTTCCACATGTGAAATTCATGCAAACACCATCAAAATATCTAACAAACTCCACCTTTACCTTTTTTTTCCCAACCTGCCTGATTATTTTATTTGATATTTCTTACTTCTGTTTAAATTAAGTATACAGCTTTTTTTTTGAAACCAGCCAGATTTCTAAAGGTACTTTTGAGGCATCACTCATAAATTGTGCTTTGGTTTTCTGTTCAATTCAGCGTCCCGTAACACTTGAAAACTTTTTCATGTATACGTAGAGCTTCTATGTTCCTAGAATGTCTTTTTTAGAGAGTGATTCTGTCTGTACTGTGTAGGTACACATATACACAGCATAAGCCTCATTTTAAAGTATATTTTTTCTCCATTGCCTGACTAGTTTCTATACACATGAAAAGCAGATTTAAGTAAGATGAAGAATATCCATGAAGAATATTGATCTTACACTAACAACATGTTTCTAAACATAAATGCATTTTCTATGTATGTTTTCAATAACATTGAAAAATAGCGGTCATAGCATGTTTTTTTGCAGGACAGGCATAATTGCATCTGTTATTTTTGCCTTTGATAAAAGATTTATTACCACAGGGAACTTAAACTCTATTATTTCTTTAAGAGAAAGGAGTAAAAATCTATGAAATAAATTCTTGGGAGCAGGAAATTTGGCTGGTAGATGAATCAGGCAAAAGAAACTAGTCTTTTTAACACTTCAAGTATGAGGTACAGACTCTGATTTTGTGAAGCTTGAAAACAAGTGTCAAGGAGTTTTATGGGCCCCATTACCTTTCAGTTTCATAAAACACTGCCAACAAGCATGTACCTCTCTCTCTTTCGTAGAATAAATAGCTCAATTAATTTATAGAAATCTTTCTATTTTGTTTGTGAAAGAAAAAATGTAGGGTAAATTTATCTGAATAAATTGGGTTTGTATTTTATTCCATTAGTCTTGTGGGAATTAGTATCACAATTATGCTAATATCGTTATAAAATTTTTGCTTCTTGCACTTCATTGTCAAGAGTGACAAACATAATTTTATTGGAATGGCAATGCCGTTAGAAGTTACTGTCACAGACCAGTGTAGGCCTTTCAAAGTTTGAACTGGACTTTGTACACATTTTTATTGCTTAGTGGATATTTTCTGGTGCTGAGCGTGGCCTTTTGAATATTTTCTTGTTTGGAGCTTAATTTCCACATAAAATCACAGTTCCCTCTTCCTTCCATACGTGCAAATCTGGAGATATGAGTGACTGTTTCATGCCTGAAAAGCAGGTGAATTCCAGTAAGTCTTAGATGAAAGCCAGGGGGATGTTTTTACTGCCGTGGCTGTTTGAGCCAAAGATGGTGAAGAAAAGATGTCTTTGAAGCTGTGATCTGGTTTAATAGCACAAACTCAAACATCTTTGTAAATGTGAGCATTTCTAGAGAAAGTTTGTTTTTCAGAGCCCTTCTATCAAGCTTCCAGCATTATTTTGGCCTTTTTGGAGTCAGTTCTTACCACCTCCTCTTTAAACAGGAGCTTTTACAGAATTTGTTATGTTCACACTTGGCACAGGGTAGAGTTGAATGCTGTGTGTGCATTCTGCTGCTCGTGCTCTAGATCTAGATCCTGATGAGGAGTAGGTAGGAGGAGTATGATCATTGTGAGAGTCTGAAGATGGTGGAGAAAAGAAATGCCCATACTAGCCTGAGTTTGTGGTCTCAGAAAAATGACCCAAGTAATTTCAGCCTATTACTGTTTGCCCTCTGCAGCTGTCTTTGGGATGAAAATAGGAATTTTTGGAGATCAGCTATGGCAAAGCTGCCAAGTCCATTAGAATTGATATGGCTGTCTTCCTTTTCCCCGTAATGCGGAGGTCATCCAGCAGAGCCACAGGTGCTGTCTCAGACTGGTGGCCTGGTTGGAAGCCCAGCTGACAGGTGGTGTTAGACAGGAGGGATTTTTACTACTTTATTGAACACCTTGCTTAGAAAAAGGTGATCAGATTCTGGCCAGCAGCTGGGAACACATCCAGCACTGGTGAGTCAGACTGTGGCATGGTTTAGTACTTGTAACATCTGGTCAGCAGTCATAATCGAAAGAACGGTCATTCTGAGCTAAATAAATGTGATGTACATGTCTGTACATGCAAATTAAAACTCAAGATCGAGGTCTTGTAACTGCATTTACAGAAAAACAATGACTTCAGTAGTTAGAAAACCCTGTGTCAGATTCTCTACAGGAAAATCATTGGTTTGACCCCTTTGCAAAAGAGCAGTACACTTATTAAAGTGGTAGAAAAGCTATCAATATTTTCTTGCACTTGATTGACATGGGAGCAGAAACAATAGGGTAGGGCTTAGTCTTCACTGAATCCCAGTGCATCTTTTGTTCCTCAAGTATGTAATTCTCCACTTAAAAAAGTTATGGCAAAAAGCGTAATAATTTGGGATCTCTTGTTTCGTTGATCAAGTTGTTAGAACTTGCAATAAAAGAGGGAGAATGACAGAAAGGGACTGAGTGGTTGCTTTCTGTTTATACTTTAGGCTCCCCTTTTCCACAGCTTCCTGATACAGTTGGGTAGCTACTGTAGTGCGTGAGTGACTGGAGAGTTTATTTTAAGGTGGCATTGCGTATTCTTGACTACTGATACGTGTGAACAGGCCAACAGTTGATGTTTGTAATTAATTTTCACATTGATATATATTTATAATATATATTATAATATATATAATATTTTAAAATCTTCTAAATCTTAATACATTTTATTTCAGGGCTTTGCTGGTAATTTTCTAACAGCCTACTGCAACAGCAGTTATTCCCAAAGTTGAAGCTATTTTTCACTAAAAATTACATGATTTTTTGAACAGCTACTTATCCTCTTGCTTTCCAGATAGTAAAGTTAGGAGTGCAGCTGTTTCCTACTAAATGGAAAGCATTAATCATTTTCTTTTTCATATAAAATCAAATAGCTGTTGCAGTAGTCTCTGTATGTAAAATTTGTTGTTTGGCCGGTTTCACTGTTTTAGAACAAATGATTCAACCATGGCATCATTTGATATAACATGAGTCTGGGATATTTTGTACTAAAGTTGAGGGTCTAAATAGTATCAAAGAATGCCTTGTATCTAATGCTTCAAGAAGCAAATATATTTTGGGTGCACATACCATATTTAGCTTCCATTTTAAAATCCTCCTGATGCGTCAGACTATAAGAAAAAATTTATCATCAGTAGATAATATTGAAGACTTAAGTAATAGAAAGGGGGCAAAGTACAACATTATGTGTTTATTAATTATCAGCATGGATTTCTGCAGTAAAATGAGAGCTCATCTATCATTGTCCAGGAATAGAGATCCTTGGCATACTGGTTAGTTGCAGGTTAGCTAATGAAGCATTACAGGGATTGTGAAAAAGATACGTGACTTCAAGGTGAATTAGAAAAACAAGAAGTATTAATGTCGCTATAGACAGCATTGTTGAGACTTCATCAGCAAAGTTATGTATAATTCCCTTTATTCAGAAACTCATGCTGAACTAGGCGGAAAAGTGGTTGGATGTTCAGAGGAATGAAATGTCCACTCCAGAAATGAAGTTTGGCTTGGCTTGGCCAAGCTTGGCTTGTTTAGTCAAATGACAACTGAGAGATACAATAAGGTCCATCAGGAGAATAAACAACAGGGGAAAAAAAAAAATTTAAAAAAGGGCGTTAGCTCAGGATTAAGTGGGTGTACACTGACATCAATAAAGATCCCTGATTATCAGAGTAAGGAGGTGTTTGAATGTTCTTCTAGGGAGGTGGCCAAAAAAAAAGGTTTGGAAGTGGGATTTAATTGATTTAGAAAAAGGATTTTAATACATAGGGGTCTGTGATAGCAAGGCACTGGATTTGATGACTTGAAGAGATCTGTTCCAGTCTTGTATTTGTCTAATGATATTCCTGTTTTTAGTGTTAGGCATTGGTGAGATGGTAATATCTAGCTGTTAACTTATTTCACTGTTGCCTTTTTTTTTCTTTCCAACAACCAGTCTTATTATATCACTCAGCTGATCACTTTGAATTTAAGCTACTATGTGCCAAAGTTGTGCAGTGTCTCATCAGAACCATAGCCTTGAAAATTCCCCTAACAATATGTTTCCCAAACTGTGGGTTGTGCCCCTTGTGGACAAGCCAGTGAGGGAGACTGGTTATGAATGTAAGTTACTTTTAGGGGACGTATTATTTGTATTTGAGAGGGTGGAATGTGAACAGGCTGCTGTTCCCTTGAAGCAGAAGACATTCTATAACAGACTCTAAACCACTGCCAGTGCTGATTGCCAGTGATTCATGGTGTAGGCGGTCATACACAGTGAAATTGCCAGCCAGCAACATTTATTAAGTGCTCCTATACCTGGGTATTTTCGTTTGCTTGGTACAAATTAGAACAAACTGCAGTATCCAAAGAGAACAAGAATATTTTACAGCCCTTGAGCTAGTGGTTCCAATCACTTCAAGTCACCATGGCTTTGAGCTTCTGCCACATTGAAATCCAGATCATGAAAGTGATCCCCATCCAAGAGTTGTTTTTTTTTCCTCTCTCTCTTCCTCTTGTGGTCAAATTGCTTTTCAGACAGATAGCTTTCTTGAGTGCTATAGCTGGCATAAGGTTGTGTGTAGGAACATGTGGCTGGAATAAGGGAGAGGCTACACTTTCTGATAAAAGTCTGGACTAAAATCATGGAATTGCCTATGAATTACTGTCTTCATCTACTGAAATCTCTTACGTGTTGCTTGGCTCCTTTAAACCGGTTGATAAGGCTTTTTAAGTTCAAGTTTCAACTTACAGGTGGAGTCTCTTCTACTCATCAATATTGTTATGTCCAGTGGAAATGTATTTATCCTCAGAACTTCCCAAAATGAGTCCTTGGAGACATCCCCATCTTTTGGGTAACATTTGTCCTGTTGATAAAACATATTTAAGTACCCAAGGTTGTCTGATATAATTTGTTTATCATTTATGGGTTACAGGTGTATTTAGTTCAAAGAACAAATTTACTTGGTTATATCAACAAGTCATTCAGCCCAGTAGTCACAGCAGTAGCCATAAACGGATACGTAAGGAAGTTTAAGGACAGCACAAGGTTATATGACACTTGTCCCTAAAGCCCTCCTGTCCCGCACCTGTTTTCTGCTCAGGGAGTCCTGTGTTGGATGAGATTTGTAGGCTGTTAGTAAACTACAAATGATTTCCATTAAATGGGTGTTGAGAAATTAAGTTATTTTTTTGCCTCCTGTATTGCATGGGGTCACCAGACTCTGCTGTAACTGGTGTAATTTAGAATAGAAGTATTATGCCATGAATTGTATCCAGCTGCAATGGACAATGAAGCCTAAGAATCGGGAAAACATCTGTTTGCTTCAAATAAATTAATTATTTTTTTTCAGTATGACTCATAAGGCTTTAGTCCACTTTCTGCTTTCTTCATTCATAGATAATGAGAACACATAATACTACATTTGAGAATACAGATATGTATGTTATGATGATGAGAATATCAAACACTCCCCTACCAATAGTGTATTCTAAATCTTCTTCCTTGCTTTTGCCCAATTCAGAACAGTATGTTGTGTGTTTCATAAAGTATTTTTTATGCATCCATTGAGATGGAATTATGTTCTAGAGATTTGTTGGGGCTTTTTTTTTCCCCCTCTTTCAGTTTGGAAACACCTTCAGGGGAAACAGATTTTTATTTTTTTTTAGGGCCATAAGAAAATGTTCAGTTCTGTAAGAATTTGTTACAACATTCTTTCTTTTTTTTTAATAATAGTTTTAAAGATAAACAACACAAAGTAATTTCTAGCTAGGATTTTAAACAATAATTAGGTCCTGTTGAAAGTGAGGAGGAGTGGAGTGGTGAACTTCACTAGGACTCTGTAAAATTGGGATTATGCAAAACTGCTTGAAATCACTTTTCAACTGAAAGATGTTGAAGTGAATCCCTAAATCCCTACCTTCCCTACCTTCCTTCTGGTATTATAATGAATAATGAACACTCCATATTTCATTTGCCTAGTTGATCAAAGCAGTAGATTTCAGAAGTCTCACTGGGCATATCTTTCCTTGCTGAAATGAGGACTGAGATTTGACTCTTTAATCAACATGACTCTTATAAACTGCAATTTATTTCCTTATAACAGACAAACCTGTAAGATCTTGTGTTTATAAATGCCATCATATATTCTTAACTATTTTAGAACTATTTAAATAATTCTAAAGTTAAAATTCTGCCTGCAACTTTGAGTTAAAGGAGCACTTTAGATTATGACTAAATTCTTTCACTGAGTAAGCAGATTTGAGTCGATCTAGAGGTGACAATTCTGAGTTAACATCTGCCAAGCACCGGCAGTAACGTAATACTTATGTGAAAGCTTATTACATTGACCTCATAGTCAATGGGTTTCAGAGAAACATCCTTGGTGAAAAATCACATCAGAAACATTTTTTCTGACTGTTACTATTAACTTTATAGCGTGCTACCTAAGGAATAATTAAACCAGATGGCGTGTTAAACCCAACTGAAAGAATAAAGACATTTTTACTTTTAAGTTGATCAAAATTAGGTAAAACAACATATGTTCATGTGCATTACGATTCCTTTAACTACATATTAACTGCTTTCCTTAATATTCTTCCTGGTGATCTGAGAGCTCTGCCTCTCGAAAAAAAAAAAAACAAAAAAACAATCCCTCTTTGAATTCTTCCTTTCTGACTTTCCGGTCACTCATACCCCTGTGTTGCTTTGTTTTTGATGTAATTTAAATAAACAGGTTTCTCACTGAGCATTTGCAAATTATCTGAAATTGAAATGGGGGCTATTTTGGGCCACATTCAAATTGTACAAATTGGGGCAGGTACGTCCAAAAAAGGGTTTAGAGATTGCCTCTAAAGAAGCACAGCTTGCACAAATGAGCAAATTACATTTTAGGCAACAGATGTTGAGGAGGGAATTACAAATACTCTAGTTCTTGTTATATTAGTCCTGACTTGCCACCATTTCTCTTTTGCAACGCCATGCAGGGCTAATAATACAGAAAAACACATCACACCACATACATTATAACTTGTCTCTCTGCTGCCCATGAAGCAGAGCTGTGTTACTTTACTCCCCAAAGCATAATTACCCTTGTCATATCAATAACTCTTTTCAAACACTGACAGTATTTCCCTCCTGAAGATTGTCTGGTGAATGGAATGCAGCTCATGGAAATACGTAGCCCCTTGCCTGAACTGATATAAAATTAAATGAGAGTGGAAACACCCAAATGAGATTTATGATCATAAAGCATTATGGAATAATGTTTTATCTTCACATCTGCTCCTTATCCAGGTGCTGTTAAAACCACTGCAAAAGATTCATAAAGCGAAGCTAACTGTGTCTTGATTTTGTGGGGGATTCTGAATAATGGGCTATCATTACCTTGATCATTTTATATGCTTCTGTCTTCCTAGTGTAAATGACTCCTTAGTCACAACTACCTGTTCAGTCAACTAGCAGAACGCAGAGTGAGTATCTCTTGTTGCGACTGGATGAGCCTGCCTTAGGAATTTTTGCTGGGAGAGCTTCAGATGGTCGAAGCGAGAGAGAAAAAATATCTTTGTCTATTATCTATAATTGTCTATTATTTTCCTCAGCCGTACATTTCTTCTAGTTATAATGAAGTCCATAGCAGTAGTATGAGTTGTCAACCAGTCTAATAATGTTAGTTATGAAGTACAGAGAGTAATTTAAACAGAAAAGGCCCTTGATCCCTTGTTTGTGTCTAAATGGAGAAACAATGTGATAAAAGATAAATCAATATACTTCACAGGTTTAGCAATTTCCTATGAATATGCCAAGCAGGACATTTATATCAGTGTTGATATCAAGGCATTTGTATCAGCAAAGTTTGCACATAAATCATGTATTGCCCAACAAGTAAGTGTGTTGGTATTGGTACGTGGCAAAGAATTTTATTTTATTGTATTTAATGTTCATTTAAGCGGAGGATTAATAGTATCGTCTAAAGCTAAGCCTGATGCAATTAATGTTTCAATTTGATTCTATATAGGGTGCTGCCACCTTACTTTTTGTTCTGCTTTGAACCCTTTTGTTGAGTTCTGTACCTTCACTGGGCTTCAGTCATATATGATGCAAGTCTCTGTTACACAATCATAGAATCACAGAATGGTTGATGTTGGAAGGGACCTCTGGGCACATCTGGTCCAACATCATCCCTGCTCAAGCAGGGTCACCCAGAGCTGGATGCCCATGATTATGCCCAGATGTATTTGAGTATCTCCAAGGAGGGAGACTCCACAACCTCTCTGGGCAACCTGTGCCAGTGCTCAGTCACACTTGCAGTAAAAAATGTTTAGAGGGAACTTCCTGTGTTTGCTTGTGCCCATTGCCTCTGGTCCTGCCACTGGGCACCATGGAAAGGAGCCTCGCTCTGTCTTCTTTAGACCTTCCCTTCAGGTGTTTGTATATATTGATGAGATCCTGCTTGAGCCTTCTCTTCTCTGGGCTGAACAGTCCCAGCTCTCTCAGCCTTTCCTCATAGGAGAGATGCTCCAGTCCCTGCATCATCTTTGTGGCCCTTTGTTGAATTCTCTCCAGTATGTCCATGCCTTATACTGAGGAGCCCAGAACTGGACACAGTACTCCAGGTGTGGCCTCACCAGTGCTGAGTAGACAGGAAGGATCACCTCCTTCAGCCTGCTGGCAGTGCGGGATACCAGTAGCCCTCTTTGCTGCAAGAATGAATTGCTGGCTTATGGTCAGGTTGATGCCTACCAGGACCTCCAGGTCCTTTTCTGCCAAGCTGCTTTCCAGCTGTTCAGTGCGCAGCATATACTGGTGCACTTGTTGAACTTCATGAGGTTCCTCTCAGGCCATTTCTCCAGGCTATTGAGGTCACTCTGGATGGCAGCAGGACCCTCTGGCATATCAACCACTCCTCCCAGTTTTGTGTCATCTGCATCTCTTTTGAAAAGTTTGACCTTGCTGTGCTAGACAGCAAGAAATCTTGCCCCTTTCAATCTTCAGTTACTGGCAATAAACAGTGGGCTGTATTGCTAAAATATGTCGCTGCTGTGATCAAGGAAAGCATTCAACTGTCTGAAAGGAACAGGGTATATTCCAAAATTTTTTCACACTTGCACACTGAAATAAATACCTTTTTTTTTTTTTCTCCAAGCTAGTTTTTCTCCATTGTCTTAACTTTTTAGTTTATTTTCTTGGCTCTGTTCACTTACTTAGTCTTTCTACGTCATTTTCCCTTTAAAGCATTTGGGATAAAATACTCATGAAAGATACAACACAACATTTTGTATAGCATTAAACACTGCATAATTCTGCCCTTTATACTGTCTCAAGGTAATTCAAATGTAAACCGATAAAGTCAGTGTAAGCTAGTTCTTTACAAGCAAGTCAATGCTGATTTCAAGTAGACCCAACCCGATTTGTGAAAAACGAGGTTGTTTTTGAAAGATGGTATGACAGACACGTAAATAAGAGGGAGTAGTGCACAGTAGCAGACTGAATCTCATAGCATATCAGCAAATTGCATAGACAGACAAATTAAGAAGCTGTATCTATGCCAAGCCTGCTTTCTCACTGAAGGGGTCTTTACATTGCTAGTTGTGCTTCATTAAATAGCGTGGTAAAACACTGCTGATGTTACAAAACCCAAACAAGCAAATCCACAAATCTTAAGAGAACTGCAACTGTTAGTGTAGATACATCTTCTCTTTGGAATTTGGGTCTAGACCAAAGTAATACTTGTTTGGTTGTCTAATTTTCTTCTCAAGCTCCGTTTTTGAAAACTGAAATAGTGGATAATTGTTTGCTGTGGTGTGTTTCCCAGCAACTAGTACTGTCAACAGTAGACAGAAGTTTCCCACCTCACAGAACAATGAGATAAAGACAAGAATAAATGCAGTGAAACCACAGGGCTAGCATTAAAAGAGGAGGAGGAATTAGTACAACTTAATGTAGAGATATTTCATTCTTCAGTTCTAGGTATTCTGTCTTATGTGCAAGATAAGGTAGAGTTGGCACATCGAATGCTAAATGTGTTTGTTGATGCTCTGGGTTAGAGGGGTTGGGGACAGCAAATCCTTGAATGACAAGCATGCTCCCTGACTTCCTGACATAGAAGTAGTTCAATGAAAACTCCACACAGAAGTCTTCCAGAAAAGAACTGACTAAAAATAAAAATTAGAAGAAAAGAAAAATCCTACTATAGTTATCTCTGAATTCCCCAGATTTGTCTGAAATGTCTGAAACACCATCAATCAATTCATTCTATTCCTTCAAAGGTGCTGAAAATACTGAAGGGCTATAGAATGCCATAGAGCATTCAAACCTAGAAGATAATGTTCTCATTTGATCTAACACTTGAAAATTGAACTCAGAGGTAACGATATAAGAAGTGCTCCTGACAGAGATCAAAGGTCCAACTAGTCCAGTATTCTGTCTCTCACAGTGGCAGGAGAATATGCAAGCCTGGTCATTTTCTGCAGTCTGGACTCTGTTAGCATGATTTATTTATCCTGAGCATCTGTGTCCCCAGTAGATAACCCAAGGCAATAACTTTTCACATGTATTCAGGTTTTCTGACTTCTATGCTATCTGAAGAGCACATTGTGGTGTTCCCCCATTTCTGTTAGGACAAGCACACAGCCTAAATATAACAAAGAGCTAATTTTGAGTTAAAATGGGGTTTGAACACTTATCTCTAAGCCATTTGCATAATTGTGCAACTAGGAGAAGAGGACTTGTTCTTGTTTCCCATGAGTATTCACCAGTTTGTTTTGTTCGATTTCTAAAGGTCTGATACTTCTACCATTGCCACAAAGGTAGCTCGCTCTTTAGCTCTTTCTTGACTAGAGACGGAGATAGATGTACTTCTGAGACGTACACCTACCAGCAAATTGTATTCTCTTAAAAGAGCTTAAAGAGAATGCCTGAGCTTCTTGTGTTTAGGTCTTCTGTTGTAAGCTGACTATCTTTTGTTTTCTCAACATTTAATTCAATTTTTAATATTGGTCAAGTTTAGAAAGTGATAGAAACTTAGGTCAATGGTGTTTAAATGTAAGAAAATTTACTATTTATTTTTTATTTGGCACAGTATTATAAATCTAAGCAGGGCAACTATAAAGTCCCTTTGATTTGAAGACACTATAAATAACTAGATTTTAATAACTTTTTGAAAGCAACCCACATTTCCACCCCCAACCTTGTTTCTGCAGTTTCTGGTGGTATCTGCAAAATCTGTTCCTATGAAAAATTGAACCACTTCAAAGACAATTTAAAAGTGCGTAGTCTTCAGGCTTTGTACTTCAGTATGGAAATACTGATACATCCTGCCAGAAACACAGCTATAGCCAGCTTTATGTTATAATAAAGAAGGTTTCTACTCAGGAAGGATCACTGACTTTTTTGACTTTAGATGCAGGATTTTGTTTTATAATAGCAATCGGTGTACTAACAGTAAGAGAGAGAGTTCTGTGTCAGGGTCCAGCATAGGACCTGTCCTCCTATTAGTTAAGCTCTGATAGAGAGCAGTAGTAAATGAGCCTTTTCACTGTGAATTTTACCTTTGCAGGTGAATGAAAATGTTACATATAGCCCATTTGCATTATGTCAAATTGCCATAAGCCATTGAGAACAATAGAAAAAAGATAAAATGCAGACAGATTTCCAGGAGCAAGTTAAAATCTTGGAAGTTCCTGTCTCTGCTTTGGTGTTACAAACAGTACTTCAACAAGGTGCCCTAAATAAATTACTACAGGTTACTTTAAATTTGAAAATTCACACTGAATCAAAAGAGACAGGGTAATTTTTCATTCAACCTGGAGTGTTATTTACTTTCTGAACTGGTACTTAAAATACTGATGTAAGATGCCAAAAGGTAAATTATTTTTGAATTATTTTAAATTATTATTGAGCTAGATTTAATTTAAATTTCATTGCTTTTTTGTTTGAAATAGAGGATTTGGCATTCATTTCTTTCCCTTCACTTTGAAAATCTTGCACTTTTAATAATTCTGTTGCCTAATGCCCTAATCTGTTTATTACAGTATAAGTTAACTTGAACAATGCTGCTTCTATTCAAAATAAACAGATTTAGTATGTCTGTGAAATAGACTTATGTGTAGTAGGATGCTTTACCATCTAGAAAAGCTTGGAGGTTTCTGAATGCTTAAGAAATGATAATGCCAGTGGATTTAGCATTTGTATATCTGCAGGCTCATGCTTATTCAGTTGTACCAAGGCAGCTTAAGCTAATATCTAATCTTCTTATGGAATAGTTCGCCCTATAACAACAGGATTGTGCATAACAAGCTTGAACAGCCATTTGGCTCCAACTGTTGTGTGAAAGGGAGGGAAGGAGGAGTTGCTTAACTTTTTATTCTTTATAAAATGTGTAATTATCATTATCCTTGCATATATAGGACAACCCAAGAGTGATGCTGTGATGCCAGGTACCCAAATCATAGGAACCAAGAAGTCATGAATAAATTATTCAAAACTGTCTGCCTTGATGCTCTCCTTTATGCCACTATTCCATCAAAAGGAGAAACAGGCAAAGGCATAGAAAAATTATTTTGGTACTGTATTGAGCTTAGGTATATATGACAATGGAAAAAATGGATGAAATTCAGTTCTTTGTGTATTAGAAGGGAAAACAAGTTGAAAATTTTTAGCAATGTTTTCCTGAAAAACAGCATTCATTACATACTTATTTTCTGGGTTTTTTTGTTGTTTTTTTTTTTTTTTTAAATATGCTATTTTCAAGTATTTATGAAGCATGGAGTACAAATCTAAATGGCATCATCTTATTTCAGACTCACTGTAGGTTCACTGCTCATTTTGCTCAGCGCTTTAAGTTGTACTCCATTGGCAAAATTCCCTTAGGCTTCAAGAAAAAGTGTAGATCCTCTGTAGTGGAAATGATAAACCAAAGGAATTAATAACTAAAGGAGTAGCATGCATTGCAAAAATCTAAGAAGAGATTCAAGGGATGGTGTAGGGAGGAAATAACGTGGGGAGTTGGGTAGCTTTTGCTTTTTTGCAGTATAAAAGACTAAATAAATCTCTCTTTTGTGCATTTCATTGATCTCATCGATGAGCTGAAATAATACAATAGCCAAGATGAATCTACCTCCTGATCTACCTCCAGATATTGTCTTCTCTTTAAGAAGCAGTGCAGCTAACAGTGTCCAAGGAGAAAGCCATTAAGATAAGCTTTCCCATGCAGCTCCTGAACAGGTTCATATCATCTATCAAAGTAAAATGACTTAATCTTGTCCCCCTTGTTGCTTCATATACAAAGAACATGTTTTTTTCTGTCACTATTTTCTAAATACATACTCATTTTTGAGTGTGCTGAAAGAATAACAGGTAACTTTACTGTAGGTGGTTAAGTTATAAAACCATTGATTATTATATTTAAACAAAGAGGGCATAGTATGAATTTTCAGGGTTTTTTAAGCTGTACTGCTATGATGGGAAGTCATAAGCTTGTGATAGAACTGATTCTTTCTATTGTTAATGAGAACTGTATAATACAAGGTATATTTATTTCTACTGTTAGATAAGAAAGGGAAAGATCATGCTGTTTATTAAATAGCTTATAGGCTTTTTCCTTATCCAAGAATGTGAAAAATAAAATTGAAGACTTTGTTTATCTATTTGTGCTAGAGATCCAAGAAATTTTATTTCCCATTTGCCATAAAAATCCAAACTGAATTTAAAATTCAAACTGAATTTAAAACTGAATGCTTTTTCCTTTTTTTTTTTTTAGGACAAGAGGAAAAGTATTTTGATATATTGCCTTGAAATGTGCAGTGTAGAAACTTCTGAGTTTAGGATAACTTCTAAGGAAAATACCGATACTACAAATAATCATTTTGTTGCTTATAAAGCATGTGCTATTTATGTGTCCTTATCTTTTCATTATTTTTCTTCAAATTAAGAATTTGTCCTTTACCTAATACATCTGTAACAAAGCAAACTATAGAAAAGTAACAAAATTCAGACAAGAAGCTTCTTGAAAGTAGATATTTAACATAAGTTTAGTGCTCTCTTCATCTTAATGGAAACTAATCAGACTTTATTTTGCCTGTAGAGTAACCTTAATTTAGATAAAATACAAATCACAATATGCAAAACGTGCACATCATCTCCTCAATTATTTCTTCATACGGACAACTTGTTTTTAGTAAAATATGGCTTGATTTTCTTTTAAAAATGAATTTTGATGCATCAAGTTCACTCAGACTTGTTTTATTTTGTTCATAACACAATGAGGCATAAAGCATTTCTGTAACAAGTTTAGAAGGCTGCAGGTTTATGAATAAGCTTTGGATTTATATGAGTATGTTTTAGAGTGCCTGCCTATAGAAAAGCTATTTGCAGCTTGTGTGAAATCTCATTGATGTAGTATTGCTGTATCTATCTCTTTTTCCCCCTTGTCTTCATCTTTTGTTCCTTTATTTCAAACAGCCTTAATTATATTTTTATTCTCATCACCACATTAAAGGGAAAGGATAATAACAGATCCATTAGACTTCATTAAACTGATGATTAAAGCCAGAAATTCTAAAAGACTATTTACAAGATGAAGAAGTTTTATTTAAAAGTATGGCTTCTTGGGTATGTCATATCCTAATATATCTTTAGAGCTGTAACTAAAAAACAGCAGCAAATGGTCCTAATCTGTTAAATATGAAAGAAAGATATGACAGAGGGATTAAAATTATAGTTAGACTCACACTATTTGTCATTAAAAAAATCATTGATTGCTCCAGGCTGTTCATTGTTATTAGCAGTTGGTTTCTTTTTATTTCTTTGAATTTACAGTTTGTAACTCAGATATCTCTTTCAAATTGCATTCAATGCGATGAATTTCAAATATAATTATTAGTGTTTTTTTCCTTGAGCTTCTAAAATATAAAGAATCAAATCTTTAAATGTTTTGGTTCCTATTTCGTATTAGATAAATGAGAATTTAACATCCAAGTAGGACAATAGTTGCATGTACTTTTTTTGTGGATCTGGGCTCATCATGTATTACAGATAAGTAGAGAGAAAAGGTTGGCAGTACATTGACCAAAGCTGGACAGACTTATACTGTGGAGAGTTTAGATGGTGGAAAGCACGACAGTGGTATAAAGATAACATTTTTTGTGTAGATGTATTGTAGCTTCCTCTTTCCTTGCTAATAATTAAAAAATGAACAGATGTTTAACAAAAATGAAAAAGAAACAAACTCAAAATTGATAAAATTATCATTTTCTTAGCACATGACAAATCCATTCAACTTACTGCAACAAGGAATCAAGGAGGTTGAAAGCTGGATAAAATTGTAAGTATGATTATTTCTTTATATGGAAAATGTAAACAGTAAATTCTAGGCAAAATAAATATAAAATTACACTTATAAAACCTCATGATTTACAAGACAAGCCTATTCATAGCTTATAGTGGCTATGGAGAGGCTTCCACGTAGACATTATATCCTGTATGTGTTAGAAGCAGAATTTCCTCTTACAGGAAGATGAACCTGACCGTTGTCAGCAGCATGGTGCTAGACTAGATGAATCACCAGCCTTATCTTGTGTAGTAACTTGCTTCTTGTATTGCAAATAAGTGAGTGATGTTCCCAGTTTTCACGAGATGCTTTATAGGATTACTGGGAGATAATAGGATGACTTAGTGAGAAATCTTTTGAGGTGATAGAGGTCAGTTGGCTTAAATTTTCTCTCATCTCTTGGTGTTAACTGAATGTATGGGATGTACATCTGAAGGTGTAACAGTAAGTGTCAGAAGAAAGAAGCAGATGTCAGATTATTGTTGAATTTCTACACTAAAGTTCTATAAAGTTTAGTTCTTGGACCCTTTTGAAGCTTTCCAGGGTTTGATTCAAATTAGCGCAGTTGCAAATTCTATCTGTACTTTTATGTCGCTCTCTTATTTTGCCAAAGATCTGGTTTCCTTTTTTTGTTTCTTTTTTCTTTTTTTTCCCTTTTTTTTTAAATACAAGGCATGAGTCGAAAGATCATTTAAGGGATGATATATATATATATTTTTACGTATATATATATTAGTGTTTTGTAGACCTCTACATTTCCTAGCTTTTTTGTCCCCACAAGTTCCATCATGCTGTCCTATTGTTCCTATTCACTTTAACTATATGTATGCTGTGCTGCTTAGCAGTGCACTAGAGATACAATAGTTAGGTTTTTCTTCTCATCTTTGCAAGGCACAGCTGAAAAATTGGACCCAACGGTATGCTACCTCAAAAGCTTATATAATCTCACCTCATTGTTAGTGTAATATAAAGAGTCTTCTAGTATAATTTTGCATTTCAGCCAGGTTAATTCTAGCCTTTCATTAAACTGCCTTTGTGATCTAAGCTTCTAATGGAGATTTAGAAATATTTCATCACCTGCATATTTTCAGGGCCAGAAGTGTTAGTTTCTTACACAAGCATGAAGAACTCTTTGAACAATTATGAAAATTGAAATAGAGTTTTGAATTTTAAAATTTGAACTACATATGCATTACATGCTTAGAAATGAGAAATCCCCCACCC
>VZSZ01001115.1:400509-446997 GCA_013398815.1 Ibidorhyncha struthersii | reverse complement strand
CCCCCCCTTGCTCTCTAGAAGAGGAAACAGGTTGCTTAAATAAACTGTTAATATGAAAGTACACCTAACTTGTCTTAATGCTACAAAGGGTTAGGAAATACCCTCAGGACCTCCAAAAGGAAAAGGAACAAAAAGTTTGGAGGTATTTAGAATAGCAAAGAGAAAGCATGGGAGGATATAGCATTTGTGAGTAGAATAGAGAAGTGATGATGCCATTTGGAATCAGAACGTCAAGGCCAAGTGAACTTCTTGTGTAACTGGTTTATGTCACTGAAGAGGCATCACAATACAGAGGTGGTGCAAGCGCTCAAAACAGAATCTGTAGCCGTGATGGCCTTCTGCTGCACTTTTGCGAGACTTAGCTTTTGACTTTTCTTCCCCCTTTCTTGGCGAGGTGGACCCTGTTGTTCTTGTTTGACATCAGAGGAAGGAATATGAAAGGTGTGTCCGCATGGAGTGTGAAGTTGCAGATCTGGGCAGATGGGAAGATAAGCTTAAGAGGAGCAATACACATTCCCACCTTTCCTAAGGCACTCGTTGTGTATACTGCAGGTAGTAATGTAAGCTGGTGCTGCTGCTCACTAATGTCTCAGGTCCTGGGTTCTGTACGGTGAAAGCTCTGTAACAAATCCTCAGCAAAGAGGATTCCTTATGAGGAAGGGATGTGACAAACCCAAACACTGGTCTGTTTACGCTGTGGCCCAAATTTGATCTGGCCTCATAGTCTTGTTAAAAATGATGTATTTTCTGGACAGACATGCTGATAGATGTAATTTCTTTCCAAATGTGGACTACAACCCTACAGGAAATGGGTGCAGAAAATAGAAAAAAGATGAAGAATGTGTGCAGAGATGGATGTTGTTCTTTCTGCATTACATCAAATTCACACTTAAGCTGAGTTGTACTTAATGGCTCAAAGGGATGTTCTAGTCTTGGTGACTGACAGAAATCCAGTGACTGTGACTGTTAAAAATGAGTTCTTAGGTTTAGTCGAATTTCACTTAGGAAAAACAGTCTCTTATTCTGTGATGAAGTGCTGAGGGTTTTAATGAGCTGAGACACAGGCATGAGTTAATGAACATTCCTTTTAAATAGTGTCCAATGATTGTGATATAAATATTTTGAACAGAATAGAATAGAGTATTTCAGTTTGAAGGGACCTAAAATGATCATCTGACCCAACTGCCTGACCAATTCAGGGCTGACCAGAAGTTAAATTATATTATTAAGGGCATTGTCCAAATACTTCTTAAACACTGACAGGCTTGGGGCATCAACCATCTCTCTAGGAAGCCTGTGCCAGTGCTTGACCACCCTGTCGTTAAAGTGCTTCCTGTGCATTTTGTTCAACACATGCAGTTTAAATACGAGTCTATTTGTCTCTGCTCCCTGCGTGGTCAGTGGAGAGATTCCAGGTAACTTCAAGGACGTTTAACTTACTCTAGATACTATAGTACATTTCCAAGAGGAGAATTCAGGATATTTTGTGTTAAAACATACAAAATTATCAATAGCATAAGAATTCTAGAAAACCTTAAATTGTAGGATTTCTTTCTAAATGTTTAAAGATGGTGCAAGAGTAACAGTTCATACTCCTGTTACTAGACTGCCCTCATCAGACAGTGCTCCATTTTATCGTTTGTGGAAAGATTCACAGATCTGCATCCCTTGGAGCCTTGAAGTATCTGGCTGCGTTCTGTCAGTTAGAGCATCTCATGTTGTCACTGGTATAAGAAGAGATAAAATCATATTTCTTGATGCTTTCTCCTAACATTAGCTTTAGCTTTGTAAAGATGATGTGTCTATTATATGTACAGTTTGGGTAGGGTTTTGCTGAACTGCACTCGCTGCTTATACAGCAAAATAGCACATTAAGAGTCAGCATACGTTATGTTCACAAGCTAATCTATTCATAGGATTTGAGCTAAAGATCGCTTAGCTCCTCAGTCAGGCTTTAATTACTTCAGAGGCTTACAAGGGATCTATGAATCTAATAATTCAGGGGTTTTGAAACTGGATTATTCAAGGATTATTGGTTTTCTGTGGTTACTTGTAATTAGCCACCTGATTTTGACTTTTTCTCTCTCTAGGGGAGGGAACGTAGCCATATTAATATTGTACAGGACTGATACTCAAGAGTCCTGTTAGCTTAGCTCTGTGATTTGTGTGCTGAATAGACTTTAAAAGGCACTTGACCTTTCTGTGCCTAAGTTTCTCTGTTGATAGCAATGGAGATCACAACACTAAACCTTCTTTGTAAAACATTTTGTGAATATTGATAAAAGCACTGCATAGGACTAAGTACTTTCTTATCATATCCAGTTAGCAGAAACAGATAAAGTGGGAGAAACAGGGAATCAGAGAAAACAAATACCATGATAAACTTGTTACACATAAATTACTCTTGCAGTATGACTTGATGAGAAAGTCATATAGACATTAATGA
Source organism: Ibidorhyncha struthersii (assembly GCA_013398815.1). NCBI lineage: Eukaryota > Metazoa > Chordata > Aves > Charadriiformes > Charadriidae > Ibidorhyncha > Ibidorhyncha struthersii. The sequence continues at coordinate 444,551 of VZSZ01001115.1, read as the reverse complement.
GGCCAATATCAACTAAGTGGAGAGTCAGGGGCAAAAATCTTTGTAGCTGCTGATCTGAGCTTATTTGTGCATCCATCACTGTACTATATGAGAATCGCAAATATTGTGTATTAAATCAGTATTAGTCACAAATGTTAGAAGAACCCAGCGTGTACAAGCTGGCACTGATGCTCCTGCATAGCATGTATTTATAACTTCACCAAACTATCAGTTCCATGCCATAGTGCATGGAATTAATGGAAGAATATACCAATGTTTCAGTGTTTCTTTCTAAGAACATTTTAGGTAGGAGTCCCTCAGCTCATGGGAGATGGTAATTGGGCAAAGAAATGGGGAAGCTGATCCCACCTGACCAGACTGACGTACAGCAGACTTCTCCTTGACCGTGAGCCCGTCTAGTCACTCATAGAGAGTACCTGTTATTTGGTGCCGAGCTGTCTTTTACCAAACGTATTGCCACTTTTTGTCTGCACAAGCTGTAAAACCACACGAAGGTACCTGAGACCTTCTGAGGAATATATAAGCTTGGCTGTCTGCTAGCAACTATTTAATTTTGTGTTTAGAAATTTTGCAAGGACAAAGGACGGAGGATAGTCAATTAAACAGATGTAGCAGTCCAAGCCAAGGAGCCCATTACTTCTCCTTTTTCAGTGATTCAGACTACCAGCTTGCCAAACTATGGAGTCATATCCTTTTCTTAAACAATTTCATCTTTTTCCAAGCCTTTTTAAATTAATGCTTTTTCTTCTTTCTTATGGTGATAATCCTCCTTGGCTAGTTTAGCCTCTCCTTTCTCAATGTCTAAGCAGAATTTAATAAAACCAATAGATTACACAATGATAATATACAACTTGTTATTTATGAGGCTTTCAGTATGGTTCTCAAGCATATACTACATGTGTTTATTCTCCAAATAGCTCTCATGGTTTAATAATATTCATTACAGATATTGGCTTTTCATTTTATGGAGGAAAAGCATGAAGTTGGTAGTAGCAGTGTAAAGGAAAAAAAATTAAAGCTGTAGAAAGTGAATCATTGAATCACGGAATATCTCAAGTTGGAAGGGATGCATAAGTATCATTGAGTCCAAATCCCTGCTCCTTGCAGGACTACCTAAAAGTAAATCATATGACTAAGAGCATCATCCAGATGGTCCTTGAACTCTGACAGGCTTGGTGCTGTGACCACTTCCCCGGGGAGCCTGTTGTAGTGACCGACCACTCTCTCAGTGAAGAACCTTTTCCTAATGTCCAACCTGAACTTGCCCTGACACAGCTTCATTCCATTTCCTGTGTCCTCTTGCTGGTCACCAGAGAGAGGAGATCAGCACTTTCCTCTCCACTGCCCCCCTCGAGGAGGTTGTAGACTGTGATGAAGTCACCCCTCAGACTTCTCCAGACTGAACAAACCAAGTGGCCTCAGCTGCTCCTTGTAAGTCTTACCCTGGAGGCCGTTCATCGTCTTGGTCACCCTCCTCTGGACACAATCTAGCAGTTTGATGACTGTCTTATACTGAAGTACCCAAAACCGCACACAGTACTCGAGATGGGGTCACACCAGTGCAATGTAGAGTGGGACAATCACCTCCCTTGACTGACTAGCTATGCTGTGCTTGATGCACTCTGGGGCCAGGTTGGCCCTTTTGGCTGCCAGGGCACACTGTTGACTCATATGCAACTTGCCATCAACCCAAGCCCTAACAGCTCTTTCTGCGGGGCTACTGTCCAGCCTTGCATCCCCCAGTTTGTACATATAACCAGGATTACCCCATCCCAGGTGGAGAATCCGGCACTTGCTCTTGTTAAATTTCATGCGCTTATGTAAAATTGATGGACCTTCAAAAAGATTAGACTTCCAAAGGTTAACTGGGAATTTGTATTGCCTAGGACAAGGCTTCACTCCGGATAGTCTACAAATATTCTGTATGTGATGTGGTAACTATCTCTCTTGGTTCCCTAGTCACCATGCGTTTTCAACAGGCAAAATTAATATTACATGGGAGAAACTCTTTCTGTTCTAAACACTTAAGAATAAGCTAGTCTGTTGCGTTTGTGTTATGCCACCACATACAGCCTAAGCTTTAGTTCTCTTTATAATAAATGAAAAATAATGTTTGTCTATTTTGTGTTGCTAAAGTGACAAATATCACTTTAAGGCAAAGATTTAAAAGTGTGCCTTCTCCAAATCTGTTGTGGTCTTGGAACAGTCATGGGATAGGAACTTGATTTCATTTTAGGTACTGAACAAGTTGTTAGTAAAGACATTTCCTTCCAGAGAATTTATAATCCAGCTGTAAGACTACAGATAAGAAAATAAATTCCGAGAGGACCAGAGGGAAATAATGTTAGTTAGCATGAAGAATGACAGTCACTGCATAGTATGCACATTGCTAAAGTGGAATATTTACTTTATACAGACTTTTCATGTAGGGAAGGGGAACGACAGTGTAGAGGCTTTTCCCATTTATATCAGGGTATAATAGAAGGAGTTGATACTGATTGATGAGTCCTACAAAGCTTGAAACTTGACTTCCTAGAAACGGCTCCTCCGAGGCAATGCAGTTAGCTGCTCTCTAAATGGAACTAGTAGCTCTGTGTATTTCATTGAGGGATGATAAAGATCCTGAATGCTAGATTAGCATCCTTTTCTCTGGTGCAACCAGATAGACTGTCTGGGTTTTCAAGGCTTTGAGGCAAAGTGTTGTCCTTTTCTTAAACATCTTTTATTTGTGTGGTTAGAGGAGAGGTTAGTCACATGGATCTTGATGGATGAATTATATCGGTAGTTTTGATATATCCATTTTTCATATAAAAATATGAGGCTACAAAATCTGTAACTTTATTGTTTTGAACAAATGCATTTAAAAAAAATGCAGTTCATATTAAAAATGAAAAGTAGGTGTGTTCTAGGTTCTCTTATGTGATGAGATAGATAGAAATAAACATAACAGGATTTGGATGAAACATTAAATTGAGTAATCATCTTACATACCAATCCTGGTAAGTGTCTTCACCTTATAATGAATGATATGGAAGATGAGGAGACTCAGCATCAGTCTGGATGAAGCTGTAAATGCTGTTTATCTCCATTATCTCTCTATTCATTAATTTCATTTCAGTCTTTGAGATCGTCACTTTTAGGAAGCTCATCCATACAGGATAGTGAAGAGGGTTTCTATGCTGCTTATTGTTACATCTTTCCTGGTCTTTACAAGATTAGACAATGTCTTGTGAATTCATTTAAATGTTGATTACACTGTCATTATGTGTGCTCTGGGTTTTTCTCAGGAGAAGAATGAGATGATCAAGTTGGTGTACTGTGAATAGACTTAACAAGATTGCAACATGGCACTTTTATTGGAGGAGGAGATTTCATTTAAAAATATACTATCAAATGTGTTTTTCTTAAATGCTGAACTGATGATTCCTTTATTTTGCTTTTGTTTCTTGAATGTGTCATTTAGGAAAATTAACAGAGATCTACTGTTCGCTGGAACTGTGGTTTGTCTGACAGTGAGCGCTCAAGGCTTTTAGTGATTTTTATATTCTGTGAGCTTTGCTTGCTTCTTTATTTGATACTTCTGTATTTTGACTGTCCAGCTTTTATAAAACAATGTTTTTATGAAAACAAACTTGGAATTCAGTGAGTATCACAATCTGTAATAGCAATTTGAACTGGATGGAAAAGTACTTACAAAAAAACTTAGCATTAAATTTCCATTCCAGCACATATAGCTAAATAATGGTCTTTTCTCTTGCAGTTGTTCCCTAGTTGCAACTGTGACGTGATGCCTTGTAGCCATGTTGTCGTAGGGCAGGGATAGCACCTTCAGTAGTGCTTAGTTACCATGCAGATGAGGGAAGAGTATTTTCATAGACCATCTGTTTCTCTTAAGATAGGGACAGATATCTTTAAGAAGCTAAGAGAAAGAATACTAATTATTTGTTGTACCTGTTTATAAAGCAGGGAAAAATAAAATAAAATAAAAAAAAGAAAATGGATCAGTAGGTGTCATAGCTCCAGGAAAAAAAAAAGTGCCTAAGTCTTCTCCCAACCCCTAAGTCATTGCACATTTTAGAGAGGATAGAAGTCACTGGAATTATTAGGGGAGACTTTTATGTGTTAGTGCCTGATCTTTGCTTACTAGACATCTGGAGTATTTCCCTGGAGTCTGTGGCTTAGTCGGAATTTACAGAGATGTAAGAACCAAATTTGACGTCAGAATTTTTATGTTCAAACCTTCTTAACTGTCTTACACTTTGGTGCGCCTCCCAAATACACATGTATTTTCAGCTGCCAGGACTTGTGAACTGCTTGAGAAAATGAGGTTAGTGTGTAAGAATGTAGTACATATATATTTTTTATTATCCAGTTAAGTAGCTAGGTTTGGAATGGCTGAAAGGAGAGTAGATTGCACTGTGGTCTCTGGGATTTTCACCCTGACCTGGACTTCACTTAAAATGAGCTGTCATAACAAACTTGGAATGATTTCGATGGGTGTCTGTAATCCTTGTAGGCAGACGCTTCTGTTAACTATATGTAAAAATCACGTGAAGATTATAATTCCTGGTCATGTGAGTAAGTAAGAAATGTTAAATGTTAAAGAGTTTGGTATGTTAGGTATGAAGCTCTTAAAAATGGTGCTAGAAACAAGGAAATATTAAGGATTGTGTACTTTCAAAAAGCTGGGCAGGTAGTTCACTCTTAAGCAGATTTTTAAGCGTCATGATTGTTAGAAGTGTGGACTGCATCTGAAGCTTACTCAAAATTTTCTACTTTCACCATTGCGTTTTAGGACAGATCTTAAATGTTTTTCAAAAACCTAAGTGGTGACTTTACAATGGCATGTTCTGGATAAAGTATTATTAACACCAGAGATGTTAGTAGAAATAAGTTTGGTATTTCAAGGTCTAAAGACGGGTATTTCAACAGGAGCATAAGGTATCTTGGTAATGTGTTGCATCTGGAAGTGCTGGTTCATTATGATCGTAGTAAGAAGGGCACTCACACTGTAAAACAACACTTACAATGGTATTTATTGGAGCTAACACTGTAAAGAAGGTCCTTTGAGCTCTTACAGGATTTTCTTAAAACAGTTCTATTAATAAAAAGCTGTATCTTGGAATCTATCTGATGGTTTCCAAAGGATCAGGGCCCACACTTTCTGTGTGGTAACTTCTAATCTGGGGGCAGTGGGCTTGTACATCTCAAACTAAGTGTAATTTAAACACAGGAGTTGTATTTGCTCTTGTTTCTCTTTTGAAAAGGTGATAAAAGTTGCTTAGGTCAGTGAGTCACAACATTATGCAGTACCTAAAACTACAGGCTGTTAGGAGGAAGCTGTAGTGGTGTCTCACCTCTTGAGGGAACTCGGAGACACAAGCATTCAATTCCTTCCTATGCCTTGAAGCAAGAGCTGGACCTGAAGTTCCTCTCTTTTAAGTGTGTTACCTGATTATTTATGCAGCCATTTACACTTTCTGGCTTTCCAGAATCTTACCAGATGAATTCCTACCTGCCTTAGGTCAGAGAAGGGGTGTAGCCCTAGCCAATGCAGCCTACTGGTTGGAGAGTTCACCGACGAGAAATTGGCTTGTTTCCTGCTGCCAGGCATAAGCCATGGCATGAACAATGATCACTGCTATGGATATCCCATTCCGCTTTTCTTGGAAGATAACCCCATCCTTTGTTCTTTGGGAGAAAGACCATGACCTCAGGAGATTCCAGCTGTGAATGAGGCATCTGTTTTTCATCATTTTCATCATTGTCCTTGTGTTTAGCTTTATGTAGGTACCTCAGGCGGCTTTGCTTTTTCTGCTCTTTTGGTTTCTGTTCTGGAAGGCCTCACATTTTTTGATTCTGAAAACAATCAAAATACTAAACTGGCGCTAATTTTATTGGATTTGGACAATTTTTAGCCATCTAAAAATAAAAGTGTCCAATTTAAGCCATTTCCCTAGACTTTCTCCAGAGTTAATGGAAAAGAAGATGAACTACCAGCTATGATTCATCCTGTTATTTTGGGCATACATCTTATGAAAGAATGAATAGTTTTTTTGAGATATCTCTGTGAAGGCCCCTGATGGAACCAAGAAGACTGATGCCAGTTAAATGTCTTTTAGACTGCTAAAGTAGCTGCAGTTAAGTCTCAGCTAAATGTTTTGCTAAAGGAAATTAAAAACCCCTATGGCAAATAAGGGATTGACATTCTGCACTCTTGACCATTTTACTGCTAGCTTGGAAAACAATTTTTTAATTGGGTGTTTACCCAACCGTCCTACTCCTTTTCAGATAATTGGATTTCAGTATATGATATGGATTATGTCATCTGTATGTTCATTTCACATTCTGTTCGTTTCTTTTATATAATGAGAACTTCTCAGCCATGACCTTTCATCAGAAGACGACTAATCACTTAAAGAATATTCTTTGAATGCTGAAAAAAACTACCATGAATGTGCATGCCAAAGAATAATTAAATACATGTTGCAGAAGGAAGAAGAGAGCAGGAAATATGTAAGGAATTTGTGACTAATCATTGGATTTATTCTGTAAATGTATAGAAAATAAAATGTTTGTACTGTGCTAAAGTACTCAAGCACTAGAGTATTAATCTGACCAGTAGATCTTTCATGGAGGCAGCAAAATCATCTTTGTGTCTAAATCAAGGAGTTGAATCAGTCTTTAAAAAAGAATAAAAGTAAGTAACTATTGATGTTAGTACTGTCACACTTTTCTTTGCAGAGGATTCACTTTAGTGCTTTAAGTTGGTTGTTCCTCTGATGATCCCCAGAATGTACAGTTTCATTTGCATATAACTGTTCTGTAAACTGCTCTTTTCGATTAAGTTTATTATTTTTTTCACTCTGCATTGTGCAGTTTCCACATATCTTTCGATGCATGCCCAGCTTCTAAAGCTTGGAAGGGAAAACATTCATATTAGAAACAAACTTAACAAAAACATAAACCAATGGTGAGCCCAGGAAAATTTGTGTGACTGCTCTTATGTCATCAGTGTATATAATGGCACTAATAACACAAAAATATTCCAATTTCAAATACTTTTTTAGAGTGCATCTCATTTCATTGGCCTATGAGTATGGTACAGCTGAATAAATGTATGTTATTGGAAACTTCCTAAGAACTGAAATGTTCTCCTAGGTAAAATATAAATCTCTCCATTAATATTCATTATCTACTCTAAAGATCTGGAAGGTAAAGATTCATCCAAGAGGCTCCTAACTCAGTTACGTGAGATAGAAGTGCAGCCATACAAATCTCACTTATAACCTCCACCAAAAAGAACCTCTCTCTCTCCACTGATCTTTGGAAAAATCTAAGTACCTAATTTAAATTTCAATTAAATGTCCAAAGTTAGGGGAGATGTACTCAGGCATACTTTTCTAAATACTGTTTTTTCTCCTGAATGAAGGTTTGGACTAACTTTTTGATATCTTAACTTGTCCATCCCACACAGGATTATCTGTCATTAAATAGTTACATGTTCCTCTTACCATATGCATATTCTGTTGCTGATCAGAACCTGTTCACTAGTTTCAGCAGCAGATCTCAGAGGTCACCATTTTCAGCAGTACTCAGAACTTTATGATAGCAGAGGCTCTTTCAGGCCTGCTACATACACTGCTAGTGTTTTACGAGAGGAGTGCAGTACTACTAATGCAGTGCTTCTCATCTGGAATATTTAGGACTAGATGGTATATTTGGAACAGCAAGTAAATCAGAGTCTGGTTTAATCATTTCAGACTAGTACTGCTGCAACTGCAGAAAAAGTGGCAAGAGAAGAAGGGGAGGAAAAAGTTGACCCAATTGTAGTCTGTAGACAACATTTATCAAGTGTGAAATTTTGTATTTTTCCTCTTTTTTCTTTAGAAAACACACTCCTTATCCATAGATGGAAGACCAGAAGGGATTATTACAGCATCTAATCGTTTCTCTTGTTAAGTAGGCCATAGCATGTTACCATATTGGATGTGTACTGAACGTAGTGTTTGTTTGCTGGGTTTTCCCTAAAGCTTTTTGCTGAAATCTGATACCAGTAATCTGTCTAGCACATCTCTAAGTGAGAAATTTTATTAACCTTGCTAGCTAAGGTATTTGCTTGTTTAAAGAAATAGGATAAACAAGTGTAACAGATGCTTTTTAAAACACAATATCTTAGTTTCAGTCAGTTATTAGGCAATAATACAAATATATCTGCAGTTGAGGATAGTCAAAAATTTGGGAAAATATTTCTGATTTGGTTCAAAAGAGAAATTATTTTAAATATTGCAATAATATATATTACCCTAGAGTTGTACTCTAAATGATCCAAAATTTTTAAACTTCCTCATATAAAGTTCTATTTGAATATAATTGTAACTTTTAAAAGATCTCTTTTTCTCTTAAATAAAAATAAGAACAGTTTATATATAACAAGGTTCTGTGATAAACTCTTTGAATTGTGATCATAACATCAAGAATCTGTGATGCTAAGGAAAGAATCTGTGATGATAAAATATCCAAACAAAAAACTGTACCAAACAATTAGTGAGGAGGCAGGACAGAAAGCAAGTAATCAGCAGAGAATAAGTTCTTTAAAATCTGCCTTTGAATGTTGCAGTACAATTAATGTTGTGAAATAAATTAATGAATCAGATTCATATTGTTTCCTAAAATATTCCAGCAATTGAGGTCAATCTTTTGATCAAGTTGGGTTTTTTTGTGGGAGTTTTCCTAATACTACCTTTTGGACACAGACAATACTAGTAGGCAAGCAGGAGGAGAAGATGCTGAAGTACAGTAAATCTACTAACTACATATTCAGATACAAAAGCTAAAAAAAAAACTACTTGGCCACTTAAGATGACTTTGGGGGAACAGGGTGGAGAAAAAAGTATTGGAGACTTTTAAAACTACCTGCCCTCTGCCTCTGACTATAATGCAGCCTGTTTCTCCTAACTAATTTGTGGCCTTCTGCCTTGCAGAAGCCTTGGCAGCTGGGAAGAGCAAAGAAGAACATGGAGTCACCCTTTCTGGACAGTATTTCAAGGTGCTATTGATGTAGTATGAAATACATAGGTTAGAAAGAACTTCAAAGCTTTCCAACACAATTGAAACTTTTAAATCTGAAAGCTTTTTGAATACCCACAGTTGAACATATCGTTTGCGCCATGCAGAGTGGTGATAAGAAAACCACAATTTAATTTTGCAAGCATTTTGCAGCCATTTTGCACAAGCAGAAATGAGTCTGAAAGCAAAGAGAAATCAGACTAAAGCCATCTATTTATGTTTTCACGTCTTCTTGAAGGCCAGTAGTTTTATCAGCTGTTCAGAGGGGAAATGTATTAGTTTGGGTACACAGCAAATCTAGTGCTCCTCTGGGTTCAATTGGCAGGCACCTCTGGACAAGCCATAGATAGAAATTATGAAGACAAAACATTCAAGCCTTCATCGAAAATTATTTTTTCTTTTATTTAGAATTTTTACTTCCTATTCTGGTTTGTGTCAAATGTTCTGCTGGCCAATTTTGAATGGCTCCAGGGCCCTGCCAGAAACCTGTTATTCAATGTTTTGGTACAACAAACACTTTTCTGTACATCCAGAATGCAGGTTTCCAGTTTCACGTAGCTACTTACAGAGTAGCATCACCAAAAAGGTCTTCTCGTCCTCCTACTTCTCTGTGTAATTCTGTAAGTAAGCATCTCTTCAACAGCTGTCTGACCATGCTGTCATGTGAAAGAATAAAATGGCTACCATTTAATTTTTGTAGGACAAAACAATCTATCCTATGTGTAATATATACAATATCTCTATGAAATTGAAGCATCAGAGTAATACTTGTAAAAATAGTGTATTTTTTATGTAGGTGGTAAAGATGAATTTAAATACTTCTCTTCAGGAAATGGTTTTCTGATTGAAAGAAAAAGAAGAACACGCATGTCAAGAAGTTTTTTCAAATCATGTTTGACAAATTTTACATAGAAGGTAAGTGTTTAAAAAATAACTAATATCTAAGCTTTTTGACTGAAAATATATTTCTATGAAACAAATTTAAAAAAACCCTAAATTAAGCATATCTGAATATTTCCAAGAGCCTTGAGGGAGCACTGATCTTAAGGACCTTTTCTAATCAATTGGAAGAAGCAAGCATATCTTTAGAGCAGCATGATCCTTAAATTTTGTTTTTATTGTGTATACATGTGTGTAAGACACACAGGTATGTGTGATAATTTTTTATTTCTTTTTTTCACAGGTATGTTTTTAAAACTCTAGGGGAATGTTTAGATAGTCCAGAATATTTCTTATTATTGTATTTCTCATCATATATTTCAGCTTCTAAGTCCCAGAAAAGCAGTAGCTACCTGGCTACTTCTTGAGCCCTTAACAGGATCTTCCATGATAAATGTTTGATGCACAAACGTGCATGAATCATATAGAAAGGTGTTTTGGCACATCATATATTTTTCTCCACTCTGACTAGCCATCTCAGTACATAATAATGACTACTCTCTACCATCCTTATCAGATGTACTGGTCAGGTTCAGCAGAAAATTTAAAAAACTTTAGTTTGTTCCAGGTAGGGCTGAATTAATCACTACATGTCTCTAATAGTGCCTTCCTAAGCTGCAGTTTATATAAGTGCTATTTCCATGGTGCTTTCATGGAAAGTAGAACAAGGATTTTTTTTCTTCCCTGTCATATTTTTCTAGGTGGTTCCTCACAAGTAATTGACTTACTTTCACCTCCAGTGTGAGTACTTAAAGATGGAACACTACTTGTCTTTGAAGAGGCTTGAGAAAGAAGGGATCCCTAAACCACCATCACTACTATGAAGATACAAAAATACAGATGATGTAAATAGTGTAGACAAAACATGTTTATTTACATTAATGTAGATCAGGAGGTTTCCCAATCCTCGCTTACTGTTTACATTGTGGAGTGGTCTTGGAGCTTGAGAATTGGATTCCTTTCAAATGGAATCAGAAGATGTGGAACTAGGCTTGATCTGGTCACGAATATAAATTTTCCAGGGAGATGAACCACCCACTGTAGGAGAAGATCAGGTTTGAGACCATCTAAGGAACCTGAAGGTGCACAAGTCCATGGGACCTGATGACATGTGTCCATGGGTCCTGAGGGAAATGGTGGATGAGGTTGCCAAGCCATTATCCATCATATTTGAGAAGTCATGGCAATCCAGTGAAGTTCCCACTGACTGTAAAAGGGGAAACATAACCCCCATTTTTAAAAAGGGAAAAAAGGGAAAAAAAAGACCTAGAGAACTACAGGCCAGTCAGTCTCACCTTTGTGCCCGGCGAGATGATGGAACAGATCCTTCTGGAAACTGTGCTAGGGCACATGGAAAATAAGGACGTGATCGGTGACAGCCAACATGGCTTCACTAAAGGCAAATCATCTCTGACAAATTTGGTGGCCTTCTATGACAGGGTTACAGCCTTGGTGGGTAAGGGAGGAGCAACTGAAGTCATCTACCTGGACTTCTGTAAAGCATTTGACACTGTCCCACATGACATCCTGGTCTCTAAATTGGAGAGACAGATTTGATGGCTGGACCACTCAGTGGATAAGGAATTGGCTGGATGGTCGGACTCAAAGAGTTGACCTCAATGGCTCAATGTCCAAGTGGAGACCAGTGGTGACTGGTGTTCCTCAGGGATCAGTACTGGGACCGGTGCTGTTTAACATCTTTGTCAGCGATATGCGCAGTGGGATTGGGTGCACGCTCAGCAAGTTTGCTGTTTACACCAAGTTGTGTGAAGCGGTTGACACATTGGAGGGAAGGGATGCCATCCAGAGGGACCTGGACAAGCTGGAGAGGTGGGCCCATGTGACCCTCATGAGGTTCAATAAGGCCAAGTACAAAGTGTGAGTCAGGGCATGTGAGTCAGGGCAATCCCAAGCACAAATACAGGCTGGATGGAGAATGGATTGAGAGCAGCCCTAAGGAGAAAGACCTGGGCTGTTGGTGGATGAGAAGCTCCACATGAGCCAGAAATGTGTGATCGCAGCCCAGAAAGCCAACTGCATCCTGGCTGCATCAAAAGAAGAGTGGTCAGCAGGTCAAGGGAGGTGATTCTACCCCTCTACTCCACTTGGGTGAGACTCCACCTGGAGTACTGCATCCAGCTCTGGAGCCCCCAACATAAGAAGGCCGTGAACCTGTTGGAGCAAGTCCAGAGAAGGGCCACAAAAATGATCAGAGAGCTGGAGCACCTCTTCTGTGAACACAGACTGAGAGAGTTGGGGTTATACAGCCTGGAGAAAAGAAGACTCTGGGTAGATGTTATTGCAGCCTTCCAGTACCGCTTTACTATGTACTAGAGCCTGTGCCTTGAACCTGTTTAGCTTACTGGCAGAGACATACCTTAGGACACTTGGAGACTACTCTGCAGTTTCAGTGTGCATTGTCTCTCAGCGCAGTTTAAAGCTGTGCAGAGGTCTTTGTCATCCATCATGTCAAAGGGTGTAGTAACATGTATTGGCATTTCATTCTTATTAGAGTTTTATGAATATTGGCTCTACTAATGGCAATCTTACCTTCTTCAGTACAATGAGGCATGGGGACAGCTTTAAGAAATACAGCTGTTAGTGACTCACTACTGCATACTTCAGAATACCAAAATGTATTTACATATTTTTTATTTTACCATGTACACTACTGAAGTTATTTAATAAAGAACAGTATTTAAAATTTTGAAATATTTTAGAAAAGAACAGACAATCCCTTCCTCTTCCTTCCAACCAGCCCTAATTATTGCTAGCTTTGTTGTAATCACCTAGCTCTACAACTGAAACTTAAGGTCAGTTAAAGTCACAATCTTAAAGGCATTCATTGACTTACAATTTCTACAGAGAACATGAATTTGTAGCATTAAGAATGGGAGGTCTGAGATTTTTCATTTCTTGAACAGAAATTTTCCATATTTTTATTTGTTCATATGTATTTATAGATATCTAAAAATATAATATCTTAGATATTCATAAATGTAAATAGATAATACTATCTTTTCACGCTTCAGAATTCAGTGTCTGTTTCCTGGCTCTTCAGAAAACATTTTGTACATACCACAACCTCATGTTAAACAGAAGGAAAATTAATAAATATAATACTTGGACAAGAATAATTGCTATTCTCATTATGTATTGTTCTTTCCATTATCTTCAGCATGTCTCAGTTTATCCTGCAGAAGCACCAGGGCTTAAGTCACATTTTGAAATACTGCTGTTTCGCTGCTTTTCTGACTAGGTACTGGCTTTGAGTAATAAAATGTCTAGAACAATTCCAGATCTTAAAACATTTACTTATACTCAAAAATATTTGTCATCTTCAGAGGTTACATTATATCATACATAAACTGTGTTATCTTGGTTGTCCAGCATCAGTACTTTTACTTCTGTTCGTTTACTTCTGTGTACTTAATTTGAAGTAGTTTACTGTTCTGCAGTGACCATACTGCATAATGGATGTATGTTCTATGACACAAAAATTATCCTGACTAGACATGTTTGATAAATTCTCAGTTTTCTGAAGAACACTGTAGCTTCAGATTTAAGTAAAGTTCTCAAGTTCCTCCACCTTAACCTGAAGGTCCTCATCTTGTATTGCAATTGAAATTATTGCCTCTTGACCTGGTAAGGAGGACTTTTGACACAAAACTCCTTAAATCCACTTGTTGATGTTCTAATTTGCATGTAAGCACTTTACGTTATTTATTTCATTTACATTCTCAATAGAAAACTTGACTTGGTCATCATGCACAGAACAAACTTCCTTGGGAAATCATGCTGTAGTAATTAATTCTAACTCAAATGTGTGTGGGCTGAACAGTTTTGTAGAAACACCGCTCTTGACCTGCTGGCAACACTCCTCCTAATGCAGCCCATGAGGCTGTTGGTCTTCTTTGTCTCAAGGGCACATTGCTGGCTCATGCTCAGATTGCTGTCCGTTGGGACCCCCAAATCCCTTTCTGCCAAGCTGCTTTCCAGCTGATTGGTGCCCAGTGTGTGCTGTTGCATGGGGTTGTTCCTCCCCTGGGGCAAGGACTTTGCAGTTCCCTTTGTTGAGCTGCATGAGGTTCTTGTCAGCCCATTTCTCCAGCCTATCGAGGTCTCTCAGGATGGTCCACATTTGCCCTAGTCTTTCATTTGTCACCTATGTACTTGTAGGAGCCTTTTTTGTTGTCTTTGACATCCTTTGCCAGATTCAACTGCAGGTTGACTTTCCTAACTACATCTCTGCGTGCTCAGACAGCATCTCTGTCTCTACTTACACCTTGTGTGTTCTACCTTTTTGTGTTCAAGTTTTGCCAGGAACTCCTTGTTCATCCATGCAGGCCGCCTAGCTTTTTTGCCCAATTCCCTGCTTGTTGGGATGGACTGTCCTTGGAGGATATTCTTGAATATCGAGCATCTTCCTCAGGCTCACCTCTTCCCACCAGGGCCTTATTCCGTGGGCCTCTTTCAAGTAGATCTTTAAAGAGGCTGAAGTCTGTTCTCCTCAAGTCCAGGGTAATGATCTTGCTTTTTGAACTATTCCCTCCTCTCAGGATCCTGGACTCCATCTCATGGTCAGGACAGTCAAGACTGCCTTTGACCTTCATGTCCCCAATGTGCCCTTCCTTGTTTGTGAGTATGAGATTTAGCCAAACGCCTCTCCTCATTGGCTTCTCTATCATTTGTGTAAGGAAGTTGTCATTAATGCTCTCCAGGAACCTCCTGGATTGCTTATGCCCTCCAGCAGATGTCAGGGTGGTTGAAGTCCCCCGTGAGGACCAGGCCCTGAAAACATGAAGCTATTCCAGCTGTCTGTAGATGGCCTAATTCACTTATTCTTCCTACAGGCAGCCTAAAACAGGCACCCATAACAATATCACCAATATTGCTTTGCTCTTTAAGCCTTACCCGTAAGCTCTCAGTTGGCCCATCATCCCCAGGAAGAGCTCTATGCTCTTTGTGGGATAGCAGCTGGAATGCAGTTCCACCTCATATTCCCAGCCCGGCCTGCCTAAGAAGCCCATATCCCTCCATTGCAGCACTCCAGTCATATGAGTCATCATCCCACCACATCTCCACAATCCCAACAAGATCACAGCCCTGCAACTGGACATGGACCTCTGATTCCTCATGTTTATTCCCCATGCTGTGTGCATTAGTGTAAAGGCACTTCAGAGAGACGCTCCAGCATGCCAATTTCCCAGAATGGGTTTGAGGAGTTTCCCCATAATGGTGCCTTGTAGGTACTTCCTTGCAAGTGTATGAGGTAACCCCACGGAAGCCTTACTCTGTTGATTTTGTTTTCCCTTGCATTCCTAGTACGCCAGGTCCTTTGCTTGTCAGCTCTGTCCATCACTCCCTCACAGGGGTGTTGGAAAGTCTCTCCCTCCCCCATCGTTCCTAGTTGTCCTGATTTGACACGCCAGTGTAAAGCCCTTCTTACAAGGTCAGCAATACCACTGGCAGAGATACTTTGTCCCACTTTGTGGTGTAGCTCCCAAGCAGCCACTGATCCTCAAACAATGTCCCATGGTCATACAAGCTGAAAACTTGTTTCTGACATCAGCTGTGCAACCAATTTTTGACATGCAGTAGCATTCCCATCCTCTGCACATCCGTTCCCCTCACCAGCAGGATTGAGGAGAATACCACCTGGACCATTGTGGCCCTGACTATTACCCCCAGTGCTCTGTAGTCACTTTTGATACTCTCCAGGTTGCCTCTGGCATCACCTCTCATTAGTGTCCATGTAGAAGAACAGCAAGGGAAAATAGTCATAAGAGGCATGGACAAGTTTTGGCAGTCTTCCCCCAGCATCCCAGATGTAGAAGTCCAGCAAGCAGCAAACTTCTTTAGGTGACAGGTCAGGTCAACAGTTGGGGGCCTCTGTCCCCTGCAGCAGGGAGTCACCGCTGCTATCACATGCCACTTTCTCCTGGTGCTCCTGTGTGGCTCAGGGTCAGTCAGCCCAGATGCTTTGCTTGAAAGAACATCCTCAGCTTTAAGGGCAATGAACCTGTTGCATAGTTGCAAGCTTTCAGGTGGAGCAGGAGCCCTGTTCTTGGTGCCAGAAGTCACCAGCTTCCAGCCTTTGCCTTCCCCAGAGTTTCTACTGATGATTCTCAGAGGGACAGACTCTGCCTGTTTCTCCACTGCGGTTGGGGTTCAGGACTCCGAAGCTGCAGGGTCTCTGAGGAGATCCTGTCCATCTCTCTCTCTCATCCCCTCTGACACTGCATAGCCTGCTCACTTCCTCCCATACAACACAGCTCTTCAACAGCACACCTCCTCGGGAAAGGGGACCACCTCTCCAGCCTCAAGGAGAGGCCCCAGGCGCTCCCTCCAGCCTGGGACTCACAGGGCTGCACCCTCCATCTGAAGCTCTGCCTGGGTTGAAGCTTCTGCCCTGGCAGGGATAGCTGCTCCAACACCTGCTGGGGAATGTGCTCTATGGCATGTCGCTACTGTACCTGAAAACATTTAGGCTGATCTGAACTGAGATGAGGCCCCCTTCTTTATGCTCCTGCATCTGTTAGCTATGCTCCAGGAGCTGTGCTTCAGCCCTGGCCTCTCCCTAGCACCAGCTAAAAGGGTCCCTGACCCTCCCTAACTCTGGGGCATCTGTAACAAAGGCTGCAGGTAGTCTTGGGTCACGGGCAGCTGATTCAGCTTGTTAGAAGCTGCTAGGGCTTTCTCAGACTCACACCTGTGTGTCTGCCCTTACCTTGTCCTTATCTGGCAGCAGTAGGTACCCTCACATTTCTCAGAGGGTTCCAAGGAGTCCCCTGATGATCCTGGACCCTGTCTTCAGACAATCCAGAAGCTCCCAAAGCAGAATCCAGCTAAGAATTTTGTAATTCTCTATCAAATTGTATTTTCTTGACAATGATCAATCTTGATTGATAGAGCCATTCTCAGAGAAGTGTTAGGACAGGAGAATATGAATGCAGGGTTTTAGATAAAGGAATTCACTGTGATGGTTCAGAAATACTGTATTCTAAGAAGCACAAATACATAAAAGAGGCAGACGGGTGAATACGGAATACAAGCTGCTTCTAAGTCAGCAATTAATTTTGGATCACGAAACCTGAATGTTGTCATAAAGCCATCTCTCTGGAACAGTGGGGCAACAATTTTTGTTCTTGTTTTGAATTTATTGTTGGATATTTATTTTTAGAGCTGAAAAAATAAGATAATGACATTTATATTATAACATGGATACCACCTGTATTTACAGTTTGGAGTTAGCATTTTTATCCGTTAGCAAGTTTTTTGTATTAGATCATTGAACCAAAATGATTCAATAACTCTTCTTTGTGATACCTCTGTTTCTACTGCTACCTATGTAGCTTTAGCAACCCTCTGTCCTCATGCTTCACCATTAGAAATATCCTAATGCTTTTTTCCTTCCCTTTGGATAGGATACTTCTCATTTTCTCATCATGCTTCTAACTTCAAAGATGTCAGATAAATGTGATTTTCCCTGACATCCAACTGATCCTTCATGGGAGAGAAGAGAAGAAGAAGCAGGAGAGGGCAATAGCAGTGTTTTATTCAGTTGCCAATATGTAGCAAAATACAGCACATATTTCATCAAGGAATTGATTGTGTCTTTCCTTTTCCGTGATGAGGTAGTTGAAGCATAAAACGTAAAACTTAGGAGAGAAATAACATATATTTCACTTCTCTGAAGCATCTTTTGATAATGTAAAAAATATTGCCCTTATTATTTAAAGGTGAAAATTGAAGTTGTAAGAAATTAAGTGGCTTTTTCTGAAATCACACATTATTCAGCATAACATAAAATTAGGTCATCTTGTTCTGATTGTGGTGCACAGTTCAACATGCCCCAGTGAGAACTCTGCCTCAAAAAGACTTGGGGAAAAATAGAGTCAGTAATTCAGGACTTCTCCAGTTTTTCTTCTATTTTAAGGTATGTACGTTATATATATTTCTTACGCATTTTGTTATACTTTCTAAACACTTCCATTCAACCGTGTGCAAATTTTCACGTCTTTCATCTTTTGCTAGTAAATTAACTACTTTTAAAAATAAAAATCTTAAGGAAATATTAATAATAGCAACTATAATCTTACCAGATGAGAAGAGCTTCCTTAAACTTTTTTTTTCTTTATTTTTTTCTGTTTCTAAGAAGAACGGAGGCAGAAGGCGGATAGAGGATGTTTTTGTCAGGAAGATTATGTATTTAGTACTAAAGGTTGTTATGTGGAGATTTTCTGAAATGTTGTCCCAGAAGTGAGCACTTGCTGGTAAAAGCTTTATATGAGATCCCATGAAAACAGAACTTTAATCTGTCAAGCTAATCTAAATAATTTAGGCAGGTTTATTTACAGAAAGATTTTCACAGAACACAATAAAGATTCTGGAAACAGATTGCATGTGGTCTCTTTTGGATTAGGCTAGATCTTGAAATGCCATTTAAAAGCACAGTCCTTTTTTTTTTTCCAGTGGAA
Source organism: Ibidorhyncha struthersii (assembly GCA_013398815.1). Lineage (NCBI taxonomy): Eukaryota > Metazoa > Chordata > Aves > Charadriiformes > Charadriidae > Ibidorhyncha > Ibidorhyncha struthersii. Next base: position 426,063 of record VZSZ01001115.1, on the reverse strand, counting down.
TGTCTTCCCCTAGTCCCTTGCTCAGTTTTTTTCTGAAAAAAAGGTTATTTGTTTCCTTTCAGATGTCTATGCATGTTTTTTGCTTTTTTGAAACTTTTATCTTGAAGAAAAAAGTGAAAAAAGAATTTTGGTGAAAATGAAATTAAAGGAATGTGATAGTTCTGCTGGCAACCAAGAGAATTAAATGACACAAAGAATTGTGTGAACTTGTCTACTTTCTCTTGGGGTAAACCATCTTGCAATTCATTGATGTGACATATCCTTTTTCTAAACATTCCCAGAGCACATATGTTCAGACCTCCCTACCTTACTTTTCTATATTTGGGCCCTGAAGGTTGTTTTGCAAACATAAGAGAAGCAGAAGCTTTCACTCCTATGTCCCACTTTCAGAATCACATGTTTCGAAGCAGTTATTATTGTCGCTGTATTAGCCTGGTAATGTACAATTTAAACAGGCAGTAAATTTTGGTTATCATCATAGCAAGAAGAAAACATAGTAATAGTGAAATTTTCAGTAAAGCCGTGTTAGAATGGCATTTTTTTTGAAAAGCCTTGTAATAGACAAAACTCTTCAGCTACGAGGTGTGTGTTCTATACAACTTGCCTCAATCTGTCTGTTTCCCTAATTTTTCTGCTGGAACATGAATTGAGCTTCTTGATTCTTTCCCTTCCCAAAACATTTTTTTCATCTTAGTTTTCATACTGATACCTAACAGCAGTACTAACCGGGTGAGCCAAATTCATTACTGCTGCAGAAGGATGTATGCAACATCACATATTGCGGCAAGGTTCTGCATTCTTCTGCCAATAGTAAACCTTGACCTCGCTCTGGTTACTTACTTATTTTTAAGCTTTGACAACAAACAAGTTTTTGGTGAGTTGTCTTCTATTATGTACCAAGACAGTCCTTTTTGGCATAAAAATTTTTAAAGGACCCAATTATATTTGGGTTGGCTTAAATTTTATCTATTTTGATTTTTTTTTCTTAAGCTTGCATGTGTTTAGTGCAGCGATCATTATGGCTTAACCATTTATCCCTAGAAAACTGTGAAGTGGTGGCCAATGCAAGTATTAGCTGAACATCCTGTATGTCAACTGACATTTTATTCATGCGGCAGGATTAGATAATATCCATCTTTTGCAGTGTTCTTTAATTATATTACAGGTCAAAACTTCAGCTGATGGTTCACCCAACTAAGCTTCTGATCAAATGAGCTTTCTTTTGAGAGTAAGAAAAATGCTCCAATCTGTCAGTCTTTCCAAATATGGATGATAAATTCCAACATCCTAGATTCTTATTGTTCAGTTTCTAAAGAATTAAGCTAGATGGCTATGTAGAATAAACATTTTTAAAAAAGGTATTTTGACAGTCATTTTAATCTTATTCTCATGTTGTTTAGTACAATTTTACATTGCTCTACTGGTATTTCATTTCTTCCTAAAGACAAGATATATTTCAGGAACAATACATTTAAAAGTTAAGCAGCCAAGCTAGCAAAAAAGATCCTTCCTTCCTGGAGTAAAACATCTGCTGAAACTACTGAAGAGTCTATTTTCTCTTAATAATATGATGCATATATTACTTCTATTGATTGAGTTACATGTGCATTTGAAGAAGAGAATAAAATTCCAAGGAAGCCTGAAGATATTTCTTTCTGATCTCGCTTTTTGATGTGATCGCAGATTAGGATACAAGAATTACTAAGCAGTTTGTCCATAGATTTCTATTATCCTTAATTTTAAGTGTGACAATATGTGAACCTTGTGTTGGAAAAAAAAAGTGCTGTTCTAGTGTCATTCACATTTAAGTGCAGCAGTTATTTTCCATCTCTTCCAAAGACAATGACTAGTTGCAGCTCCTCTCTTAGGGATTTGGATAGTATCATTTATTTTTCTACTGTTCAATTACAGTATGATGGTACTGTTCGTGATGCTAGCCCTGGGGAAAGATAGCGATGAGAAATATTTCCTTCTACACTTAGGCCCTTCACACAGAGATCTACTGCATAGCAAAAGGACCCCCCAGTTTTGGAGTATACTAGAAATCTGTTTCCGCAATTTTAAATACAGCAGCCAGGCTTGGGGCTTGCCACAATCTTTTCCTCATATGAAAATCAGTTGTCATAAAATAAAATACTCCTGCATGGCATACACTGGGCTTTGCAAAAGGAAAAAAAAAAAGAAAAAAAAAGAGATGTGCTTGACTCTGAAAGCATAAGGCATTTTAAGAGTTGCTATTCAGCAATAGACTTGAAGGGGTTTTACTATATTTGTACTTTAGCAGACTGTTTTTCCCTTGTTGTGAATTAGCATAAAATGTTGAGGTTCTGGAGATATTTCTACCTCTGCAAACCCAGCTGGACTCAATCAGAAATTACCTACTAGTGAAAATACTGATTCTTTCTTCTCATCTCTAAAAATTAAAATAATGTATAATTCCTTAGTAGTTCTGCCAAATCTATAGTGGCAGAACCCTCTCCTCTTCTCCATCTGGACCATTGCTGCTTTCTTCTAAGAGGGAGAAGAGACAATGCAATGGTTATCTCCTATTTTAAAGTTAACTGATCTCCAATTCAAGCTGCTTCATCCTATAGATGATTCTGGAGGTGAATTAGAATTATGCTGGAGAAAATGTGTTTGTATGTTATAGGTATGTCATTACCAGACCTCATCTGAATTATTGTACTATTTCCGTTTTGCTATGGCAGCCATTCAGAAAAGATTTGGTGGGAGAATATTGTGCTTCTTGCAAGCGTGCTTCTCTGGCCGATTTCATAGGGGACTCTCCATTCATTTGAGCCAATGCTAGAGAGCACTGAGAGCAGGTGAAACAGCTGAGCTAAGCAGAAGTCAGTTTGTAACAGTGCTGGCAGACTATTTGGAATGTCTTCCTATTTCTTTTTCCTCTTTAAATAAGTAAGTACTGGCACATGCAGGTGTGCAGGTGTTGGAATACTTTGTTTTTTTCCCAATTAGTCATGGCCATATTTCGTACAGTAACTGACTTTTAGGAAAAAGTGTGAGTAACAGAAATTTGCACTGCTGCAAACATTAGAGTGAAAAGTATTTAAATGGTCGTTATTACATATGCAAAAGAGTAGCTGAATTTAACTTATGTTTGAGCGCTGTAAGGCTAGATGAGCTTCTGTAAAACCCAAGTGATACCTTTGTCAAAAATGACAGGATGTCCAAAATCTGAGTGCTATATGATAATGTTGATGTTTTTCCCCCACTCTGCTGTCCAAGGAATTTGAGAAACTTCTGTTCTTGTACTACAGTGCAGTGTAGACATATGGCTTTGCTCAACCACTGAAGATGATGTGTTGTCAGAGATTCATGCCAGCACTCATTTCACCAAATAGTTTACTATGAGGAGCAGGGAATCCAACCTAGTTATCAAAATTTGATGTTTTGAGAAAGCATGAGAAATTTTTAACTGTTATGTTTCCATGCCAACAGCCTTTCTTACTCCTAGTTGTCTTCATGATTTATCTTTGCCATTCATGAAACTATGAAGCATACTATTTTATGTTTAACCATTACAAGACTTATTTGCCTCATCTTCACTGCAGAAAATTCACACAACTGCAATTACTGCGCTAAATTGTATACTACCTAAACGAGCTTATATTGCTGAGTCCAGCGTATTTTTATGTAATCAGCCTGATTAAATGATAATCAGGCTTCAGTGATACTTTATTGCAACAATTAGATAAGTAAAGTTTTAAAGTATGTGATATAAGAACAAGACTAGGAACACAGAGGTCAATTTTCTGTTCTTCAGTGTGCCGAGATGAGTAATCGTAGGCAAAACTGTTGGGGTCTTTTGAGTGCCTCTAATTTTGGATGTTTAGTTTCAGGTACTAAATAATTTTCATGGTGCTGAGCAGCTTCAGGTCTCATTTGAAAGAATTTGAAACTACAAACACACAATATCTGTCTTTCTTAATAAATAAATAAACCAAATTCTTACCACTATCGTATCCAGAGAAAATCACAGTAAAGTAATCTCCCTCCAACTCAGAAAAAAAAGAAAATGAGAAGAGAGAAAGTGTCATTTGTCCTCACTCCGTAGTCACTGTTGTTGCCTTAGGGCTGCACCAAGCTTGCTGCGCTCTCCCCTCTGCAAGACAAGAGAGGAAATCAGATGCATCTGTAGAACTGAATGCATTGCAGCCAGACTCTGAATGCCTTGAGCAGGTGATGCAGACACATGTGCAGGCACTCCGTATTGCCCCCACGTGAAGACAAAGCACCATTTCCCATGTGTTCAGAACCTACTTTGGTGGTATTAGAGTGAGAAAAATTTTCCCTCTGTGGATTGTGTGCACTTTGTATGTAAATATAAAAGATTGAAAATACCTGTTTAGTCTTTCACCAGTGCTGTAGGATTTGGTTTCTCTGGCGACAGTTAATAAAAGTACATGGAAAACGGTTCGTTCCATGAGAAGTGGAACTAATGACACTTGGTTTCTTAGGGATTTGTATTCTTTATCCCCAGTCTTTCCTTCTTTCCTGCTGCAATAAGCATAGCTCGCTGCTTATGGGAAAACCTCTAGGCAAGAGACAGCACAGGCTGTGGCTCATTTAGAGCTGTTCATATATTGATCAGATGGCCAATACACATATCTGACTGGCCAGCTGGTTGCTGTCAAACAGTGTGGTACAAGCTCTGTTCTCCCTGTATCTTACTTTTACTAAAACTCTCTACCTAACAACCCATTTTTATGAAACTTGTGGGAAAGCAATGGACTGTGTTTTTCAGATAGACAGAAATTGTCCAAAAGATTAAAAAGTTAAGGAGTGCCAGATGGAAAGACAGACATTCAAAGCAATGATCTACATTTTGTTCCTGTAAGAAATAAGCTAAAAATATACTACATCAATGTTATTCATGGCTCAGTGTCAAGTACTCAGAAATTAGAAGACGTAAGAATTAAGATTGTCATTGTAATGTGATTTTCACCACTTTGTGAATAAGCTGTAGCTTTTAAAGCATTAACCATTTGATAACATACTGTATTTTCCATCAACATCTGGAATTTTTGTAATTATGAGGACTGCAGCTTGCTGAAACAAGTTTTACATGTTTCGCTGAGATTTCACACGCAAAGATCAAAGTCCCAGATTCAGGTTCTTGTAGTTAAATCTGCACACATGCACACATATGCACAAACCAAATATTGGCAGTGTTTTGTTTCAAAGTACCAGTGCTTCTTGCAGAGATATTTAAGATTAATAGCTATTGATTGGGCTTGTTTCTGCTCTCATTTAATTGACGCAAACAGGGGTTACTCTAACTGAAATCAATAGGGAGCACTGACCTATGTTAAGCTTGATTTACATAGAATTTAAACACAGAATGCTGATTTTTTTTCATAATTTTCATGTGAATGGCAATATGTTTCACAGGAACATGTAGATATAGGGAGTTGGAATAAAAGTTTTGCAAATCCTAAGATTATTTCTGATATGGCTAAGGTCATTGTGAGACAACAATGTTGTAAGTGACAGCTAACTGTCTTTGTGTATAGGCCGTTTTTACGTGCCACTGGCAATTTTGTCATTGTTTATATTTTATGTAAATAACCATTAATTATAAATATTTACGATGCCTTCTGTATATCAGATGGAGTTTTGGAGTAAAGATTTTCACAGACACACATTAGACTGTTTAAATCAACTGTAGCATTTCAGATTTGATATAATTTGTACCGTGACATCTAAGCCATTGCTTCTCATTTAGCTGATCTACTTGCCTGAGAGGGAAATACATTTCTCACATGCCTCACCTTCTGAGCCCTGCATCATGTAATCTGGTTGATTTTGGCACCTGATAGGTGTAAAGTAAGGCATTTCAAGGAGGACTTCAAGATGGGTGCAGACAATGATTGACAGTCTGTGTCCTACTAACATATGTAAAAAAAAAATAGCTGCTCGAAGCAAATATGGTTCCTTTTGCTTCCTTAGAAACGTGCATCTTTCTGAAATGCCATTCATCCATTCCTTGTGCCATTTCTCCCTTATATAAGAGGGGTGATCACATTTATATTTCAAAACAACACTGAAGAATGTAGTGTATATGTATTCTGTGCAGAGATGATTTCATATTTAGGAAAAAAATGAAGGGTATAAAGGGATAAAGTCACGTCTTGTCCTTAGACCCAAAGATGTTTTGAAAATTTCTCTACTGGATGATTATAGTTCGATGAATGGAACCTCTAAGTCTGGAGACGACAAAGATTACTAACTGAAGACCATTTTGTAGGTTTAACATGTGAAGGTGAACAGAACACAATGAGCTTGAGTCTCATCTTTCACTTGGGGAAAAATGGGAGTAATTCTTCTGAAATCAGTAGAATTACGTAAGAGCAAAGTTTTGTCTATAGAAGGGAAATGGACCAGAATAAGTAATTCTGCTGTAATTACTTCCAAATAATTCCCATATGGACCTTCTGTTCTGGAAAAAAAGTTATTGCATTAGTCATTTTTTTCAGGTAAACCAGGCCTAATGCTCTACTGTCAGAACTGTTTAATCTGAGATCAAGTGGTTTAAATGTTAGCAGTATAACACAGAGGTTTGGATATCGAGTTACTGATTTAATTCTAAAATTATATTCTAAATTATTATATTCTAAAATTATATTCTAAAATTAGGCACTTAATTGACTCAATTGGTAGTCTCAACCCAGCACAGTATCCTTTATCTCAGGCACTCTTCGTATATAGTATCCTACTCGACTGTTGTGGTAGAATAATGAAAGACTAGCTTGTTCTTCATCACTGAAAAGGATATGTACTTGCTGGACTATAATTAATCACAGATATTATATAACTAAAATTTTGATAGAAGCAAAGCCATATAATTTTTTTTTCACTGTTTTATAAACACGGTGTCAAACACATAGTTAAAAAATATATTTTAATAGAGACGTATCCTACAAGAGACTTACTGCCCAGAGATAAAAAAAGCTCTAAGGAAGCTGTCTTCATCCCTTTCTTATGACCTGTTAAAACTTTGGGCTGTCAGTACTGTCTGTCAAGTTGTGAGAGTCTCCTCACACTGCTTAAGGGACTGGCTGGTTACAAGAAACTTGCCAGCTTGTCTCTGTATGGCACTCTGTATGCCAAACTTTAATGTGACTCCTTAGCAGGCATTATTTAAACTGTCTTTTGTAGTACCTGCACTGGCAAAACACTCCTTGCAATGGCACTAGGGGTTTTTTGGCCTCTTTAGACAGTTCTAGACACATGATCTACACTGTAATGGCAAAATGTAGGGACAGATGAGCTTCATCTCACCTAACATATCAATCACCGTGTAGATGTTTACATCTTGAGATAATTCTCTAGGTTTTCTCTGTAATAAATGAAAGGAAACAAAGACTTCTGAGAGCAACTCCCATAGCCACTCCAAGGCTTGCCTTGTGAGAAGCGGAAAGTGGCATTTCCAGAAGGATCCATTCCTCTATGTGGGCTATCAGTTGAATCTAGACAGGTAAGATATTTAAATATCTGTATTGTGAAAGTCTCAATTTAGGTGAGAAAACTTAGTTTGCGTGTCACAGTTTCACCCTTAAGATCATCCTCACTTGCCTGGTAGGTGGGCTAATGACTTAAGAGACAGCCAGAAGTGAAGGCGTAAGACAGAACACGCAGAAGAGCAGTCAGACCCACATGGTGTGCTTACAGCCAAGCTGATGGCTGTTCATGCACAGCAGCACTGGTGAAGCCAGCAGGTCATGTGTAGGCAGGAATGATGCCTCCATCCTGTCAGGTACTGTCCTTGGGCATTTGGTACCAAAGTCTGCTGCTGTGCTAATCTTTTCCAATGATTAGCCTGCTTGTGAGCATGCATCAATTTATTTAGTAACTCTAATCGGGGATTAAGGAGTCTTTACAGTTGTTCCATGTGTTTTGTGTAGACTTGGCTACAAAGAATGAAATTGCCCTTCATTATCAGCTAACTGTCAGTGTTTGTCTTCTGCCTTCCTTTATCTACATAATTTAAGACCTGGACCTCTCTGGGTTTTACACCTGGTCAGTTTGATACTGACTTAGTATCATTAAAGTAAATGATACTTGCAAAATTAGCCCTACAACCTGCATACAAGAGTATTTCAGTATTGAGCCATGTTATCTACTGCATTTTAGATGTTTGATGGGACAAGGATACTTCCTTTAGCACAGATCTTGTACACTATATTCTGTCTAGTACTCTGATCTTAAAATCCTTTTTAAAAAAGTATTACAAAATATATACATTTGTAATGAAGAAGAATCAATCTGAATTGAGTTGAAACACGGCCTTTCATGAAGACAGTCAAACAACTTTTCTGGGGGAAAGTCATACTGAATGGGCTACTGGGATGATACATAGACATTAAAAACCAGCGCTGTAGTTATTGAGACAATCATTTGTTTGACGAGTTTTAGTATTTCTTTGGACATTAGCAAATTAGCTTGAAATAGAGTGAAACAGCTTCTAGGATAAACTAGTGAATCTAAAGCTGTGAAGCGAGGAAGTTTAGACATTAGACCCTCGCTGGCTGAGGTGCTGAGGCTTGTCACTGTCTGTTCACTTTAGGAAGTGAGTGTGACTTGCTAAGGATGTTTTATGTCTTGTGAAAGACAGGTTTAAATTTGGTGGTAAGAGTATTCTGTGTATGTAAGATGGAAGTGTGTTTCACTTCAAAACCTTTGCTCTAGCCAATACATGATGACAGATCTCATGAAAAAGTGGTGGAAGTGGGCCAATGGGTAATGAAGTCATTTAGAGCTTGACTATATTGATGTTTAGGAAAGGTACTTTTGTAGATTCGTGCCAACTAGACTTGGCACAGAAGAGAAATAAATATATAAGGAAGTATAGATTAAGCACTAAAAATAACCAAATGAAATTTTAGTTGCTTTTTTTTTCAGTATTTTCAACCTTTTAATTGCAAATATTTCTGACCTATTCATGTTACAGATACAATTAGAACACTACTGTAGCAGGATACAATCAAAAACTGTTTTAATTATCTATCTAAACTCAATCCAAATCTGTGTTAATCTGGGCCATACTTCCTTGGATATTAGTGTAATCTGTGGAAAAGGGCTACCTCTTGAGTCTAGAATGAAGCAATAAAAGATAACAGCATCAATTTTTTAATTTTTATAAATTTAGCAATTAATTAATGTAATTCAGAAATTCGTTTGACTGATACCACATAATTGGCAAGTGATTCTCACCAAGAGGGTGGAATCAGTGCTTGCTTGTCAAGCTCTGTTCTCCACTGAAGTCTGCCCTGACAACACATGTTCATCTTGGCAGGGCTTCGGAGGCAATGTGATATAAATGCTTTCTGTCCCAAAGTTGCAAATGGTGCTGCAAGTGATGCATTGTTAACTTAGATGACAGTCATGGTCTACTACTGTGGTTTTACTTTTCAAACTGTATTTTCCAGGGCAGAGTTTGATGTTACATACATCTGTATGTGTATCTCTGTATGTATACTTCTTGGCTGTTGGCACACAATTGCGTTTAAAGCACACAGATGGGCAGCTCAGTTCCATTTACCTCTGGTGTGCATTCTGTCATTGGCAGCCGATGTGAGGAAGCCACAGGGACACATCTCCATACAAATGTGATTTTAAAAAGGCAATTTTCATTTTTTATGGTGGCTTTACAGAGTTTTCACAAAATTTAATGTGCAGATGACTTGCTAGAGCATATTGAAAGTCAAAAGGCCTTATTCAACTTTTGTGTTTAACAGATTACATGATGTCTCAAAATTAAAATAATTGCAATTATAAAATGTTATTTGTGGTTAGAGACAGTAGACTTCTTTGTAGAGTTTGGTATTTAATCATACAAGATACTCAGCTGCTCTGAAGAAAAAAAACCACAATGTGCAATAGTTTAATCAGTATAATTACTATTTAAATGCAGGTTTAAAGTTTTAATGCTTTTGAATTATAGTCCATTATCCTTGCAGTTACTGAAGCCTATACATTGCAAGAAAGATTGTGAATCTTTGTTAATATAGTCATTGCTATTCTTTACTCCTGTTGCTCTGCTAAGCACTGCTCGGGCACAAGATTCAGTTAACGCCAGCCCTGGAGAGAAGAGACTCCTCCATGGGCCGAGGTAATGTAGCTACCACTTTGGATGCCCTGTGCTGGGCTGTGCATAAGTTAATATAGTCAATTTTAATGCCATTAATGACAGGAGTAGCTATACTCCTGTCTGGCTCTAGGCCAGTGGAAAAGGCATTCACTTTTTTAGCTTTGTCCACCTCTGTAACATCCATTCCCTGTATCTTTCAGAATCGCAGGTGAAACAGAGGCGTCTATTTGTCCCATAGATCATCATCTAGACTGTACAGATTTATTATTAAAATCTGACTGAAGAAGTAAAAAAAAAAATCAGGGACATGAAAGATTTCATAAGTGTTAAAATATTTATAAATTCATTTCAAACTCTTCCGTCAGTTAACTGAGCTGTATGTAGCTACAAAGTCTAAATAGTCTGTGAAATCATACAATTAGTTGACATGAGGGATAATATATTTACTCTTTAAATATTTCATGTACTGTCACTATTCTTAACCCTGCAACATATCCAAAACAGTAAATCCCTGGCATTCCTCATACTAGGGAATTCTTGCTTTTGCAAACACATCCCATTTGACCTAGTGCTTGATAATTATTTTATTGGCTTAAATGATAGCAGTAATAGAAGAAATAATAGATTCTGTAATAGATATTTGTGGAATTATTTCTTAAAAGAAAGATGCTGTGAAGATTGGACACATGGCATCACAAACAATCATTAATATAATGTAATATAATAAAATAATTCTCAGTTCTTCTGGGCATAATGGAAAGCATCTGTCTTTGGAATTTTCAAATAATGAATGAGTAAGGTTTGTTAAGTGAATAAAAGTGTAAACAGTTTTCCAATAAAAATAGCTTTTAGTAGAACCATAAATATGCTGTTTTTAAATTGTACAGTTCACAACAATTATTTTAAAAGATCAGATTACCTTATTTTTTATATTGAACAATTTATAGGATCCATTATAAACATTGTGTTATGAACTTTTCATTTACTACTTTTCTTTCAAAATACTTAAATGGCTACAGACCCTTAATGGGGATGCATTTTTGCTGGCATCAACTTAGCTGTTCCCTCTGCCTTGTGTAAACGTTTGTATCATTCAAATCCAACTCTGAAGATTCCAGAGAGATTAAATGTCTTTGCTGTACTGTGTGGTACTTTTGTATATAGAAAAATTTATGAAAAATAGTTATCATAAATGATTGCCACCTGCACAGTAACCTCTAATTAAATGGGGAGGCATCAAGGAAATCTTTTTCTAAATTCATTTTCCTGTCATGTTTTGAGGTTAAATGTATTACAAAATCATCCCCAGTAGTCTTAAATTTATCTTTTACCTGCAGACGTGTTTATGTCTTGAAGTCATTGTGTTTGATGTTAAGTTCTTTTCCATATCTGTTTGAAATAGCGTCTTACTACATGGGGTATTGCATTCATTTGCCTCATTTTGAAGACTTTGCTATTCCCACCAAATTGTTTCCTCTTCCCATTTTAAATATTTTTAGGTCTGTCACTTGTTCATGTAAATATTGGCTCTGGACAAATTTAGATCTTATTTAGTTGCATCAGCTACAGAGAAAATTATTTATTAAACAGTTCCCCCAGGGAACTGGAAATCTACAAGAGTTTTTAGATGTTCTGCATTGGTCTGGTGTAATCAGTGAATTTGGAAACAAGTGAAAACAAATCAGTAGAAACCATCCCTTTATAATGACATTTCAAAATTTACCTGGAAAGAATATTACTGAACATTCTTGGGAAATTCTAGTTCCAACTCTGCTGGTGACCTACTGAAAGACGGTCAAGTCACTTCTCAGGTTTTCCATCTGAAAATGGAGGTATTGACATTTCCTTCTGTATTAGAGAGTGAGATCTAGAGATATGGAATCATAGAGCCATAGAGCAGCCCAGGTTGGAAGTGACCTCGAAATATCATCTGGTCCAACCTTTCATGGAAAAAGGAGTCTAGATGAGATTATCTAGCACCCAGTCCAATCACACCTCAAAAACCTCCAGCGATGGGGACTCTACAGCATCCTTAGGGAAGTTGTCCCAGTGAATGGTTGTTCTCACTGTGAAAAATTTATTTCTTATGTTGAGATGAAACCTCTTCTGGTGCAACATGCACTTGTTGCCCTTTGTCCTTTCTGTATGGTTCCTTGTAAAAAGAGAGCCTCTGTCCTCCTTGTAGCCACCTTTTAAGTACTGGAATACTGTGATGAGTTCCCCCCTGAGTTTTCTCCTCTCTAGGCAGAAAAAAATCTAATTCCTTCAGTCTTTCCTCACAGGACAGGTTCTCCAGTCCTTTGATCATCTTCATGGCCCTTCTTTGAACCCTCTCCAGTCTGTGCACATCTTTTTTGAACTGATGAACAAACACTACTCCAAGTGAGGCCAGGCAAGTGCTGAGTAGAGTGGGATGGTCACATCTCTAACTCTGCTAGTAATGCCTCTGCAGATGCAGCCCAGGATCTGATTTGCTTTTTATGGGCCAGCAGCACACTGCTGACTCATGTTCAGCTCGTTGTCCACCAGGACGCCCAGGTCCCTTTCAGCAAGGCTGTTACCAGCCACACAGTTCCTAGCTTGTACTGAGCTCTTTGGTTATTTCATCCCAGGTCCAGGGCTTCACACTGTTAAACTTCATACTGTTCTTGCTATCCTGCTCTTCCAGCCTGTCCAAGCCTCCCTGAAAGGTGGCTCTTCCTTCTGATATGTCCACCTCAGCACCCATTTTGGTGTCACTAGGAAACTTGGTGAAGGTGCTTTCAATTACATCTTCCAGATCATTGGCGATGTTGAACAGTGTGGAGCCCAGTATCGATCCCTTGGGGACCCCACTTGTGACAGGGTGCCACCCTGAGTAAAAAACATTGATCACCACCCTGTGTCCTGTTTGCCAGTTTCCTGCCCATCTCGCAGACCACCCATCCAGTCTGTACCACGCCATTTTTTCTAGGAGGCGGCTCTGGGAAACTGTCAGATGCTTTGCTGAAGTCCAGGTAAACAACATCCACTGCTCTCCCATGTTGACAGAAGATGTGACTTTGTTGTAGGTGATCAGGCTGGTCTGGCATGATTTGCCGTGGTAAATCCATGCTGGCTTTTCCCAATCATCTGCTTGATTTGTTTTGTGATAGTTTCTAAGGGGACTCATTCCATTACTGATAGATAAGCAAGATATAGTAGACAGATAAGCTATGTAAGGGCTAGATTGTGATATTACCGTTTTATTATATATGTATATTCTGGCGAAATATATAGATATATATTTTTATATCTATGTCTATTATACACTACATAAAGTTTACACTAAATGAAGTTTGTCCTTTATTTTTGTAACATGGTCTTGATATTGGTATTTGTGGTTACTTTTCCTGAACCGAAGCACCCAGTTATCTTGATAGCCTGAAGATATATCCCTAAATGTATTTGATTGTTCCATTTTTGGTTTTAGTGCTTGATTGAAGATTTTTTTTTCACAGTAAACAGAGAAAGCCATGCAAATGAATTGAAATTGTGACTGTAGAGTCACTGTAATTGTTAATAATTCACTAGTTTTGCAAATTCACTGTATTTTGAATTATCTGATGTAAAGAAAGCTTGCTGACAAAGGTGCCTTAACCAACATAGATCAAATGGAAATGTGACTAATCTTTCAAATTCCGGAAAAGTAAGACTTCATCATCTCCAGGTTACTGAAATAGTTGCTGTAAAGTTGCCACAAAAGTTTGATGGAATGTTGAACAATTTTTGAGCCTGACCTCTTATATTTTACAGTGTCATTACTGGTGGATCAGAACTGTGAAGAGAGACTGTAGTTGTGGCATACAGAACACACAAATTTAGTTTCAACAAGCTGTTTGAATTTTTGTTTTACTAACCTCTCCATGGATTATCATTACCAAAATGTAGCCTAATTTCTCCATATTGGGAAGAAGCATTGAGAAAAAGCTGAGTATGTCCGATCACAATTCCTTTTATCTTTAATTTAGCTTTTTTTCTTTCAGGATGTCCACAATTCAATTTTAATTTCTGCTATACAGATTTGTATGGCGATCTGCAATTCATATTTTTCAGAAAGAAAATATCTGGACCCACACTAGGATCATGTTGTCTCATTGGCTTATAAATTATATGGTCTTTAAAATACCCTCTAACATTATCACGAAACTGCATTTTAAAAGGATATTATTAAAATAAAAAATCGCATCATGGGCTATGCCTTATTCATTTTAGACATTAGTGTTAAATTGTTTCCAGGAAAATAATTCAGTTTCTTGGCATGGCTTTACTTTTTAGTTTTAGCTTATTTCTTTTTTTTTTCCTTTTTTTTTCTTTTTTTGGTCCTCTTTGGCTAGTATTACATTGTAATATTTTTAGTTTCACTCCTGATCAATAATAGCAATGCAGTTTGTTCCAAGTGGCCAACATTAAATATTCTTTTTCAGTCTCTTTGTAAGGCTTCTGTAGGCTTGACAGCTTTTTCTTCCGAATCTTCAGTGCATGTAGGTTCATTCACATCTATTTCAGTGTAAACTGATGTTGAGCCAAGGGAATGTTAAATATTTTGGAAACAAGAATGAAATGAAACATTGAATTTACTGTAGAAACTTACATTGTTTTGTTGTAAGAATACAGAAGTTAAAGGAACAGAACCAAGCCTGTTTGCATGTTTACTGCCCTGTAATTTTAGCCAGTAATGCCATAAAAATTTAACTCGTGAGGGTCAGTGAAACCACATGCAGAGTTTAGAACATTTACCAATACCTTGTAATGAGCTTTAGACCTGATAAATGATGAAGCAGCACAACAACAATGTGTTTTAAGAATACAGTAAGAGGAATTTGGGTACTGCGAAGGCTCTCAGTCTCTTAAAAAGTGAAGTTTTATCCTGGAGTGCAAAACAGAGTTTTATTAGGTGAACTTCCCAAAGAAGAAGCCAAAGTGGACTATGTCCTGGACAACAGAGGAGCCAATGTTTTCTGCCCATCTGACAAGAGGAAAACTTTTTCCTGACAGAGAATCCTGTATCTGATAGAACCATGAACATGTAAGACACAAACCCCAAGTATTTCAGAGAGTCTGATACCTCCAAAAGTACCAGCATAACCTACTTCACCTTCTCTGTCATGGCAGTCAACTCCCACTGGTTCAAGAGAAAGCAGCCTCTGGCAGCCACGTAATGTGCCAAGAGAAATGATTATTTCCAACCCTTGCAAGCAGCAGAAACACTGAGACATGTGGTTCATACTATATAAACAATGCAAACAAGCACAAGAAAATAGCGATCAGAATTAATTCTTTTGTATGCCTGATTTTTTTGTTGTTGTTGTTTCTACCATAGAATGTAACATGAGGAAGTTCAGTTTTTACTGTGGCGTTCAGATATATGAAGGGGCAAGTGAGATCTCAAAGGTGAAAAGACTGCGATGCATCTAGGAGCAGAAGATGTTATATTAAGCTGTACTATGTACGTTACCTGTTATGAAGTGATATGAAAAGATACGAAGTCCAAAGCAGAAAGGACCAGAGATGAAACTGGTTTCAGAAGCACCTATGATTTTGTCCCAGTAAATATTGATGGTAGCAGAATTATACCAGTATTAAGTGCTGTTGAGAATACCATCCCAGATGTGCTGTATAACTGCTATTACCCTTTTTTATGGGCTACCCCACCCTGAATTGATGAACCAAATTAAACCCACATTTTTGTTAATTTAATGACAAGCAATATACAGAATGAGAGCGCTGTTTCCATTTTTAATTGCTTTTTAACAAAGACTTGCACTGACATGCTCCTTCAGAAGACTCTTCTTCATTTCTTTGAACCTGTTGGAGTGGGTCCAGAGGAGGGCCACAAAGCTGGAGCGCCTCTCCTGTGAGGACAGGCTGAGAGAGTTGGGGTTGTTCAGCCTGGAGAAGAGAAGGCTCCGGGGAGACCTTACAGCAGCTTTCCAGCACTTAAAAGGTGCCTACAAGAAAGATGGAGGGGGACTCTTTATCAGGGAGTGTAGTGATAGGACAAGGGGTAATGGTTTTAAACTGGAAGAGGGTAGACTTAGACTAGATATTAGGAAGAAATTCTTTACTGTGAGGGTGGTGAGGCACTGGAACAGGCTGCCCAGAGAGGTTGTGGCTGCCCCATCCCTGGAGGTGTTCAAGGCCAGGCTGGATGGGGCTTGGAGCAACCTGGTCTAGTGGGAGGTGTCCCTGCCCATGCAGGGGGATGGGAACTGGATGATCTTTAACGTCTCTTCCAACTCTAACCATTCTATGATTCTGTGATGTGTACTTCTCTGAGTATAAATGTTTTATTGCTCACAAAGAGAAACTATTTGAACCTGAATTCATG
The DNA here is from genome assembly GCA_013398815.1 of Ibidorhyncha struthersii. Taxonomy (NCBI): domain Eukaryota; kingdom Metazoa; phylum Chordata; class Aves; order Charadriiformes; family Charadriidae; genus Ibidorhyncha; species Ibidorhyncha struthersii. The sequence goes on along the minus strand of VZSZ01001115.1, from coordinate 409,603 downwards.
TTTGAGTGTGAGGTAAAGAGACAGAGTTACTTTCCTTTAAAGTTCAACTTATATTGGAATACAGAAAAAGCAAATGTCACTAATTTTCATGAACAGTAAAGGGGTCAGGTTCTGTTCTGTTCTGTTTTGCTGCCTCGATAACCCAATCCTCTTTTTACTTATCAGCATCCAGCAGTACTGTGAAGTATCTATCTACCCAGATTGCCACATAATTAATTTATTTCTTGGCAGTGATCCTCTGTTGCTTTATACTTTAGGTCATTATTTTCTATGTACTATGCAAATGGAAAAACTGTCACCTAATTGTGACGATTGGGACAGCACTATTTTTCAGGGGTAAAAAATTACAAAGTGATAGAAAATAGGTATAATGATGTTGGTTGTTTGGGATCTGACTTTAGACACTATGGTCATGGTCTTTATTTTACCTCGATTCCTGGATGAGAAGAGCAGAGAGGCAGCAGCTCAGTTGATCTATCTGTTGGTTTAGTATCAAACACGTTGGTCACATTTCTGCTAAAAACACAATCTCTGAGATTATCCCAGGCAAAATTATCCTATAACACCCACCCCCAGATCGTGCTTCTCAAAGGGAAGTGCCACCTGTGGATGTGGTCACACCTATCCCATCTTTATTTCCCAGTCATGCTATGAACACTACCCAGGAATTTCCAACTGTTCTAGCACCCATCTCTGATAGCCCTCAACATTTTAAGAGTCGAGTTTGTGGCAGCCGTCTTCAGTTGCTGAAGGATGTGAAGAAGGCAGGCTAAAACATACATTTAGTATATGACTTGTAATCGATCTTAGTATTTATCAGCATTGTTCGACGAAGAACTGTGAAAAACTCGCAGTCATGACTGCTTTTGTGTCGTTGCAACTGAAAGTGGAATCTGATTCTTCAGTCAGTGTGCAATCAAAACCTTTCAGCAATCAAAAATCAGTTGAGTTAGACTTCAGAGAGAGGGACCATAAGCCTAAAAGATGTCTTTTTTCTGCCTAAGATAACTTAGTAAGGGCAAAAGTTGTCTTAGTAGGATGTAAAATTCATAACGGTGACTTAATTAATTCAGACCAATGAATCTTTTATTTTTTTCATATCTTTCCTAATACAGTACCTCTAGAAACTGGAAAATTTGCTAATTGTTTATTTTTAATTTTTTTCAGTTGGATTTTTTTTCACTTATGGTTTTTGCAAATTTGACCTCAGTTTGTCATTAATGATTTAGCAAAGTGTTGTGGTGCTGGAATAACTTAAAATTAAATATGCATTTTTAGCAAGAACTGGGAGATTGGAATGTGAAAGTCTTTTGCTTTGATTATCTTTAAAAAAGGTAGAATTACTGTGTCTTTGTTGTCATTAACAAATAGGGAAAACAGCCAAATGCAGTACACAGTTCTTAGAAGACTTTTTTTTTCTATACCTATTATGAAATATTGAATATACTATTCACATTGAATATTGAATGTACTATTCATAAACGACATGGATGATCAAGTAATGCCTCTAAGAGTGAGGGTAAGATAGTATTTAGCTAGAAGAATACTCATACTGATTTTCATCTGAAATTGTTCTTAAGAGACTTACCATTTGGAGGGGTCTTTTGCTATTTTTAAACATCTGTCATAAAGATTGGAATTACTGTTGAGCTTTTATAGCTTTTTAAGTATATGTATATATTTATGCATATATATGTGTTCTTTTAACACAGTACACATGAGGTTTTTTTAATAACTTCTAATGATTTTGCTTGGTTATTTAAAATTGAAACTAGTTTTAAGTCTCACATTTCATGTTTCCAGTATCAGTGATAATAGTGCTGCAGGTTATGCTTTCAAATTGGCAAGTTTTAATACAATTTCATCCTCAAACAGATGTTCTATTAATATTGTTGAAAATAGGACCTTTTTAATTCCCCTGAAGTGACTTGTTTTGTTTAACCATTTTATTGGACAGCACTTAGTACTGCGTATATGTAAGTCTATTTCCTAAGAGGCAGAGAAGGCTCCTTTTCTTGTACTTGGGTAGTTGTAAGCATTTACTGGCATTTTCAAAACTGCCAAACTTGTCGGTGTCCCTATTGGAGAATGATTATTTTCAGATTCTTGTGTGGGTTCAGTGATGCATTCAACCTAATTCTTTCCATTTTTAGCTTAGTTAGGAACAATCAACAGGATTACAGGGAGAAAGTCTGCTAATTGCAATCTCCAACTACCTTCCAGGGCCAGTGGTGTGAGAAAATATATAATTAACATCTGCATTAGTTTACTTACTAGCTGTGCTAGTAAGAAACGGAATTCTGAATTCAACAGATAAATCAATTATGCCACTATCTTTCCTATTAATTTTACCTTCTGTCCTTGAGTATATATATTTTTAAATCACTCCTTGGCTTGGTCAGTATTTTTCACACACTCTCAAGTATTATGCCTTCTCATTTCGGCAAGAGACTAAGTTTAAAATCTATTTCAAAAGCAGCTATGGTTGCAGATCATAATAGAAAGCTTCTTTGGTGTTCAGACCAATAAATAAATTAGAAGAAGGGCTTTAAGCTCCGCATGATAAAATGAACTGAAAGTAGGGCAGAGAAAGAACAACCTTTGTAACGAGCCTAGCCTGGAGCTAAGGAAAATCAGAAGTTCATTGTGTATTTCAGAACATGGTGCAACAACAGTATGAGGAGTTGGTGACTGAGGTTTTTCACTGCCTCAGGATACCAGTGATTCAGCTGTATATAATGATAGGGAATGCTAACAATGCACTAAATAAATCCTGTCTCCATAACTCGTGATTTCATGCTGGAGCTATGGGCAGGATGGAAGAACTGACAGGGGTTTGTAGCCAAGAGGGTGCAGTACGGACCTGTTTCCCACTAGGGAACACAGAGTGTATGTTATTAGTGTGATTATAGAAACAGAGTAAATAAAACCACAATAGAAATAAGGCATGAATTGATGATGTATAAAATACTTACTTGTGGACTAAGAAAAGCATCAAATTTGCAAATGGTAGCACAAGTTCTCCTGAAAAAATAATGTCTAAACCACCTGCCACTTGAGAACCCTTAGCCTTCAGGGTTCTGCTTATTTCTGAAGTATATTTACAAGAAGTCCTATCTGAGCCTCCTTTCTGCTGTGTATGTTTTGCTTGTGAAAGCATGGTAAACAGCACAGATGTATGTGTTTGCATAAAACAAATTGAGAAAAATATGAATGTGTTGAGCTGATTTTTATTTATATGCTTGCAATTTGCAAAAAAAAAAATAATATGTTTGCAGTACTGAATTAGGAGTAGATTTTTAGTTTGAACTATTGAATTAGGGCTTTTCTAGGATGCGATTTTTCATCCTTTTCTGTATTTGAAATTTCTCAGGTCTTGGTTTTCTACTTTTTTCTTAAACCTCTCCAACTATTAAATATTGTATTAAAAAGGTTGTTACTGGGTGAAAATACAGGAATACTTGACATGTAAATATTGCTTTGAACAGCTGATATCTGAACTACAAAATCTTGAATTGTGAGTGCATGAAATTTTCTCTTTCACTAATGTGGTCTCTGTAGAATAATCCCAGCTATCTGAAGACAGAGGAGTTCTGAGTGTGTAATTCAGAGTAGTGACCGTGCTAATGCTGTTCACAGGGATTTTTGCTTAGAGGCTGAGTGAAAGCAGCCTTCAAGAGTGTATGGGTATAACTTAGTGACGGGTCTGAAAAACATAAACTGCTGTCCCTGCCCACTGCTATAGCAGCAAAATTTCCCAATGATTAAGATGTTCATTTAAAATGAAAAGGATCCTTCTGGTTCCATTATTGTAAAGAACTGATTTATTTAGATGGAGTTGTTTGTTTCTTTTCCTATTCCAGTAATTCCCATCTCAGCTTCCTTTACATGAAGTCCATAGCACTATCTCACCTAGAAATGTAAAAAAATCAGTCATGTGAAGTGCTCTTTCTAACCTGCTGCTACGCTTTTGCACAAAAGTCACTCAACTCTTTAAAACAGAAGAAGCCAGATTCCTTGGGGCAGTGGGCATTGGGTGGGCAGGCTGCTCAGGCTAGCCAGGTAAACAAAAGAATTTAGCTGGCATGAAGCAAAACTGTTAGTCTGGGAGAAAATCTTTGTTAGATCTTTAAAGTTCAAAATGTAGTGGCTCATGATAAGAAATGCCACAGTCCGACTATCAGGTTACTCCAGAAGGAGCTGGAGGAAAGGTTCTTATATCCTATGGTGTAACTATACTCCCACAGCTACTGGTATGAGGACTACAATACTCCTGGTAAATGGGTGAGAACGAGGCTTTTAACAGACACCAGGCAGTGCAGAGAGATGAAAAATGCTGGGGCAGGGGTGAGCATTGCACAGTGGTGCCAGTCTGTGCTCGTGTGCCCCACTCTAAACCTTCACGTGAGCCTTCACGCGAGCCTGCAGCCTGTCTTCTCAGCTGCTATGTGGGGCTCACGGTTGTATTCTTCTTTTTTTTTTCTACTGGATGGTAATAATCCCTTTAAATGTAAGTTTGGACTGATCCTGAGTTAATACACATTTAGCTTTGAGCTAAATTGGCCATAGTTATACTGTATCTTGGATGGCAGTTCTTAAATAGCTGGTAACATCTCATTTTATAGTGATGCTTTATCTACAAGATGAAAAACTTCATCAATAGAAATTATGCTTGGAAGTGCTAATTTCCTTTATCAATGTCCATAAACAGAAACAATATTAATCACAGAAAACAAAACGCAAAAAGCAACAATTCAACAACAGTTTAATGTGTCGAGTTGAGAAGCCCCTTATAGATGTTTCTGAACTAATGATGAAAAGACAAGAAACTGGGAGGGGAAATATTTTCATTAAGATCAGCAGGAGACAAGGGGATTGTGTGTGTTTATGTTTGTGAGATACAGTATTTATTAAATACTGAGTTTAATGCTAAACAGTTTACCAGCCTTCTTCATTATCTTAATTTCTCAGCAAGATATTAATGTTTTGATTCATGTTTGTGGTTTTTAGAACTGAGTCAACACAGCAGGGAACTCTTTAAAGGGAATGGCTTGCCTCGTCCTAAGCTGCTTTCTCCCTGTGTTAAGTAGGAAGGTAGTGGTTGCCTTTCTGCTTGTGCTGCTTCCAGAAAGCATCCTTCCTCGAGTTTTAGAAATGGTGGGTCACTGCTGTTTGGACCAACAGTCAAAGAGGGGCCATTTTCTAAGGTAGGATGGGGAAATGACATTGCTGTCATGAATTTGTCCTCTTTCAGGGAGCTCATTTTAAGCAGCTTTGCAACATTTCTATGCTAAGGCCAGAAAGGCACAGTAGTTATTTTGTGCCTCATTTACCTCAAATATCCCCTAATTGTTGCTTGAGGGTTCTAAAATAGAGGCATGGCAATAAAGGAAGGCACATAACTTTTCACGGTTGTGGTAATAATAATATATTTAGTATTTATTGCATTAATGGCTGGTAATGGATAACTCAATTAGTTCAGACTCCATTTGTTAGGACACCATTCGAATGGGGTACCTCAAACAGCTAATAACTTAAAAGATCAGAAGATGACAAATAACAGATAAGCTAAGAGAGACTGGATAACAAAGATAATTAGAGGTTTTAGCACAAACAAGTAGTGTGAAATACTTGGTTGCTAAGCATTTTATTACTTGTTTTCTGCCAGTGTGTATCACAGCAGGAGAAACTTAACAGTGGAAGAGATGCTGGCTTCATAGATTCTGACTGGGGATTCTTTACATGTGGAACAACCTGATTTTTTACTTCAGTGTGACTGGAAGCTAAAACATAGAGGCTGGCCTTGCAGGAGGATAATATGATAGCGAAGGTACAATTAATTTTGTGAGAGCATTGCAATTTAGTGCAAGAAGTTCTGGGTTCAAAAGGTACATGTGAGATCCAGTGAAGGTAAATGAAATTTAAAAAATTATGTAGTAGTAAGTGATAATCAAGAAAATTATTTTACTTTCCAGCATTTTAAAATTATTAAAAGAAGAGTGATCAGTGAGCATGTTAAGGACTTGAGGCGTCAAGATCAGTAAGAAATTGATGACTAACTATTAGATGATAGTTCTTGCAAAAATAAAAAAAAATAGGGAGAAGTTATGAGATTTGAACAGTTAGGATTCTTTCCTGCAGAAAGCAGTAGTTCACTTACTAGTATTGTACTCCATAGCTAATTAATAGCCTACATGAAATTATTGTAGTTAATTATGCGGTCATTAATATCCCACAAAGAAGGATGCTTGGTTTCAGTACACAAACTGCTGCAAAGAAAGATTCCAGTTTAATTACAATGAACACTAAAGCAAGAAAGAGGAATCATTGTTAATTATATTTAACACCACGTTAATTTCTTCCTATCTTTCTGTAAAAGGACTTGTCATGAGGTATATTGGGTTTTATTGCCATGGGTTGGAACAATATTCTTTTTTTATTGCTACAGATAGTTTTCCATTCTGCTTTTGCAACAACATTCTAAAAATGGTATTTTAAGTATTTTTTGAGTTCTGTTTCTTTAAAGAAGACCTTAGTATTTGTTAACTAGCCTAATCTTTATCATTTAAAAAATAACAAACATAACTACAATGCCACTAATTAAAGTAAAATTTTCATTTAAACTACAAAGGCAAAATGGTGCTCCGTAATATTCTTGTACAATTAAGTCTTGCATAAAAATTAGATTAGGATATTCACTTTGAGATTAGATGAGAGATCAGTGCTGGATCATGTCCAAAATTTGTATTCAGACTAGTCACTACTGGAATCTTCTGGGTTGTTTTTGTGAGAACTCTATCAGCTTGGCTTGAAAATAAGCATGCACAGGACTGGCACGGAATCAAAACTGAAGGGCTGAATTTGTTTGAGGAATTTCCTCATCTAAATTATTTCTCCCTTCCCCTATTTGTTCTAAGCTTCCAATGACTATATTATCCTGTAAGGTTTGTATATCATGTACAGGCATTATTTTAATGCCCATTCAGCTATGTATCTTGCCTCTTGGCTTGCAATTAAATAAACAAGAAGGGCATCTTCTAAATGATAAACTGCTACATTCATGCTTAGAGTATATGTAGTTTAGGAATAAATCAGAACTGATATTTTTAAACTGTATTTCCCATGGCTTGTTTTTTTCAGTTTCTATACTATATGAAGTGTGCACCACTGTTCTATAAGCAAAAAATGGGCTTGTAGTATTTTGTGTCTTTCATTACTAAGCTGTCTCCTAAACCATTAAAAACTTGGCACCAATATAAAAATACATAAAATCAAGAAAATATTGCAGCATGTTGGGTAATCATTAAATCAAGTTGGATGAATCTATTTACTGGCAATACAGATGTATTCTCTAAAAATAGTACTTTATAAGGTTTTAGATTTTTTTTTCCCAACATAAGGGCTAGTTTATTCATATAGTTGTCACTTTTATTATTTAAAGGGATTTATCACTCTATTTATTACTCAGAAATTATTATTTATCTTCTCCCTAGTAATCTTTGCCTCTAAAAATGTGCTGACATGAGATCCATTTGCCTGGTTTCCTCACTGCGCTACTACTCTTATTGGCACTGGCTTCAGTAAAACTCAGTATAAAAGGGAGGTAATTGAGCCCAAGCTTAAAATCTTGGTGTGTCTCAGTCACTGATCTGGCAAGGCCAGATCCCTTGGAGCGCAGACTACACTGAACTCTCATTAAAATGTTTGAACCATAGGGTATATTCAACTGCAAACCTCTTAGCAATGTAAGGTTTCAAACTCATTTGAATCACCAAGATTGCCTGCATATCAGTAAATGTTCCATCTATCTCATGCTTTTAACTTTAAAATATGAAAGGAAACGAGTTCTTGAAGATGAACTGCCTCGCTAAAAATGTTCCACAATAAATACACCCCATTCAGTTTTCTAATGACGCATAGATATCCTGTGCAAGTATTGTGACCAGATTCCAGCTGAATAATTGCCTGCAAGCCTGTAGTTAGGAAGCAGTCCTTGCTTTAGCCCTCATTCAGTACTGTTGTTCAGAAAAGTACCTTTCATGTAACATTTTTGCCATTAGCGGCTTTTAATCATGTAAATATCATCTATAGCTATAAAACAACAAAAATACACAAATCAGAAATCTCAACAAAATGTAATTTAATGCTGCACAGTTATGCATAACTTTTCTGTGTATGCATACACTTTTCTGTACTCTTAAAGCATCATATTCATATCTGAGAAAGAAGTCCTATATTGAACTATTCTGCATACTCTGTGATAATGTATTACTACTGAATATCAGTATATTGTAATTTGCATAATCAATTTATTTTTAAATGAACACTTTCTACAAAACAAATATTAGAATATGCAAAAATTAGAAATTATATATTCGTTACAATGTGCAAACACCCATAGGTGCATCTCTCAACATAATAAATTTAATTATAAGAGGAAAATAATTCAGAATGGAAGTGACACAAGATATTTAGGATTACTGCAGCCTAAACTAAATGGCCTTATATCCCATATATCTTTAGAACAGTTATAGAATAGTGATATAATATCAGTCTTTAAGTATTCCTTTCTTTCTCCTGTTAGTACTAATACTGATTAGCACTATTAACCTTAGGCAATGTAAATTCTTTATGACGTAAATAAGAATGCAGTTGTGCTCAGTGTAATACCTGGGTAAATACTAAGTAGGCACTCACATAGACCCAGTTTTCCACCCCTGAAAAACGTGAGGGTGAGGGGCTTGAAGTGTTGTTTAACCTTCATTAAAACTATTATGTTTTAAATAACTGCAAGTTAGAACAGACATCATATTTCTTCCTGATTTTAATGACAGAAGGGTGTTTTATTTTTCTTGTCAACATCCTGTATCCTGATGACTACAAGAAGCAAAACAAAACTTTTTTGTACATTGTTATCCATGTAGTTTGCTAGAAGTTCAGCGCACTTTCTGGCTGATAGAAGCCTTCGGACTCTTTTTGTTTCTTTGTTTTTAGGAAATAATGACATTAGGATAATGAAAATAATATGTAAGTGTGTAAGAACTGAGAAAAACCTGATACAGAGACCCCTTCCCTTCCCCTCCCTTCCCTTCCC
>VZSZ01001115.1:360378-400218 GCA_013398815.1 Ibidorhyncha struthersii | reverse complement strand
CTTCCCCTTCTCCTTCCTCTTCCTCTTCCCCTTCCCCTTCCTCTTCCCTTTCCCCTTCCCCTTCCTCTTCCCTTTCCCCTTCCCCTTCTCCTTCTGCTTCCCCTTCCCCTTCCCCTCTTTTCTCTTTTCTTCCAAAAACCAGTTCTCAAAGAGTTTCAAGGAAGTTAAAGGCAAAATGGGAAAATAGTCAGACCTCCAGCATTCCTCTTTTGATTGGCATACTAAATAATAAAGGGTTGTTAGCAGCTTTTGAATTAAGAAGAAAATACCCAGAAATTTTTTACAGAAACTACATTTTTAACATTTTTAACTACATTTTAACTATAAGGTACCAGACATATATATGCACCAAGACTGTATAATCAATCTTGTACAAAACCACAAGGTGATTTACCAAGCCGGAAGAAGGTAATTGAATTTCACCTAGCTTGAGGGTATTCAAGCACAGCAAGTTCAGAAGACCTGCTGTCCAAGGTTAGCTGAATGCAAGGCAGAAAAGACGGAAATGTGGGAACAGTCTTTAAACACCTATCACAATCTAAAATTTCATAGCCAGTTAATCAATGTATGGACATATTACATGCTTGCCCAACATATAGGAAGATTTACACTGTCAGAAAGACAGCTATCCCTGTGGACTTTTATCCAAACCTTCATTTTAGGGAGGCTAATCTATCCTTTAACCTGAATTTAAGAATTTTGGTAATACTGATAGTAATCTGGGTGATCAGGCCTGTGGCAGAGGGAGTCTAACGTTCTACAGAGTAATCAGGAAGAGGTTTTATCATGGCTTTGTCCTGTTAGACAAAATAGCCATTTCTTGGTGAGTTGTACTAATGAACACAAAGACTAACAGTTGGTACAGCATGGGTCAAATTTTTATGAAAAGTGGTATCATAGTTCTGTTGAAAACGGGTAAATAATCTTCTTCTATTCTGCTCAGAAATCATTCTCATCTGGCAGGAGACTGGATCATAGCCTGGAAGTGCCACAACATTTCATGGAACCATGTTTACTGTTTTTGAGACTTCTTTTAGAGGACAGAAGTGCATTTAACAAATGCATATTTTTTTAATAGCTTGTGTGAATTGGTGTAAAAGAAAGGCCTATGCATATTTGGTCCAATATTTGTGGAACAGATTATCCTGTAAATAGCTGATGTTTTATTAGCTAAAGCATTAGTATCCCATTGTGATGAAGGTGGCCAAACATAGGCTAGATTTGTAGGAATGTTAACGAAATCAACCACACTTCCTTACTGGTCTATATGTTCTTCCATTCAGTACTGTAATCTGTTTGGAATCTGCCTCTGGTTAGATTATCATCGCAGCTTTCTGAAATTCTTCTTCTTGAAGGTGATCACTATGTTTTTATACCTACAGGAAAATTTATCAGAGTATGGGGTGAAGAACTAACTAGATGAGACAGTTGCTGAGTGCTTTCAGACTAGCTTGTTCTCTCTTTTTTAAGTAGATCAAAATGAGGAACTGACCTTCATATCACCTCAAGTGTGAACCTGCACTAACTTGCACTGCAAAATAATTGCTCAATAACTTGCTTACAGGCTGTACAAGTATTCCAGAAAGCTCCTGAACCCTTCTGGAGTGAATCCTGTGAATAAAGAAGTAATATTCCTGCATCTCCCATAGTTGGTATATTCTTAAGGCCATGCTTATTGCTTTAATTACTGTAATAGTTATTTATGAAAGATAAACCGTTTTAAACCATGAAGGTCTTGATCTCAAAATGCGATCAGTGTGTCCAAGATGTAAGCATGATATTAACTGCTATAATTCATTAGGTCATGCTCACCCATCAGTACTAGTATCATGGGGAATCCTTAAGGGACCATGTCAATAAATGTCTGAAAGTAGGTCTCCGTATTCATGTATTAAGCTTTGATGACCTTTTCTGCTATCATTTCCCTAATGAAGAATGCTGGTGAAGTGGTTCACCCCCCAAAAAGTATTCACAGAGACATTTGTAGTAATACGTAAAATAATATCTGATTCACCTAAGATGTGAGGTAAAAATCTTTCCATCTGTTCTGGTGGTATTTAGAACTGCTGAGAATTCTTACTAGTCAGTACCTTCTTAATTTGCCTGCCTGCATGGGCAAAACAAAATGAGTTGCAGCGTGCCGTGTGCAGAAGATGCAGTGTGATAAAAACAATTAAGATATTTGCCATATATAGGCCTGTTTCCCAATATAATAATGAAGTGTTAGATTTTATTTTTTTTAATAAATTTTATTTAATTGTTGGACACATACAAGGAGAAGACATAAAAGGCCTCCAAGAGGTGACCATCCAAATCTCTCAGTGCTAAACAATGGACCACTTCAGGAGAAATGATGTGTAAGTTTTTACAAGAAATTTTCATGTTATTTTAGAAAATATTTTTTCCAGAGAGTATTTTCGAAATAGGATCCACTCAACCTCAAATGTCTGCTGGGGTCTTTAACGCTGTCAGAGAAATTCTTCCTCTACTCAAAGCAAGGAAAAGAGTTCAGTAAGGTAAAGAATGAAAGGTTATTCCTGAAATTTTTGAAACAGGAAATATATAGATGCATTCTTTGTTCACTGTAAAAGCTTATTCTTGAGTGCCTACTACGAAGAAGTTGGATATCATGAAAATTTTTACAATATCTACTAACGATGTTACCATAGAATGCTGCTTCTTTCTGCTGACCAGAATTAAGAGGCAGATGTGAAAGGAAAGAGAAAACTGGTTACTGGAAAGGTTCTGGTATAGAGTTAGGATGCACAATATGGATAGCTGTGTTGCAGTTAGAAACCTGAGGTCTAAAGGTAGGTAGTATAACTCATATGGCTCCATCCAGATGAGGCCAATGCTCAATATCAACTTGAAACTGTCAGTGTTGGATAGACAAAATGATTAAAATTTAATACATGCTAGGCATAGAAACATAGCTAGCTTCATGTTAGTTTTCCCTAATTAAGTAAATTATATTGTATTTACACAGACATTGAACATGTGTTTCTATCATTTCATTAATTCTTCTCAAAGTATGTATGAATTACAGTTGCAATGCGAACTCATAATATCTAGTCATTTTGGTTTGCATTTGGGTTTTTGTGTAAGTTTGTGGGGGTGGAATATAATACTTTTCAGTGTATTCCAGTTTAGGCATCATTGGTATTCACATTTCTGTTGCCTTACTCATCTAGCTCTTTACTTTCCTCTCTGCTCAGTCATGGATATTGAATTAGTCAGAATTTGTTGAGTACATTTAACATGTCCTTAATTAGGTCAATCATTTCAAATACCCTATCAGCATTTTTGCTAAGCACATGATGCTTGAAATAGTTTCAGGATGTTCTAATATGCATTATCTGAACCTATTTAGGGGTTGTGCTGGGCTTTTTTAATTATTATTTTTGTTAAGGTTCAGTGTTCTTTTAGAAGGTGATATAAAAGAAAGAGTCTTAAGAAAATTTCAGTCACTTGACTATTTTTATAATCCTTAAGAATTTTTTTTTAAGCAAGGTGTTTATATTTGACTCTTTAGGTCCTTCAAACTAATAGAAATACTAGAAATACTTCTATATTCTTAAAAGTGAATTTAAGTTAATTTTAAAGATGAATGTCAAAGTAGGCCTGGCAAACAGCTATTACTTTTGTCTCTGTTCAAATACTGATTGTCTAGGTAAGTTGATTACTCTGCATATTTTCTCTCTCTGAAAGTAACATAAAATCAAAATTAGGAATACTTACATTCTTTACTACACCAGAGACTCTCTGAATCTATTTTGTTATGTAGTTCACTTACCAGCATGCCACTAGAAATAAGATGTAGATTTTTTGAATATATGGAAAAGGCTAAGATTCTGAAGACAAAATTATCTGTTCCTTTTTGAAAACACTTTTTTTTTCTGTGGATGAATTTAGCGCATTGCAGATATATGGAGCCATAATCCTGTTTAGATTCCAAAATTATTCAGATAGATATATGACATCACATGCTGATATCAAAGACCCTTGTAAAATACATTCTATTAATATTTATATTTGAGAAGAAAATACACAGTACTTGCACCAGACTCACCACTGCTGATTCTTACTGAAATACAGAAAACTCTTGGGTCTAAATTTGTGTTTTCTTTGAAAACTTGTGTTTGTTTTTGAGAAGAGATACATTCCTTTATGGAGAAAGCCTCAGTGAATTAATTCTGGCAAACTGCTCAGCTTAACTGTCCACCACAAAATCGTATCAAATACTTACAGAAATATATTTAAATGTATATAAAAAATAGGAGTACTGAATTTACAGAAGAATGCCAAACTAAGTTATGATACCACAAATAACGACTACCCTATGGCCATTTTCAATACTCTTCCAGTATTTTCCTCTTAATTTGTCTTGATTTAGGAAAAAAAAAATCTATAAGCTTCAACGTAAGGATATGTAATGGTATGTATTTTAACTTGGTATCTGTATCCACTTAAACATTTTCTTATTATTAATATGTATCTATAAATTAAATATTTTTTATCATAGCAGTTAATTGCTCTTGAGGAAGACTTTATAAAGACTTGAGTAGGATGGTATTACAGATTTGAAAAAAATGAGACTGAAACCCATCTTTAATGAGAATGCAAATGAGAATTACTAAGGTTCAGTGAAGGTCATAGCAGCTTAATCATCAATTTATGTCAGCAACTTCTCACAAGTAACAAATGAGTATTAATAAAAACTGTTGTCTTAACAGATTAAACCACAAAATTATGATTGCTCTGGAATGACCAGCTGTCCTCGTAAACATGCAGTTCTGTTTAAGTTGGCTCTTTTAACTACAGATTCAAGAATAATCTATTTAGGTATTGTTGGGGTTTGGGGTTTTGTTTTGTTTTGGTTTTTTTTAATGAACATTTTAAATGGCTTTATGTGGTCTTCTAAAAGGAGTTCTAAAAACATGTTTTGTTTGTGCCTAAGGAATCTTTTTTCACTGAAAAAACAATTTTGATCATTCTCAGATGAAACTGTAAACTATTTGTTTCAATTAAAAATAGATAGGTTGCATGGATATGCTTCTACTAAATTGAATAAAAGTCCTGAATTTCCTAGGGCAAAATCACTTCATTGAAATTTAGTTTGAATCTCTTTCTACCTTGTAACTTACATCCCTATGACTTTATAGCTTTGAAGAACAGACCGTATTGTTGAGATGGAAGAAGAAAAATAATCTTCCTTGTATCTAAAACATTCATGAAATCCAAACAGAAGAACCCAAAAAACCAAACTTGGGTTTAGCTCTTATACTTTGCGCAAGTGTCTATTTTGACAGTTAGAATATATTTACTGCTCAACTACTAATATTCCTTTAATGGAAATAAAATATAATCTTAAAACAATATAATTCAGAAAGATTAATTTTCTTCTATAGAGTTGTAGATAAATGCATAAATATTTAGCCACTAAGAATATGGCCAGTTATTGCTGTAAGCAGATGTTTCAATTCTAAGGAAAGCTTCCTGATCTTAAAATAAGCCAGTCATGTCACAGTTCCCATAGTTTATACTCTTATGGGTATCTAGAGAATCAGGTAAGAGGAAGGATTCATTAAGACATGCACAGTTCTCAGCAAACACGACTTAATAGCTGCTGGATCATGGACAAGTCCCCCTCTGACTGCGTGCAGTGTAGGCTCTGCTTATGAGCTACTTTCTACACCAAACTGTTTAGACAAGCCCACAAAAACATGTGCAAACAACCAAGTTAAGATAACATTTTCTTTTTTTCTTGAGAAAGTTTCCAGTATCAGGCAATCATACTCAAGTACCTCTTGCTGTCTTCGAAAGAGAACATAAGTGAAATCAAATCANTTATATCAAGATCTGGAAGCTGAAGTTAGACTATTCACTTCATAATGCATGAAACCTTCCTATGGGTGAGATTAAATAATCCTAAAAATTAAATTCTAGCAGAAGTGAATCTTCAGACTATGAAATTGATGAAAAATCCAGAAAATATGGAACACATTACTGCTGGACATTTACAAAGAAGATTGAATTAAGGAATGAAAACAATTTAATCTGTATTACTGATTTTAGTTCAGTGTTAAAAGAACGAAATAACTCTGGGGCAAATCATCATTGTGTGAAAAAATGAACTTCTTGAAAGTGTGGATACCACCTCTTATAGTAGAGAACAGGTCACAAGAGGAACACCTGATCGGTCAAACTATTTATATAGTGCAGAAGTAGTTTTATGTTTGTGCGTGCGCAGAGGTGCAAGACAGAAAGAAAGCAGGTCAGACCTGATATCTATCTCCTGCGATACAAATTGTACAGCTACATGACTGTGAGCAAACCTTGCTCCAGTGTTCAATACAGGTTGGATTGGTAGGTTGGGTAGGTGAATCCTCTCTCCACCTCATTACCACCACATGGACCTGTATTTCTTATAATGGGCTAGGGGCTTTATTGCTCTGCAGTCTTTTCTCAGTGTCCAAGTGCTGCAGTCAGTGCTTCTTCAATCTTCGTTTATGTGCACCTTAAACCCTGGCATGCTTTTTTGTTGCTGTTGCTTTTCCAGCTGAGAGTGTCTTATGTATCTGTAACTACAGAAGTTAATCTTTGCAAGTATGTGCACTGGTGTTTTGAAGTTCCATACCAGTGTGATAACACAAACCAACTGTAAAGATAAAGATACTGTATCTCTACCTACAAGCTTTGTCTCATGTATGTTCTTAGAGGACTGTAGCAACGTAGCTAAACATCTAGGCTGCACTTAAACTTGGAGGAGAGAGGTAGACATCTTCAGGTAGAGGTCAAACAGAGAGTGAAACCATGTAGGGTGCCCACCTTCCCTCTAAGGTTAGAGGGAGTCCAGATGGGCAGCTGGGAAGAGGCATCTAAGCTTTTCAAAGCTGAAAGTTTGGTGAGATTAATCCTGTTTGTCCCAGTTTACTTTTATCTGAGTTGAATAGTAAAAACATTATGCTTTGCATTGTATCTCTTTTGCATATTAGCTCTCCTGAAGTTTATGAAGTTTATTTATAGAAATGGTCTGACTGTAAAAATTGAATTTCATGACAAGGTCCCTAATTGCATGTAACTTTCTAACTTTTTTCACTTTATCTCATTATAATTTCATGTTTTACATCATATGTAAACGCCACATCAAATCAGCAATAGCTGAAACACCCTACATTGCTGTTAGAACCATCATACTGTATGTATGTAAGCTAGTTCCTTCAATTTGTAATTTTAAGTGTTGTTCACCAGGGTTATGTATGTGAACCATGCATAAGTTCAAGGTGGAGTGTTTAGATAACCATGACCTTCTTTTAAATTCTGTGCTTATTTTAGAAATAATAGAAATAGTTCACATTTAAGACAATGCTAAAAGGAGTTGTGAGCTTTACACTTTATATAGTAACAATGCTTTCAATTACATTATGCTACCTGTATTAAGAGTTTGCATTTTCATTTTTTTCTTTAAAAAAACTCAGCATCATAGGATACTATCCATACTTTACTTTCAGTGACTTTTTATTTGGTGTGTTTAAATGTGGCTACTGGATTGGCAGTTAGTCTACTTTGACTGAATAGAAATATACTTCTGGTGACATAAGTAATTGAATTAATACTTTTATCAAGCTACATTTCCAGTTGAAAATGCTCAATTGAGTGAAATACTCTTTGTTCCCCGAATAATCTCTTGAATTCTAGAATTTAACATCTCATTTAAGTATTATTTCTAAACTATCCCTTCACTTTATCATCCATTTGATTCTAATTTAAGGTAACTTATTTACTTGTTTTAGTTATTATTCCATTCATTATTTCTAATAATCTTAATAAGCAATTGCATTACTTGAAAACCAAGTCACCTTGTTAGTTTTTATGGTGACTCCTTATGGTAGGAAAAGAAAATGACTGAATATGGGACCATTCCTTGATTTAGTTTAAAAAAACAGGGATTATCAAAAACATCAGAGGGTGACTGCTCCATGAGGAAAGGCAAGTTGGAAGGCAAGCGTGACAGCAAGGTGGGCAGTAGTGACCTCACCAGCAAGGGCCTGGTCCTACAATACCCAGACAAAGTGAGCACAGCAGGTCCAGTTGCATTAACCAGAGACAGAGGAGAGTCTGGAGCACCCGGCAAAACTGAAGTGATGAGAGATGTCCCAGGTCAAGTTGGGAAGTCAAGTCAGCAAGTGAAGATCAGGTTCAGTGATGGTAACCAGGATCAGCCCCACTGCAGTGATGTCTAGGCAAGTCTGTGGTGAGAAGGCAGGTCAAGTCTTGCAAACACAAGCCAAGAAGTCAAGTCCTCAGGTTAGGGTCACCATCTAGCTTGGCAGGGTACCTGGCCAGGCACAGGCATGGTAGTACTGTAGCTCACGCAGCAACCAAGGGCAAGAGCCTGAGCTCAAATTTAGCTTCTGAGCAAAGGACCGGAGATGCCACTGCTTCTCTTGGCAGCCTGAACTGAGGTTATGCAGCTGTGCCATACTAGCACTCACCTTCAGCACAGGTGGTGGAACACCCAGGAGGAGAAAGTGTACCCAGGACCCTGAGAAATTCACAGATAATCGCAAATACATTTGTTTTTTTAATCTGAGCTGGTCATATGGAAAATAGATATTGATTTTTACCTAATAGATAGCTGGGAGAAGTAATTAATTTTGGCAATTTAGTTTCTTTCTTGTGTTGTTTTTAACTTGTTAAGTGTTTGAAACATAGCACTTAGAGAGGCAACCTATTATCCTTACATAACACCAGTGTATTTGCAATTCTTGACTTGTAGGTTATATTTAAAATCAGCTATGGGTTTATTTCTTATTTTCTTTTTCTTTCATGGTGCTTTCCTTCTGTAAATAAATTAAATTGAACTTAACAAGTCCCTTTCCACTTTCCATGTCCATATCTACAACTGTCCTCATTGAACAGCCTGAGTCCATTGCAATCAATAGTTCTAGAAGATGACATAATATAAAATACATACATTAACTATACTTTCAAGATTTTTAGGCAGAGTTTGTGTTTTTATCAGTTAGACAGCTCCCTTTTGTCTGTGTATCCAGAAGGCAATTTAGTTTGTTCTTCATCAAGTCCATAGGAAAATATCAGAAATACCTTCCCATACATTGAAGATCCTATCTGCCCACTTTTCTTTGGGAGCAGTAGTACTTACAACACTGATCTTTTGCATAATAGCTAATGATTAAAATACTCTGGTAGGTGAAAGGAAATTAAATTTCATCTTCTGCATTTCTGACAAGTGGGCTAATAACCAGGCTGCAGATATCACAGGGAAGAATACCTAAACTGCTGCTTCTTGAAGTTGAACCCATATACCTTATTGCCATGATGTAAGTCATGGTACCAGGACAGAAAGTAGAAAAGATCTCATTTTAGTCTAATGGTAAAAGCAATGAGTTTGCATGAGCTATAGATACGGTCCCAAATAAAGTTCCTTGAATGCATATCCATTTAACATTAGACATTAAACAAATGAGCCCATTTCTGCTTTCATCTACTACTGCTTTAGAATCAGCCTTGTTTGCTCTCCTGGTTACACAGTAGCCTAATTTCAGGAAAATAGATAGGAAGTATTTCACACAAGGTGATTGCTACGGATGTCTTGTGAGACAGGGATTCAGTATTTCTGAGCTGAGTAGAGATGGGAACCCATCTCACAATTCCAGTATGAATGCTGTAAACACAAAGATGGGTTATATGACAGCAAATACAATCTCTCCTAAGTCTAATATTTTCATCTTCTTCAGAGACACACATTGCAGTGTGGATCTAAGTCAGGATAGCAATGGATGTAAAGGAATCTATCCTCTTAGAAATATGGGTATGGGCAAATATCCTCATGAGGTTAGATTACAGTATACTTTACTAAAAAATACATTGATTTAATTAAATTTTAGATGTTTAAATCTTGTTTCAGAGAGAATTCTTCTGGATTCTTCTTCTGAGTCAGTCTGTGTAAATCAAATAAAACCATAAAAAATAAGTGTATTTAAATGATTTATTGCTCATTCATTATGACCCCTAGAGGAAGGATATATATGATCTGTTTAAAGTATAAAATTATTTGAATATGTACCATCTGACACATGGTACTGCTAAATAAACTCATTGTGAAGAGCTTCCTCATAATAAAATTTCCCTCTGTTGTACCATGAAAGTCTACTGTTCCTAACTTAATTAATTTTACCAAAGAAGAAGGATTCCCAAATGTCTTCAACAAACTTTTAATCATAGCAATTTTTGAAGCACTTAAAATTTATGTTTAGCATTGTTAGGCATATGTAACCATGTATTTTCATATTGCCACCTTTCTGCTCTATCTGGGGTTTGTGTCTCTGGGGAAAATGCAAAATATGGGTTGGTTTATTTACATTTACTTATATTCTTGTTAACTTTTAGAAAACATCTATTTGAAATTATTCAGTCCATCCAAAGTATAGAATCAATGCATAGAAACATTTAAAATACCAAATGACCTTTTCTTTTTAATAGCAACAGCTGACATTTTGTGAAAGAAAATTCTTTATGCATTTATCTTTACAATGTGTATTTACTGTAAATGTATGACATAAAACATAACTGTTCTAATTTCTATAAATGCTGTTTACATTATTTTACAGCATTTTTAAAGCTTTTGTTTGGAAGAAATGTTAACAGCATAACATTAAATGCTGGAACTCATATTAAAACATCACTTTTGCTGAAATCAGAAATGTATTTTCTCTTTAAGAACAATCTATAGGTATGGTTAATGCTTTGAAAGTGAAGTTTAAATCACAAATCCTCTTTGAAGGATTCAGTCATGGAAATCTGTTGAATTTGAGGACACAGGAGTGAACTGAAACTGCTTAAAATGGACCTTTGACTAACCATAAACCCACTCTTGTATTTCTCAGGATTATTAAAAACTAAAATTTCTTGGAATCTAGGATATGAATGTAATAGTAATAACAAAAGCTGCGTCTTACACAGTGGTGAAGAAATGAATGTCTGTCTTGGTAACGACGCAACCTAAATTCAGCAATACCTGAAAACTTGGAAAGTAGATAATCTGACAGTCTAAATGCAAAATTAGAATGTTTTAAAAGCTGCCTTTCACAGAAGGGACTTCTGCCTCCAAATCAAAACCAGCAAAGAGTTAAATCAGAGAATAGATATCAGCAATGTTAGCTCTTTCCAATAATACAAAATTGCATGCCTCAAATTACAGAAAATGATTTATCTTTTCACTGAAGAACTGATTTACACCCTTTGTGCACCACCCTGGAACTTTCATTGCACTCATAATGATAGGAGTCAGCTAAACGTAATTTATGATGTATACCGTAAACCAACATCTGATCTTGGTCTACAACTACTTTAAGGTCTCTATTTTTTGTAATTTATCAAAGGTGAGTGAAAGTGGCAGTACAAAATTGGCTTGGATTTTAAATGCCAAGAAGTCTTTTTAGTGTGATGCTTACTGCAAAGCGTCACAGGAGGATATGAGTGTAGTACTCCAGCATAAAATCACCATTGGCTTCCATGCTGCTGTATTTTGATGGCCATCAGGCTTTCCCTATAGGGACATCAGAGACCTATTGAAAGTATATAGTGAGAAGAAATGTGTGGAAGTATGTCAGTGACTTGCAACCTGAAGCATTATGACACTCATCATACTTCCAGTAAAAGTGAAAATGCACTGACAAAATGTTGTGGCCATCCTAAACCAATACTAATAAGTAGGAGTACTTTAAATGTAGTCTGTTGAATAGACACCACTGAAATGGTAACAAGCAAGTGTAAAGTGTTAAGGAAAATGTTTTGGGGTTTTTATTTCATTCCTTGTTTATTGCAAAGAAAATAGATGCTTTTAAGCAAGAATGTAAGAACCTATGACCATATAGGTTCAGCGCTATGGTCTATCTTCTCCTCTGTCCTGTCTCCAACAGCACTCAGGGGTAAAGTGCTCAGGAGTGAAAACAGGACAAGCGTATATAGTATTTCCCAGTACAACTCTTCCAGCTTTTTGCAGATTAGGAGTTTTCCTGAGCCTGATGTGATTTGTCACATTAGTAACTCGCAATAAAACTTTCTTCTTCATACTTTCCCTGTCTTCTTTTGAATCCATCCACAACATCATAAGGTATTCCACAGGTCTACTTCTGTTGAGAACCACGTACTTTTGTTTCCCTAGAGCATCACTGCTGGTAGCTTCATTTGATAGTCCAAAGTTCTTGTACCGGCAGAGACAAGGAATAGCTGGTCCTTATCTGCTTCCCCCAAGTCACCATGATTTAGTCAACTGCCATCATACCCCCAAATTTTCCCATGTCTAGGCTGCAAATACTTACCACTCAGAAATGTTGTCTTTCATGACTTAACAAGGATCCCTGTTTTGGTGTTCATATTATAAGTTTTTTTAATTTCTACAAGTTTCTGCCCCAAAAAATTAGGCAAAGTTATCGAGGCTAATAACCACAAAGTAAGTAGACTTTGCTTTTTATAATTGCCTACATAATTTTTCATTATATTTAATTTTTCATGATTTTTTTTTTGTTTTGTTTTTGTTTCCCAGGTTCTCTAGAAATTGGTGGGTTAGGAGAATTGGTGTAAGCAGAAATTGCTTTTAAAAACTACTGATATTTGCCTAGTTACTGTTTGCATGATAAATGGCACTGTATGTCTCATTATTGCTAGGGTCTGCTGCCTACTCTGCCCTGCAAATAAACCAGCAGCCAGTGGTTGAGCCTGTAAGCTAATGGCAAGGAATGCATATCAGAAAGGTCCCAATTAACAGAGTACTCTATTTGTAGTGTTGTAACCTATGCTAGAGATATTCTGGTACTGACCTAGGAGCCGGGTACGCTTCTATTCTCCCATCACCCTACTTGTACAGCTTTCCTGAGAAGGCCTTATATACTGAACTCTGTAGTTCAGGGCTCGGTAAGCTTTCTGTCTTTAGCACTGTTTCACTTAGCCTGCCACTTCCCATTTTAAGATGTGAAACCTCAATTGTCTTCCTGTAATTCAACCGAATGGTTAAGAGCTGCGTACCATATTGGGAGGAATTTGAGTTTCCTGTAGTTTCTAATCTGAAAATATGATTTAGCATTGTCTGTATAAAGTTTGGTTTGTAGTTTTTTTTTTTTTACATTAAAGTGCTCTTCTAAATAATGGGGATACGTAAAAGGCATATAAAGGCAGGCAAGTTATGTTCCATTATTTCCCAAGTTGTATTGTATTGTTAGTTAGTTCACTGATGTACAAAATTCTGCATTTCCCTCTGTATTACACTTTAATGCTGTGCTTTTGTAGTGGGTATAGATAGTGGCTGTTGGACATCAACACAGTGTCGTTGCTATTAAAACAGTCTGGAAAACTGATTTTTTTTTGAACAATTGAAATGTGAATAAAACATTGTTTATGACCCTTTTATAAATATAAGCCAAACAATCAGAAGATTTTTTTATGAGTACATATATTTTATGAGTAAGTGCTGTTTTCTACAAGCGTGATTTCCCTTGGATTCTGTATTTCCAAAGAGAATTGTAACATTTTCTTGTGCAGAATTCTGTTTTGGCACATTGCTAACAGCAGTAGATGTTAGATACTGTCTATTACCCTGCCTCTGCCAACAACCACAAATGGAATGTTTGCATCTGCTTTGAGCCGTGCACCAAATTGGAAACAGTTGTCGTGCTTATATTGTGCCTGCACAATTGACTGATGACAACTACCCTTCAGAGTATATGTTTTTTTTTTTATGCCTAATTATTTTTACTGCAGAGCTGGGGACTTAAGAAAATCCTGTGGGCAAATGTTGGATAACTTGAAGTTCGGAATAATAGGGTAGTGAGAAGAATTGAGAAGACAGGAATTTGTCTGAAGCCAGAAAACAGCTTTTCAGAAGATTCATCCTTTCACCTTGAATATTTTAAATGTTTGAGAAGGTCTGTAGTTGCTGAGTTTTATTCTAATTTCCTTTGTAATTACTATAAATGCAGCAGTCAGTACTACAGTGTCCCATGGCACTTTCAAATGACTTTCTGGTACCTCCTCCTCCTTTCCTGGAAGTAATAAGGTTTTCTATGCACTAAATGTTGCTTTGTGGTACTAAGTTCAGTAATTTTCTACCAAAAAAAAAAGCATTCTACTTAGTATTGGCACATTTTTCTCACATAAATTCTATTAGTTTAACCAAACCAGTAGGAAAACAAGCAATTAATTTTTCTTGGAAATTGAAATTCAGTTGAGACATATTTACTTTTCTTTAAAAAATATATTACAGTTCATATATCTGTAACATGTATCTGAAACCAGAGATAATAAGATTAAACCAGATTTTAAGTTGAATGAATGGTAATGCTTTTGGTCATAAATTATGTTATTTGCAATCAAAATATGACCTTCAAAAGAATTTTTTTTTTTTTTCAACATTGAACTACTAGATTAACAAGTAAATTATCTGATCATCCTGTTTGGATTCAGTTGGTACTTAATTTTCCTTGGTTTTAAACATACTTGAAATTTCTATAAAGAAAAATTTTTCTTTGCATAGTCATGTATTTTGTGTGTGTGTGTGTATATAAAATTCTGAAATACTTCAAAAAATGTGGTCATAGTTAACCTGTGTGTTGGTTTCTGTGATTCCTCTTTTAGATCTAAATAAAGCCATTCTACAGTATTAGTCATTTTAAAGTTGTCATCCATAAGCAGGAATACTTACCACTTCTTGGAAATGAGATCATACCCAAGTGAGAAGTTGGTCTGATGAGATACCATCCTTTAAAGGCAAAACCATCTAAGTTTCCAGGTTTTGAATGAAGCTGCTTTAGGAATAGTAGTCTAATGTGTTGCTATGCTTTATTGCCTATATTTTTTCACAAAATAGAAAGATACCTATGACTGTAGCTGTATATATCGGAAATAGTTGATAAATTGGAAATATTTGGTCTTTGGAAAAAAAATATATGAAGTGCCACATAGGTTCTAATAAATTTTGCATGTATGTACTTACAAATATTAAATTGAAAGTGTTGGACTTAAAACCTCATCAGTGATGACCTTAGAACAGTGAATAATCACATGCAAATAACCTATGTATTGACATAGCTAATTATCCTAATTTGTGGGCTTGCTTTGTGGTTCACTGTGATTCACAACAGAATATACAGATTCTAACAAGGGTACTACTGAAGAACTTTAGTAGGCAATACAACTTAAGATCATTGAGAAAGGCATATAGTTTCTCTAAAAATGTAAATGTAAAAGCAGTATGTGTTTCATCGGAAACACTGGAGTGTATTGCACAAGCCTTATTAAGGTGCTTTCCTCATAGAATCACAGAATCACAGAATAGTCAGGGTTGGAAGGGACCTCTGGAGATCATCTAGTCCAACCCCCCCGCCAGAGCAGGGTCACCTACAACAGGTTGCACAGGACAGCGTCCAGGCAGGTTTTGAATGTCTCCAGAGTGGGAGACTCCACAACCTCTCTGGGCAGCCTGTTCCAGTGCTCCACCACCCTCAAAGTAAAGAAGTTCCTCCTCATGTTGAGATGGAACTTCCTATGTTCAAGTTTGTGCCCATTACCCCTCGTCCTATCAATGGGCACCACTGAAAAAAGACTGCTCCCATCCCCCTGGCATCCTCCCTTCAAGTATTTGAAAGCATTAACAAGATCCCCCCTCAATCTTCTTTTCTCCAGACTAAAGAGACCCAAATCCCTCAGCCTCTCCTCATATGAAAGATGTTCCAATCCCCTAATCATCTTTGTAGCCCTTTGCTGGACCCTCTCCAGCAGATCCCTGTCCTTCTTGAACTGGGGAGCCCAGAACTGGACGCAGTATTCCAGATGCGGCCTCACCAGGGCAGAGTAGAGGGGGAGGATGACCTCCCTCGACCTGCTGGCCACACTCCTTTTGATGCACCCCAGGATGCCATTGGCCCTCTTGGCCGCCAGGGCACATTGCTGGCTCATGGTCATCCTGTTGTCCACCAGGACTCCCAGGTCCCTTTCCACAGAGCTGCTCTCCAGGAGGTCGGCCCCCAACCTGTACTGATGCATGGGGTTATTCCTCCCCAGATGCAGTACCCTACATTTACCCTTGTTGAATTTCATTAAGTTCCTCTCTGCCCAACTCTCCAGCCTATCCAGGTCACGCTGTAAGGCAGCACAGCCTTCTGGCGTATCAGCCACTCCTCCCAGTTTAGTGTCATCAGCAAACTTGCTGATGGTACACTCTATCCCTTCGTCCAGATCATCGATGAATATATTGAACAGGACTGGACCCAGTACTGACCCTTGAGGGACACCACTTGTTACTGACCTCCAACTAGACTCTGCACCACTAACCACAACCCTCTGAGCTCTATCTGCTAGCCAGTTCTCAATCCACCCCACTGTCCATCCATCTAGCCCACACTTCCTAAGCTTGCCAGTGAGGATGATGTGGGAGACAGTGTCGAAAGCCTTGCCAAAGTCAAGGTAGACAACATCCACTGCCCTCCCCTCATCCACCCATCTAGTGACCTCATCATAGAATGCTATCAGATTAGTCAGACACGACTTCCCCTTAGTGAATCCATGTTGACTACTTCTGATAACCTTCTTTTCATCCAGGTGCTTTGAGATGATACCCAGCACAAGCTGTTCCATCATCTTTCCAGGGATGGAGGTGAGGCTGACC
This sequence comes from Ibidorhyncha struthersii, assembly GCA_013398815.1. Taxonomy (NCBI): domain Eukaryota; kingdom Metazoa; phylum Chordata; class Aves; order Charadriiformes; family Charadriidae; genus Ibidorhyncha; species Ibidorhyncha struthersii. The sequence goes on along the minus strand of VZSZ01001115.1, from coordinate 383,534 downwards.
GGCCTGTAGTTTCCCGGGTCATCCTTCTTACCCTTTTTGAAGACTGGAGTGACATTGGCTATCCTCCAGTCCTCAGGCACCTCACCTGTCCTCCAGGACCTTTCAAAGATGATGGAGAGCGGCCCAGCAGTGACTTCCCCCAGCTCCCTCAGCACTCGAGGGTGCATGTATCTACTTTTTAGAATTTCTTAATTTCTTGTGTTAAAGAAATGAAATTTCTGCTTACAGGACCTTTTTTTGTTTAGTTTTGTAGGGGATCTTTTCAATTTTCAGTGGAATTTCTACTGCAAAGTACATTTTCTTTAACTACTTCTATATTTTTTCCTAATGCAAGGGATTGTCAGTAACATTGGCTAATGGTGCTGCGTGCATCATAAATGGTGGCTTTGCAAAAAAAGAGTGAGCAAGGGTAGCATATGACAGTCAGCAAGTGACAGTACCAGAGCAGGTGCAATACTTGAGGTCAGTGCAGTAGAAGGTGCCGAGACACTGCTCAGCTGAGCTTCTTGGTCCTTAGCAGGTGAGTGGAATCCCTGAGAAACGGAAAAAACATCTTGTGAGTTGAAGAAAACCGATAATTACAGACAGTCCATACCCAATTACACCAATGAAAGCAACCATTTATATCAACTCTGATTATTGTATCCTGTAGGAATTTGGCAGTGGTAAAGGCATGTAGGCTAAGCTTGTTGAGAAAAGAATTTCTCACTTAGAAATTGGCCCTAAATTATTGCCAGTGGATTTCCTCTCTAGAACTCATTGCATCATAAAAATCGTAATAAAAAGTAAGTACTGTCACAGACACAGTGCTTACATAAACCATTCTTAAGAGTGGGCATTTGAAACACTGAAACAAAAATAATACATTTACAAGCTATGTAAAGCCATCACAGCCAAGAAGGTAATAACCTAGTATAGGGCTTTACTTGCTATTCTCTACCACCAGAGAGAATGCTGCATAAAATGTAGAAAAGATACATGGGTATCTGGTGAATTTTGAACTTGTAAATTCAGAAAATGAGATACAGAAATGTGGAAGTCCCAAAGGAAACTTCTGTCTGCTTTGCTGTTGTGAGGAGAGCTCTGTGGGCAGAGTTGGCGGCAGGAATCTAAGGGTAGCAGAGAGAGGGAGGCTTCTTGCTGGGGAAAAGGTGAGACTGAAAGGAGAGGGGATATAGGAAACCTTTTATGTCCCTGGTAAATGATGTACACAGAAGTGCAAATTTACACATTTGGGGTTTGGAGAAGTGTTGGGATGATGTGTTTTTGTGCCGGCCCGTTTTGCCTAATGTCTATTATGTTTCAATAATTTATACACTGAGCTCAATTTTAAATCGGCTGCTTCAAGGGAGGGTGCATTGGTCATTATACGGACCAAAGGAAGATAAGAAAAGTATTTAATTCCTTCCACTAAAACCTTTATTGTCTTGCAGAATTCTGCTGCAATTGCATGCGTTTGTTTGGCAGGCTTTCATTCTTGTTGCTTTGTTTGTGTACCACAGAATAATGATAGCAACATTTCATTAAGAGGCAGCCATGCTAAAAACTAATAAAAGCTTGCTATTCTTTATAGCTGCTTTATAGATTTGACTCTCCTTTGGCACGTATAACTTTTTTTTGTCATGCAATTGTATTCAGCCCTTGGAAGCAAGCTATTTATTGCTTTTCCTACTAGTTCCATGTCAGAATAGATATGTACCGTTGTATATGTGGGTTATATGTTTGGTTTGTGTACATTTATTTATATTAATGGATTTCTTTTAAATAATCTATTCAAATGGTGTTCCACGAGAGTATATTTCAGGGACGGGTATGAACTATTTTATTTGTGGAAAAGGTTTGGTCCTTGTTTTTTAAGCTTTACACAGTGGTCTTCTGAAATAGTATCTACTCTGTGGTGCACAGCACATGCATGCAGACGTTGTTTTTAGTGTGAGCTGTTAGGGGACAAGGACTTGATGTACAATAAACACAGGAAGGCTGTTTTTTAAGACTATTTCTAATGTCTTCTGTAAGAAGATTAGCAGAGTGTCTTTACTTTGCTATCTGTATCCTCCTTCTGCAGGAGACTCCTGATGGTGTATGAGGGCTTAGACATGTACACAAAGGAACAGTTAATGATGTCTTGTCCTTCAGTTTGCATGTGATGATACGTAAAGCTACTCATATCTCTTGCAACACACTGGTACTTCCATTAATGAGGGGGTGTCTGACCAAGAATGGGGGTTGGCTGCTGGCACTGAAAAGCTGAGGATCCCTGGCAGGCCATTTTTTTTTTTACCTCAAGCATTTCTGTGACCGAATAAGTTCAAATAGTGACCTTTTCTTCGGGAAAAGACTTTCTGTGGCATGACAGTGATTTTTCCATGTAAATTAATTAAAATAATACTATAAAAAAACCCAACCAAACAAAACAGTATTAGTAGAAAAAAATGTAGTATTTTGGTTTATTTTTTAATAGCTGAGCTAATTCAATTTATGTTTTCTACAGAGACACATAAGCAGTACAGCATATGATGCTCAGTTACAACTCAGCAGTATAGTAAAAGGAAACAGGGATCCCCAAAATCTGCTGTGCTTTCCCCAAAACAAACAAACAGATAAATCATAGCATCTATAGAATTGTAGGAATTTTGCATATTAACTTACTCGGCCAGCTTGTCACCCCTAAGCCTCCTATTCTATAGCATAATAAAAAATTAAACCACCACATTATAAGTGAAAACTTCATTTTTTTCTTTGGTTCTTTTTTTTTTTAATAACCATGGGAAGAAAATGGGAGTACCTGAGACTTCTATATATATGCATATGCATTTTTCAGCTTCTGTGCATCAGCCTGATTCTATGATCATTTTATTTTGAGTTGGAGAAAACTTCCAGAGGCTTAGATCCTCTGTTACCTTCATATTGTTTCAGTAATAAAAGAGGATGGATATTTTACAAGCAGAGTATTTGCTTTTCATATATGAACATAGACAGAATTTGTGTTGTTGATTATCTGTTATTTATTGCAGTCTGTGGTGGGAGACAGTCAGTCTGGATTTCCTTAAACGATTCAAGTCCAGCAGAATGCTTAGCATTTGGTGCTAGAAGAAAGCTAATGGCACCCATAGAGTGGTCACTGTTAATATAGGTATGTGCTAACTTTCAGTCATTTGGCTTGACAGAAAAAGCAGAGCAGTGATGGAAGCCTATATATCTTCACAGTGAATATTACACATTATATTATTCTGCAAATTTGTTCCCAAAATAAAGAAAACATTCTATGGTTTTGCTTTGTGTCACGTCTTAAGTGAATTTGCAAGCTTTTCCAAATGAACCTCCACAGAATTTACTCACCATAGTTCAGACCTGAATTTCTCCTCCTTTTCCTGATTGCAATCTCAGTGTTCCTTTCCTTCTCCCGTTTTCAACATACAGTTAAAATTATCACCACAAGGTGGAGTTCTGAACTTTCCAGCATGAACAATGTCTTCATTATATCAACAGAGAGTAAACATAATTTCTTCCTAACTATTATACTTCAACTACATCTGAAATTTGAAGGAGTGTTTATAGGTATAAACGTTCAACAGAAGGAGGAAATAACTTTGGAACTATTTCAATGGTCAAGATAGAATCTTAATGGGGAGTTAGTGCTGGTTTTAAAACTAGACTTTTTAATCTCCCCTTGTCATGTTTGTGCATAGTTGACCCCCCCCCCCCAAAAAAAAAAGAAAAGAAGAAAGAAGAAAAAAAACGTTGTAGATTTACAGTCTAAGAATATTTTTTTCCATTTTCTTCTAGTCACTAAGATGTTGCAGCAGATGATCTTATTAGTGCTTACAGAGAAGGAATTTTCTGTCACATAGACACTTAAAGTTTTTGGAAGGAAAATCTACACTTATCACCTATATAAACAATGAATTTTTATAACGTGGGATTTGGTGTAATTGGTTGTTTAAAGGAATTCTATTATGCATGCTCAGTTGTTGAGCTGAAATGATTTCTTGCTTTGCAACTCTTACAGGATTTTCAAACACATATAGATTTAACAAATGCATAATTTTAAAGGAAGTTCTTTGTTGTCTCTTATAAAAAGAGTGGTTTATAAAATTGCCAGTGTTTCTAGTTCATTGTAAATGACTTCTTTTACATATGTGTAACTCAGATCTCAGTTTGATTAGTTTAACTTTTGTATTTTAGGCATATATCTCTAGAGTCTGAAAACGATGGCAACACTCTTCTTGTTTCATAAGGTAATTAACTGCTGGGGTTAATTCGAGGAGTTTAAGCCGTACGGCAATCAGTAGGGACGTGGCAGGTTGTGGTGCTGAAAGGACAGCTCAGGGCAGCACTGCGCAGCATCGCTTCAGTGAGAACGTATGTGAAAGCGGTATAGAAATCATTAGACTGTAATAATTACATAGAAATGATCACTTAAAAGTTTTAAAAAGCGCATTCATAAGAAATCTTATTGCCTATAAACAGTTATTTGTAGTGTTCTCCTTCCTCATGGAATACAGTACATCCTCTGAGGTCATGCAAACCTGTCCTTTCGGAGGGCTGTGATAAAGTCCTTCCTTTAAATGTTTATCCTGTAATGCTTAGGAGAGGAACCAGACTAAGATATTGGATATTGGTTTGTTTCTCTCTGTCTTTTTTTTTTTTCTTCTTTAATTTGTTGCATTAATTTGTAGCATGATGTGAGTATCTGAAGGGGGCCTACAAGAAAGCTGGAGAGGGACTTATTACAAGGGCATGTAGTGCTAGGTTGAGCAGTAATGGCTTCAAACTAGGTGACGGTAGATTTAGATTAGATATCAGGAAGAAATTTTTCACTATGAGGGTGGTGAGGCACTCGAACAGGTTACCCAGAGAAGTCGTGGATGCTCCATCCCTGGAGGTGTTCAAGGCCAGGCTGGATGGGGCTTTGAGCAACCTGGTCTAGTGGGAGGTGTCCCTGCCCATGGTAGGGGGGTTGGAACTAGATGATCTTTAAGGCCTCTTCCAACCCAAACCATTCTATGATTCTATGATACTGTCCCTCAGCTTCACTGCAAATCCCATGTTTTGGGATGTCACGCAATATGATTTTAATCTGTTATGTTACTCAGTAGTGAAGAAAAGTTCAAACTATTAAGCTTTAATTGAACAAAACAAAATCAGCAGAATTATACACACAATTAACACTTTGCTCTAATTTTCCTTACCCATTTACTCATTCATTAGGAATTTAATCTCTGGTATTTTGAGCAAACTTTGAAAAACCTCTTGATCTTTTCACTTTCCATATACTATACCTATGTTTCTCAGTTTAGAAGAAAAGCAAACAAACGACTCAAACAAGCAAACTTTGCTTTGGAGGTAAACATGATAAATACTCTCACAAATATATACTAAATTTAGTACTTTAGGAACTGGTATATGAATAAGATATCAAATTGTCATGTTTGAGACAGGACCATGATGACACTGGCTTTAAAATGTTGCCTTAAACCTCCATTTTTAGCAATAATCACTGTTAACTGCCTTAGTTCAGGCTTTTGTCAGTGTTTTGAAAATCTTTCTTAGACAGTCAGGTAGGTGTAATTTTCATACTGAGCATATCACATAAATACTATATAAAATTTTGGAGTGAGAACACTATATCTACTTAGCTTGTTGCAAGGATTCATGACTGCACTGCATGACTGCAGTATCATTTCTGTGGACATGGAAGCCCACGGAAGAAAAATCTTTGCCATGGTGGCCTGTCAATACATGCGTTAGCTAGTATTGCATGCTACTGTTCAGCTAAACAGCATCACTTTGGTCACCACCTTCTGTTAGAAATGGTTTCCTATGTCAGAAATAAGGGCAAGACTCCACTTAAAAGTATTATTTGTTGGAATCAAGTCCTTCTGGCTGTCATTCAAAGCTTGACATTATATAGTCATGATTATTTTGCTGAAGTATCTTCTCCAGAAATTGGTGAGTGCATCACTAACTCCAAGGAAGCAAACCCTTCCTAATTTGCAGATAGTTATCGTCATCACTCTCTCTTTTTACTAAGATGTAGATCGAGGACAATACAGATCCCAGCCACATTTGAACTGGAATGGTGTTTTATGCTTCTTTGCTAGTTTAATGTTGACCCCGTGTCAACTGCAAATATTTAGCAATATAGATCAAAGGTCCTGTTTTGGTTAGTCCCATTACCTGACTGCAAAGAATTTACCGTTGTCTGCCTTGTAATTTGAGACTTTGGATGTTATGAATCTGAATAATTCATTCTCACCGTATTGAATAAAACATAGTTATTAAATTCCTAAAAAAAAAAGCCATTAGCTTTTGGCAAAGAGAAAAAAAATCTTACTCTAATAATGGCAGGATCAGAAACGGGTAAACTAAGATGGTCCTGCAACCTGTGTTTTAATACCAGAAGTATACTGTAACTATACATACTCACCATAACTAAGTATACTATATTCTATAATAATGTAGCTCTTGCATATTCCAGCCCTAAAAAATACTTCTTTTTCTAGTGTAAGTAAGAGAGAAAAGTCTCACAAACGTCACGTTATTTCTCAAGTGGTCTTACAGTAGGTTTGTGAGCAGATAGACACGAGGCTTTCTAAGTTGTCTTTATCTTTCAGAAGCTTTTACTCCAGTTTAGTTATTCCCAGGAGCTCCCTACCATTGCATGTCACTTGAATTTATGTGAAAATACTTATCTGTACATACTGAACCTTTTCATGCAACCACAAAAGGCAAGATCATAAAACTAGACCTATATACCAAAGGTAACTCAAATACAAGGAATGCCAATTTTAACTGAGAAAGCAGATGACCAGCCCAACAACATCATTTTGCAATATCCTGGTTATTTCTAACTTTTTTTTGTTCTCAGACTGAACTATGGGCTCCGTTTCTTCTTTTAAATCTATTTTAATTTCTTCAGTATTTGTTTTAATTTATCAAAGTCCATCAGCTTATAATTAAGATTGGGTGGACTACAATAAAACTTCATCTAAATATATGCTATCTGCAGGTTTAATAGAATTTCTTTGGTTTCACTTACTGTTATGGTGTAGCTTTTGTTGCAACTGGAGTAACATGAAGAAGGTCATGTTATTGCATCATTTCTTTATCCTACTTCTTGGCTTCAATTTGAATCATTTGCTGGTCCACATCCAGTGTGGTGCAGATGGAAAACTGGATCATAATAGTTTAGTCTGTATGCCTACCACTTGAATACGAGATGCATAGTTCTACGTCTGTTGGGTTCCATTTGGTTTCCCATCTTGTGACTGAATTACTGAGTTCCTTAGGGTGTACCTGACAGGACATTGTAGCACCATCTTCATGGAAACATCTAGATAGACATTATTTTCCTGAGATTAACACCAGTTATTTTGTTATGGTACTTTTCCCTGTAGACTGAACTATGTCATTATACCTATATTACTGCCCATATGTATGAACATAATTATGTCTCTTTTAACGATGGACTTTAAATTTTTTTTTAATTCACTGAAATTAATACTACATGTGATATGAAGTATCCTGCCTTTCAAGGAAGACTCAACAATTTGACTTACATAAAGTTTTGCTGTCAACTTTGATTTCTTCCATTTTGCCAAAGCTTTGGTTAACTCTTGCCTAAATTATTATGACAGGACAAGAGACAATGGGCATAAATTGAAATACAATTAATTCAATTTAAACCTAAGATTTATTTTTTTTTTAACTGTAAGGTTGATTGAACACTGAAACAGGTTGTTCACCAAGGTTGTGGTGTTCCACATCCTGGCAGAAAAACACTCCTGGGTGACCTGCATCACCAGTTGACCTTGCTCTGATCAGGGAAATTTGACTAGATGATCTCCAGAGGTTCCTTCTAACCTCAACTATTCTGCGTTTCTATGATTCTTTTAAATTAGAGGAAATTATCTGTGTTTCCCAGTGAAATGAGGCTACATGAGGTAGTCTTGTGTTTTCACTTTGAGCTTCTGTGTGATAGCTCCCAGTAATTCCCCAGATTTTTGTCATTCATTGGGCCCTTGTTTTCTGAGTGAAAGTCAGAAGACCATGTGCTTTCCCATAGTCAAGCACAGACACAGAAAAACTGAATCAAACTGAAAAAAAACCAACAAAAAAACACCCCACAACTATATTTCTGACTATCTTTTTAGAATTATTTTGCTAGATGGGAGATTATTAAGGCAGACAATGAAAATGAGACCTTTCATGAGAGAGAATGAATTGGCTTTGCTTGTGCCAGTCTCAAAGATCTTACCTCTCTCTGTTTTTGACAATCTGTTAGGTCCTGGTAAAATTAGCACTATGCTGCTCATAACCAAATGTCAAGTAACATTTTACGATTTTTTTTGTTCACTGAGTCCTCATCATTCCTTTTGCTGGCGATGTCGGTGGTGGTTGTCCATTTTAAGTGAAGCCATTTAACTGACACAATTCTGAGACTCCTTTTGTTGATATCATCTTCCTTTGAGGAAAGACAAGTGCTATTGTCTAAACCGTCACAACTATCTGGGACTCCTACAGCTTGCCTAGCTCCGTATGTTCATATTTAACAGCTTAACTTTCAGTTACCAGTATGGGATTCCTGTGGCTTTCTTCATTAGTGTTTGGCCAGGCACTCCACAAACTTCACAGCAGAGGGCCCTTGCTAACATCTTGTAAGTGGGCTCTCTGGTACCCACTTTTAGCTTCAGTAGTCTTTCTTTCCAGATTTTCTGAAAAGCATCCTGCAGGTTCCTCTGCATTCTAGACAAAGGTTCATTTTCTCCCTGAGTGAGGAATTTGCTCCATGTGTGCACTTCTGGACTTGCCAAACGGTGCATTTTTTTTTAATAAATGCTTTGTACAGTAACTTCTAAAATGCACATAAATATAGCCATTGTAATAAGCTGTACTCCAGTGAATATGAATCGTTTGTATAGTATTGTATACTCCTAATTAGTGGCTGCTGTGTAGGCTGCCATTCCATATAGTGAGAATGCACTTGTTGACATTATTATGACTTTTTAATAATTTCAGATAACTGAATAGTTTCCCCCTATCAGCTGTCTATCTCTGGGGACAAAGTACGATGAAGAATACAGTAACTTGTTCTAACCAGATAATATGGTTTGGTCTCATTTTTCCAAAGAAGTCCCAGAGGGGATTATATCTCCAAGAGCGTGCTCCAAGTTTAAAGTCTTCCTTTAGTCCTTCCTTAGAAACATTTCTTCCAGTCCTGTTTAACTGTTTAAACACTGCATCCCACCTGGAACTAGGAACTATTTAATCCTAGTATTCTTTTATTTGAGTACAGTTCCCGTTGTCTCCATCCACTCCTGATTTCAACAGTCTGAAAAGAAATGAAAGGAGACAAAGTGATGTTACAGGACACCAGTTTGTTATCTTTCACATGACATTTGTTTGGCTTTTATGAAAGAGAACGATCTATACTCACCATATGGAATCAGAGTGTGTTTTTGCATGTAAGCAGGTAGCTTACAGGAACAGGCAAAAAACCCCTTGCCCTGGACTTGGGACAATCAGAGAAAATTAGAAGCTATTCCTGCAACCTAACTCAGCACCTAAGCTCTTTAATAGCAAAAGTCTCTGTTTCTCTGATCTGATAATTTTGCTAATGTACAGTCTATCTTCATAATTTTTCTATTACTCAATGTTAATAAAAATAATAATAAAAATTACCCAGAAGTGCCCAGTCATTGCAGTTTTCTGGTCCTCTAGTGAAGGTATGATAGGAATTTAAATCACATTTTATCTAAATTTGGATCTTTGTGTGGTCTTAAAGGGAACAGATGTCTGGTCCCTCAGAATAGGATGTTCCTTAACATGCTAAGGTTGCTAAAGGTAGACACCTAAGGAATTTCCAGTCCAACTAGGGATGTGTCAGTTTAAAAGCATATAGGAAGAGCAGAGGGAGGGATGAAAGGGTGAGGAAAGAAAGAGAGAAAGACAGAAAGTGGGAGAGAGAGCTGGTGGGGGAGGAAGGGAGGAATAAAGAAAAGGGGAAAGAGAAAGGCAGAGTAAGAGAAAAAGAGGTGGGGGGAGAGAGGGAGAGAAAAAGGAGGGAATAAGGGATTCTAGAATAGAGGTTCTTGGAGAATAAGTGATCTGAATAGCTGTTTGTACTATTTGTACAGTGATTAAATGTGTATGTTAGACTGGAATGGATCTGAGGACACAATCTAGTCTATCCTCTTATGTGAATTAGGATCAACCCTCATGGATATTTATTTAACTTGCTCTTGAACACATGTTGAGATGTGGGTTCCCTATCAATGATAATCTGCTCCATCATTTAACTGTCTGGATAGCTGTTTTCAGTTAGCATCTAATGTAAACCCCCTTTGCTATACTGGTAGCTGTAATTAAAACCAGGTCTAATTTATCTACATCTTTCCTAAAACATGAAGCCACAAACTGAGAAAAGTGCTGCTGTTGGAACTTCAGGAGTGAAGTTCAGAAGACACTACTTATGTTGTCTTTTGGTTTTGTCAATGAATTCCAAAATTATATTTCACTTCATTTCAACAAGGTTGTATTTTTTGGATCATTATTCACTTTGTGATCCACTACACCTTCCTACCCTTTTCCATTATTTATGCAGTTGTCCTCTATTTTCTCTTTTTTGATTGTTAAGCATTTGAGGAAAAATGTAATGCCTGTGCTCCCCCCCTGCCAAAATGAAAGACAAATTGCTGTCTTCCTGACTCAGAAGAATTCTGTTATCATTTGATCAGATCTCTGAATTAATTCAAATGAATCTAAATGACTACAAAACTATATATATTTATAAATATAATTTATTTTCATGATTATAATATTAAATCTATAAGCCAAATTATGTTCTCTGATATTCAGGGGTGAATACACTTATTGCAGTTGTCCTCCAGATTTGAACTCATTAAAACTGAAGATACTGTATATGTTTTATTACACAAATAGTGTATCCAAAAGGAACTATGTAGGAAGTACTGCTTAGCCTTCCTTTTTTTTTTTTCTTTCCTTTTTTCTCAAAAACAGACTCCTCCATATAATGTAACATTTTATATTATCTGAAGGAAAATATTTTGGTATCAAAATCATGTTCTGGATATGATGCCTCCTGTTCTGAATGTGACGATCAGGGAATTCTCCTTCACTGCTCTCGTATATCAGAACCAGTTATGGCCCATATAACTGTCATTGTTTCAGTAACCTGCAAATTTGTTGCCGTAATGAAACTTCCCGATAAACAAAGTTATTTTTACTTATTAAGTCAGCGGTTGGATCTACAGCCAAACAGAAGGGCTTATTGTGTAAAGATCTGAGGTTATATGTAACATATTTTGAAATGCTGTATATGGACAGGAGAATATAGTCATGGTTACGGCAGTGGGCAGGAAATCACAGTTTTGAGTCTTGGCTGTGCCACAGACTTTCTGTGTGACTTTGGACAAGCTACTCTTTGTGCATTAGCTAATAATACTATCTCTATCTCCCAGGGGTGTTGTGAGAATACATTCATTAATGTTTGTAAGACGCTTGGGTACTATAGCGATGGGGCCATATAAGCACTTAGAGAAACAATCCATTTTTGCAACAATGTGTGTCTCCCTGACTAAGGACTTTTTTGCTGGAAGTTTTTCATAGACGCTTGTTATGAATAAATCTGCTTTATAATGATACAGTGAGGTTAAACTGCCTTTTGGAGTGCAGTTTCACTTTAGTATTCAGAACAGGTGTAAACAGTCATAAGTTTGAAAGCTGTTCCCAAGGAAAGAGAATAGAATTTTTATAGTCAGACATTTGAACAGAAACGATACCTCTCCTGATTCATCTAGTTCAAAACATGGAGGATTATTTACATCTGTATCTGTCTCGCAAATAGTTTATTCTATTTTAAGCACTTCTCATTACATTGTCTAAACTACCTCCTCAGGCAAGTCATTCCATTGCCTAATTGCCTTTAAAGTTAAACAGTTCGCTTAAATGTCTATCCTGTTTTTTTTTCCATGTGGATAAAAGCTGCTCTTTCAGTCTGTCCTTTCTTTCTGGAAATAACCTTCACTCATACGTGTTCAGTTCAGACATACAACACAGTTACAGCAGGTTAACAAGGTATTGCTTTAGAGCTGATGGGAGGTAAATTGGTAAGCCACTGTAATTTGATTTGATAATTTGCCTGCCTGAGTGCTGTACAGTGTTAAAATCTGAATATGGGGCTCAGAGCATTAGCACCAAGGAGAAGAAAAAGAATATTCAATATTCCCAAGGCCTTTGTAGAGGACTTGTTTGTGAGACATTTCCAACCTAGGGGAGTAGGTGCTGCAAAGACTTCATAAAAGGTTTTGTTTTGTTACGGCTTTTTTGTTTTTATTTGTAGAAACTAGTGGCAGCAGACAAATTATGGAAGTAAGAGATTTGGAAGAGTGTGAGCAGACCCTGAGGACAGTGAAGAGGGCTCTGCAGTTTTTGAGGCTCAGGAACCAAGATATCTGTTGTGCTTCCATGTAAAACTTTTTAATTTGGGGTCTGAGTTCAATGAAATTTCTCCAAGAGACAGAAGTATCAAACATAAGTTTCAAATTGTTTAGAAAACAGGTGATCATTAGAAGACAGAGACCCTGTAAATGACCCAATGCTGGGAATAAATACTATGGCGCCTCCTACCATATTAAATAGAGAGAACTGACATGGTCTTAAAACGTATCCAGCTGTAGGAAATCAAAGCTGGCCATCAATTAAATTTGTAAACATACAGGAGAACAGGTCTCACTTGTTCTGGGGTTCATGGGACTGCTTGTTTGCTGTGAATTCCATCCCTCCACTATTGCTCTTTGATTACTACTGAATAGGATGGCTTTTAATAAAGTTCCCATATGAGTGATAGTGGAAATGGTTCCCAAGGTGATGGCTTTTCAAGATTAATATTGTTTTGAGCTATGGTTAGACTTCCCTCACAATGCAGGAGAAGAGAGCTGTATCATTTTTTATTTTTTTTTCTCTCTGTGAGTATTGGGGATTGAATGGAGTTGATATTATCCTGTATTATACACATACATAACATATACCACTCTGGACAGAACAACTAAAAATGAAAGAAAGAAGTAAAGTACACTCTTACAGTGTTGTACAAACTTATTACAAAAGGAGCCACAAACGTCAACTCCTAATCTTAACTTGGATTCACAACCGTCAGGCTGCTCCCAGCCTCATGTATTGTATCCTTTGTATCTGGGTTTAGCCAAAGAGCCAGTACAGCCATCTTTTCTTTCAGCTTGACAGAAAATGCAGAACCTATATTAGGGATTCTTAATCAGAATTCCAGATTTTGTAACATAACTTGATGCAGAACTGAATAAAAAAGTATCAATAAAGTCAAAGAGAGGAAGTGTCATTAACACTTGTTGATAAAACATTATTTTCTCTCAGTTGTTTTATACCATAACATGTCTTTTCAACTTTTAGTTTATTCATGTTTCTGTTTATTAGGCGTTCTTGAAGTAAAATCCTTCATTACCAAAGATTTCCTGTATGAATATATTTTCATAGTAGGCTACTGCAGTGACAATAAAATATCTACCAAAATATTCAGGAAAAATGTAACTCGAAGGATTACTTTTATCTTCTTAAAAAATAGGAAATATTTTACATTTTGTGTCAAACTAATCCTCTTTTATAGACTGTATGCATCCCATAAAAAATAATTGGGATTATAAAGATTAATATAGTTCTAAAAAAACAGTTTAAAAACCCAAAAGATGCCTGTTTACAAAACCCAGTCCTGATAGTTAGCCAATTAAAAAAGATGAGCACCACAAACAAAGGAAAATTCAAATTTCTGTTAAAATTTTTTTGTCCTGTGTTGTGTCTGTCAAAAGGAAGATACACATCTTCGGCAGTATATCTGGAAAAGGAAACGAAAGCAGTTAAACCTACTCAAGCTATTACAGTTGCATTACTATGTTTTAATGACTGCCTTCTTGAGGATGTTTTTCTGTATGAGAAGCAGCAGGGAATGTAGTCTGGAAAGGGTAAGGCCTTTTCCTTATGGCAAAGTAAATCACAGCTGTTTCTCATAGTAGGAGGTCATTGGTGATATACCGATTCTATCCACTTTGATAGGACAATGTTATTGATAAACACTTTCATACCTATGGCATGTCTTTCTGATTGATGCCAGTTGCACGTGTTTACATCAACAGAATAATTTCCCCCTTGCTGATCCCTCAGGCTACACTTAATACACAATTAGATGTTATCTTGCTCATACTATCTGATATTTCATTTTACTACATAAAGTACACACCTGCTTCTCACATCTCCTCTATATTGTTCTGAAGTGATTATGAAAAAATGTAATATTTTAAAACCTAATGGTTCCTAATGGAAGAAAAAAAAAAATCTGTTATGTGTAGGCAAAGAGAAGAAAACAATACAAAACGCGGTTGGCATTCAAAATAAATCTAAAGGATCCTTTTTAAACATAACAAATGTTCTAGTTAGTATACTGTCTTTTGCTAGACCCTCATTTCTAGAAGTAATTGTCATGTGTTTTGGGAGTTTTATTTGTTCTGGTTTTATAGAATTCCATTAGTTTCCTGTGAAAAAAAAAAAAAAATTTCTTTCTGGCATTGTTTCTTCATAAAGGAAAAAAAACCCCAAAAACAAAGCAAGTTGTTTATGGATCCAACATTTGGTGGCATTAGATTTTAAGTTTTTATTTAACACAGTTTTACTATGAAGGCTATGACTAGATAAGTGCTATGTACTATACTACATCTTCTTTATAGGGAAGATATGAATATTCAACCTCTTTCAAAGAGAGAAGGAGAGACGGGGCGAGAGAGAGACTCTTACCAAGTTTCAGTTAAGTCAGATGCAGTTGGATGTGTTTGGTTAACATATCTAAAATGGTGCAAAAAACTCTTCTAAAATCAGTGAAGGTCAAGTTTATGAATACTGTTCTCAGCATCTGAAAGTAGCTGTAGGATGATTATAAGGGGAAACGCCAAAGTTCAATTCTGAATCTTCAGGTGTGCGGGCTGCTAGACCCCCTAATGTTGTAGTTTATTCTGTGTTCATTTCCTTTTGCATTTTCAGAAGTGATTTCAATTGAATCATTTATGGTTCTTCCATTCAGATTATAAGAGCTATTTTGGAGCGGATAACCCTCAATGGCTGTATATGAGACATTGCCCGGGGTGCTTCCAAGATGCTTTTGAGCTGGGTAAGGAAATCACTGAGTGTTGACACATTCTCAAAGCACTATGGCATGGATTGAGAGCATATAGTTTATTAACTGTGTTACTGACCTATTATTCTGTGTATTACTGACAGAATAGACTATACCAGTTTCTTCTGAAATGTTAAACAAAACCAACTAAACATTTTTTTGTTAAAAAAAAAGAAAGCAACAATATTTTTTAAAAAATACAATATCTAATCTGTATGTGGTAATTCATACATAAAAAAATTAATTCATCATTACCCACTTGTGGTGTGTCTACTTTTACTATAGTAGCCATTCAATGTATAATATTATACTAATGTAATGTCATAATATTACCATTATATTAGTATACTGTTGAGGTAAACCATACTCAGATTTTTACCGTGACTTTAAGATCAAAGCTGTTTCTGCAGGCATGGGCTTAACCACCATGCCAGTTTAAGACGTAAACTTGCATTCCAGCCGTAATTCCAGGATCATCTCTACTATCTACATATTACCTTATACGCTCCTGTTCAGTCAGGAGCAATTAGTTATCATGACTCATCTCCCCTTTCATAGATGGACAGAGGCAATGAAAAACATATGGGCTAGTGAACTTGAACCTGTGCACGAAGGAGAGTATAGACGTGGGGTGTTGGTGTGGGGCTTTCACTGAGTGTGCATCAAGTGAAGAAATCAGAGGAAGCTTTCTGTCTCTTGTTCAAAAGCCTGATGATAAGTATGGTGACCGAGACAGTCCAGCACGGGTGATGCTAAAACCTCCCAGGAGGTGGCACAAAGAGGGCCCACGAGCCACTTCACTCCTGCTCTATTTAAGGTTAAGCAGTGTCCAGCGAGAGTGTTTATTCTGCTGTAGAGAAGGATGTTCTATCTCTTACAGTGTTTGTACAACGCTCTTTGTAATGTTTTATCCAGCTGAAATCTGGCTGAATCAGCTACAATGTCTCCAGGACTTTTACAGAAGTTAATTCAGGCTGCACACTGTCACTGCCCCATGTGCCAAGGGTACTATTTTAATATCTGACTTTTTTTGTTAAGTGCCAAAATCTTAGATGCTCCATTTCATGTTGTAATTAAAGTTTTCTATTTTAAAGCAATGTAGGCATGCAGAAAAATGGTTCCTATTAGAATAGCATAATTCAAAACAAAACTAAAGAGGTTCTTTCCCTTTTAAAATATGTTTTTCAGAAAAAAATTGGGAAAAGCTGCTGCACAGTGGCTACTTCATTAACTGTCATAAGATACAGGCTGCCTGATGTATCTGGTAAATAGAAGAAATAAAATTCCCACAAAAAAACCCAGACAAGCGAATAATGAATACGTTGCGCATGCAAGGGAAGGTTATATTAATTTGCAGTTCCTGCCATTATCCCACCCCAGGTGTACATAGAGGGGCCTCCAGTGAGTTAATTCCACAGAGTCCAGTAATAAATCTCAGATTAGCTTGCAGTAATCCATTTTCATCCTACTGAACAAAATATGTCTTATTCCATTTAGTATTATCTGGCCATATCTAATAATAGTTAGAGACTGGCTAATACTTTTTTTTTTTCCTTTACGGTCAGGAACTAGTGGACTATATTATACATGAATGGCTTGTAAATTATTTCAGAATAACAAACAAGTTTGTGTTCTAAGATTTAAGATTGTAAATTTAAAAACCACTTTGTCCTTTACTTATTCAAGATTTTGGAATGAAGTCCTGAACACAGACCCAGAAGTAACTCAATATATAAAATTCTGGGCCTCCTTTAATGTCACAGTCTGATGCAGGTGTAGATCTTTTAAAAACATGAGAGTTTTCAGGTTAAAAAAAAAGAGTGCCATAGTGGTAACCCCATTTTAATTTATACTTTAAATGTAATAATTGTTCATTTTGTGCATGTAACAATTTTCAACTGCTTATTTGAGGTTTTGGATAACTTTTAAAGCATCTGCGCTTAACATTTGTCTGAAAAATATTTGTTTCCCCTCCACTAGCTTATTAGCAACCAAAGATTACCGCTTCCCTCAGTAATACCAGACAACGTGCTCAAATATTACAGAGGCAGTCGTTGTCTCTTCCTCATATGTTCAGAACCTGCTCTAACTAACTGTGGAGGTACTTGGTTTGTTCTGGATATGCTCCATTTTTGCTGCAGCTCCCTTTCCTACTTACTACAGTAAGACTCGCTAATGGAAAGAATTAAAAGTGTCCATTGTGGCCTGACTTCAGCTCCTGACCAATTTTTGTGATAGCCAGGTTTTGAGGTGGAAAGTCAACGGCTAAATAAATGTAAAGTAAGTTCTCTGGTTAAAGTTCAAGCTATAGGTCAAAGAGCTGTTTGGTTAAGTTGTCAGGGAGTATGAGTTTGTATAGTAGAATTCATTTGTAGAACTTGCACTTTTTTTTTTTTTTTAAATTATTTTCCCTCTCCACTAAGGTGGGAGGAAGCAACAAAACCCCCCAGTATACTAACTATTTCATACAACACTGCTACTGGCCATTCTATAAAGGTTTGCTGTGACTTGACACACAGAGTCACTGCTTATTTAGTGTGGCTTTCTCCATGGGTCTCATTTTCAGTTAAGGACTTACTGAATGTTACAGCATTTTAATTGTGTGCGTTTAGGCTAGACCCTCAGGAAGTGCTGCTGGAAACTGTGGATGATAACTAAATTCCATTAATTTCCTGTGTTTAGTCATCCTGGTTATAACACAAATTCTTTTTCTAAAAAAAGGAGTAAACAATTGCATTTTGAGAACTGTTAAAAAATCCAGATGATCTTAAAATATATACAAAGTAAAAATATGAGGATAAGCCCTCTCAATTTCATTGTGATTTTTGTGAATAGCTCTATAATCGTTGGAACATTCAAGCCTATGCCTTGCCCACCAGTCCTAACTCTGAGTTTCAATAGTTGTATGCTCCCTCCGCATTATCATAGACTCACGGAATCACAGAATGACTTGGGCTGGAAGGGACCTTCAAAGATCATCTAGTCCAAGTCCTCTGCCATAGGCAGGAACAGCTTTCACTAGATCAGGTTGCTCAATGTGCCGTCCAACCTGACGCTGAGCACTTCATTATCATTTCAAGGCAATAATCTTACAACTGGAGGTAGGTAGAAAGACCCTTGAGACCTTGTAGACTCTCCCTTTGAGATTAGTGGTTCTCCTGGATGTAAATTTCTACCTATTTAGGTCTTTCTAGATGAATGAAGGCATATTTTGAAAACAAGAATAGATGAAGCCCATAAACAAACCAGAAAAAAAATGGAGTAGGAAATGATGTACAGACAGACACTGTAGTATTACAAGTTCACCATTAAAACGTGTGTGGTTCTGTCAATTTAATACTGAGTTTCTTTTTGCCCTCAAATATATAAAACTATTCATAGGCAGCCATAGCATAGGTAATCATGTAGCATAGAAATTAAATCACGTAATTTAGATGTCTCTTTCTTCAGACATTAAACTATTTCTTCCTGGACAGGCTGACTGAAAACTTGGTACATCTTGTATAAAAAAAAAATAAAATAAAAATCCATACTCTGGAAGGCAAGAATAAGTTCCAGCACCGCAGGTTCTTCACACAGGATATGCTGCCCTGGCTCCCTCCTCATTGGCAGCTCATTCATTACAGCTCATGTATTTTCTCATACGCATACTGGCACTAGTTCCCTTGGATCTGTACTGGTTGCAAGTACTATCCGTGTAGGAGCCGCATTTTCTAAGGCTCTAAATTTTGTAATCCCAGATGCATTGGGGTTTTTCTATTTAGAAAATTCCCCAGGTCATAATGCTGTCATTGTTCTCAGTAGGAAACCTTAATTGCAGAGCTAGTTGGATAAGAGTTGGATTAGCTGGCAGAGTGTTGTCTGGGAAATCTTTCAGCTGTGCAATGTTATCGCTTCCCCTACGTGCCCCCGCCCCCACCCCTGAGGATTCCGAGCCTACTGCATTTGGTGAGATACATATGTTTTCCCCAGCTACAGGAGCTGTGGAGGGTTCCTCTGGGATATCTAAGTATAAATACCTAAGTGTGTCTTCAGTTGCTAGGTTATTTTTAGTCAATGGGTGGTTACCAAGTCATCTATAATTGTGCTGTTAAATGTGTCAGAGCAGCTACTGCAAAGCTAGGTGCTCCCTGTAACAGGTTGAGTGTATAACATAAAAAGTAAGAGGACAAAAGCAACATTTCAGAATTGAACTGTTCAAAGATTTAAATTATGTAAGGGGAGATTGGTTGATGAGCAGCTACGAGGAAGATGATCTATGAATACAACATGGAAAGAGGAGCAAGGTAACGTACTTTGTATCATACTACCCATCATATCTGTGATTGGCATATTGTGTCACTTCAGATTTGTGTTTTGGGGGAATTTACCAGTGGTTCAAGGCATCAGAGTGGTCTTACAGAACCTTTCACTTCTTCTTAAGCAGCTCTTATACAGCCTTTGTCAGTAGTGGCCAAAAGCTATTACCAACTGGTGACTGCTACGTGGGAGAAAGTGCAATGAGTTCCCAATGGGCGACCGTCCACATGACATGAACTGCTGGCACAGTTCTTTCTCTATAAATAGAAAAGAGGAAGAAAATCATACCTGAATAGAAAGTCACTAAGATGGTAGGAAGAAGACAAGAACAGCAAAATAGTACAACTGAAAAAACAGAGGAAAAAACGTGGCTTAAAAAGAAAAATACATCAGAAGTTCTAAGCAGGCATGATGCACTGTAGCAAGGAAATTGCACATTGGTTATTCTAAAATGTCTAGGCTGTGCTATCCCTCTTATGAATCTACCACTAGGAGAAAGAGCTGGAAACAGGGTTTGGTCTGTCAAAAATTATTAAAGACATATTAACGTATTACCTAATTGGGAAGTGAAGGAAAAACAAAGTGAAACTTTTAGATCGTCAAATGGATGTGTATTTGTGGTTCTTACGGTAGCTGCATTGTGTCATCAAACAGAGATTAACAGAATTAATCTATTTAGAGATTAATTTCTACTCCAGCGGCACTTGCCCAGCATCAGCTGGGATTTTGAGGACTACGATAGTTGTGACTGGCCCAGTAGCAAAAAAATGCAAACCGGCCATTGGCATGCAGGGAACAGTGGGAAAAAATACTTAAAAGACTGCAAAAACTAATTGCTGGAAATACATCCATCTGTATTCATTACTATATATTCAATATATCATCTATTTTGGTTAGATTCAAAATGGAAAAAGATTTATAATGCCACTTCAGGCATATGTGAAAGATGAACTGGGTGAATTTCAACAAAATAAAATGTTAAACTTAGCATCAGGAGAAACATTCCAGCTGAGAGAACCACTGGGCTGGAATAATCACCTCCAGTGACTGGTGACAGACTATTGCCTGAGTAACTCAAAAGTAACAAAAATGAAATCCAGTGGGCATTGACGAAGGTTTAGTCTAGATAACCTAATAATAGATATCGTCTGCTCTATTTTTTGTGATTCAAAGCCAGTAGTAGTTTCCAAATTCATTAGTAAAAATAGGCTAACGTCATCATCTCTTGTGCTACTGCATTTAGATCTGTATTGGCCATGCATAATTTCAGGTTTTATTGCATGAACTGGAATAAAATAATTATGCAAAAGGCATTTGACACAACTGAAAATACAAGGGGCTTAGTTATAGGTACATGGACTACAATCTGAAATATGAATGTGTTCCAGGAATTTTAGCATGTTTTTATTTATAATCTATCTCAGTAGTGAAGAATGAATCTTCTAAAGTTTGGTAGAATCTTTTCACAGAATTAAACGCAGAGTATGGGTAATATTTTTAATCCTCTAGAATTGAGCAAAGGCTGCTGTCTCTGCTACAGAATTCCAGTTTTAGTAATTCCGTAGAACTAGACTGAAGTTTTGGTAAAAAGAACAAATGAGCTGTATTTCCAAAAGAGAACAGACATTTGGAAATTATGCACTTCATTTTTGTGCTGTTTTCCCATAAAAACTCAGAAGAACTTGTATCTCACATGGATATGCTCTTTCCCCTTGATCGTCAGGAAAATGCATTCCTCACTTCCTCATTACTTTTCCCAGCTGCAACTGTACTGGAAATGTCTTCCAATGCCATCACCATCCTTTACCAGCTTTCAGGTGCTGAGCATTCCTCCTTTAACATTAAAACACAACTGGGAGAGTTCCTGTGGAGTGGTTCCCTGGCAGGAGCTACTGCTGGGACCACAGCCTCTATATTGCTGGAGACTTGTGGGGTCAGAGCTCTAGCAAAGTCCTGAAAATTCACAGGGATATAGTTCTGTAAATCTCTCTTGGCCTAAGCAGCTTAGAAGTTGTTTGATGGGTGTTTTTTCATTAGTTGGGGATGTAAATCTTAATAGGCTGAAAGATAAGGGTGAATTTTTGTCAGTGGAATTTATTCAGAAAAGTCTTACAGTGAAGTCTAGGCTGGTAACTTGAGATATCTTTAACATTTTACAAATCTTTATGCGGGTAACTAGTGAAGAAATAGAAGACGGATGTTTTTGTATAGGACTCACCCTATTTGAAAGGTCCAAAGCTATTTAGAAACTAGAAAAACCACACTGAACCATATTTAGTACAGCGAGCGGCGTTGCCAGGTACCACTGTCCTCTCAAATGGGAAGTCTTCTGGAATCCCTTGTTGCTATGAGACTAAATATCTCTGTACAGTGTGAGCGCTGAACCAGATTTTGCTCCCACTTACACTAGTGTGCGTGTAGAGTGACTCCCCCGTGGCCGGGAAGCACAGTGCCGCGTTCTGATGTCTCGCTAATGAAGGGCTCTGATCCAAAGCCCACGGAAGCCCAGGAGTATTCATCTAATTCAGAAGCTCAAAGAAGTAAGACTAGTTTAAACTGGGAGAAGGGCTATCATCTTGCACCTCAAAAGGAGCAAGCCATTTGGGGATTTTGGCCCATTGACAGTGGGTCTTCACATGCTTTTAGTCAAAAAGAAAGTAATGTGTAAAATTTTTCACAGGATTCCTCTCCAAACTTAGCATGTTCAAACTGAAAGACACATATTGCTTATCCAGGACTGCATAAAGTCTTATGTTTAAGACACTTTAAAATCCACTTATCTGTGGACTTAGAAGCTGCTATGTCAGGGTTTTGTTTGTTTGGTTGGTTAAGTATAAAATGTGTGAATTTTCTTTAGCTACTTGACATTTTTTTCTTTCACCCAGAAGACAAATAAACAAAACCCAACTTGAACTGCGCCCAAGCATGGCCAATTTCTCCCCAAAGTGTACATTTCAGAATGAAGTATTTACAGTGGGGTATCTTCTGTGTAGCTATGACATTCCTTTAACATTGCATTGCTATAATCTTCAAATATAGTAAATGCAATAAATGGGTTTATAGGGATTTGTGTGAAGTTGAAAATTCAAAAGCTAGTTGTTTTTAATGGTTCTCTGCGCTACCAGTGAAAACCCAAAAAGCACAGGGCTGAACTTAACACACATCATCAACAACGAGGGGGGTGTTTGCCCAACGAAAATACCGGGCTTTTATTAATCTGTCCTCCCGAGCAGCTGGAAACCCTCCCGTTTTTAAAAATGAAGAAAGCAAGTATTTAAAAAAATTTAAAAATGCAAGCACGTAGGCAAAGAGCTATGAAAACAAAGCTCGTGGCGTGTGAGCATTGCCGTGCTTGGTTTGTATCCTCAAAACTATGGATGCGCTTTCACGTCTGTCCCGGCTGACCCGGGATAAGGCGTCGGCCCTCGCTGCGTTACCACCTGCTGCCCAGCTAGCGCGGTAACGCACGGCGCGCACCGCGGAGCGCAGCAACTTTCAGCTCCTGGCGGAGCTGCGCGGCGGGGAGGACCCGCGGTGCCGTTCCGTTCCGTTCCGTTCCGAGCCGCCGAGGCCGCCCGGCGTTACGGCCGCCTCCCGCTCGCAGTTCCCCGCGGTGCCCGGCCCGGTTCTCCTCTGCTGT
>VZSZ01001115.1:226178-359293 GCA_013398815.1 Ibidorhyncha struthersii | reverse complement strand
CGCTGCCGGCCTCCCTCTGCCCTCCGCCGCCGGCGCGGCGCGGCGCGGCGCGGGTTCGGCGCGGCTGCCGCGGAGACGGAGCGCTGATTCATGGGGCCCCGCACCGGCCGCCTCCTGGGCGAGAGGAGAGCGGCGCTGCCGCTGCCGCTGCCCCCGCGCGGGGTGTGAAGCCCCCGGGCCCCTCCTCCGCAGCCCCGGGCTCGCCCGCCCTGCTCGGGAGTGTGGTCCCTGCCGGGAGCCGCCGCGCCTGGCGCACAGAGGGAAGCGTTGATGCATCGCTGTGGAAATTCATTGTGTGACTTTCTGGGTATTTACTGAGTTTCAGACCGAGATGCAGCTCTTGAAAGCTTTATGGGCACTAGCAGGAGCAGCGATCTGCTGTTTTCTTATATTTGTCATCCACTCACAGTTTCTTAAAGAAGGTAATTATATCTGCATGTCTACATACCCTGTTCTTTAATACTGAGGTCTTTAAGAGGTGCCTTAATTATTTTTACTGTTTCCAGTATGTTCTATTTACAGCAGCGCTTCCACGCTATTTTTCCTTTCCGTTAAAGCCGCCTCATTTTTGTTCCTTTAGATAATAGGTAGCTTTAGACTTACATTCTTGGTAAATGTGTGTGTATATATATAATCTGTATGATGTTTGTGTTTAGTGTTTCAGCCAATGTCTCATTTCTTTATGGGGCATGTATAGCGTATAGAAAATATTTGTTGCTATCAGATGACCACAGAACAGTAGTCATCATGGGAGTATTAATAAACCAAAAAACCCTTAACAAGTAAACGTCTTATTTTTATACCAAATCAATAGGCATCCTTTCCCTCTTCCTTATTCAGTACATTTTCAATAGATGGCACTAAAGTTCTATGGAAAGGGCAGGGCAGAGCAAATCCTGGGCATTCAGCATCTTCCTTCTCCTCCTCGCTGCCCCAAAACTGGAAGAGGCCTTTGCTTGGTTTCAAGGCTCCTGTTTTTTCCACCTGGTGGTCAGAAAATTGTGATTACAATTTACTGGAGAGGATAGTTTGGATTGTGTGGCAGGCTTTCTTCTTTTTTTTTTCTTACGAGTTGGGTGGAAAAAAAATATGCTTGCTTAAGTGGATGGTGGAATTTTCTTGAGGAGTAACCCTCGTATTGNTTTTTTTTTTTTTTTTTTTTCTTCTCTGCTAAAATGATGATTCCACTGCTTATTTGTGAAGCTAACTGTAGTCTGAGATTCAAGCGTGAATCCTGAGGGATGTATATATGTTTGGTGGTGTGTGGGAAAGCCCAGTGCTGTTCTTTAAGCAGTGTTAACAAATATAACACAACAATATGGGAGTTTTGGTGAAACTGTTTATTCTTTTTTAGCATTGTAATGTAGTTGAGATGATAGCTGCGGGAAGAAGGAGCCCAGCTCAGCTTGGAGCGCTGGCTGCGCCAAGCGGGGAAAAAAACTTTTATGTGACTGGGACAAAGTTTCACTCAAGACTGGGCAAAGCGACAACCTTGCAGCCACTGAAGTGTCGCTGCTGGTTTTAATGTAGTGTCAGTCCAAAGAAAAAAAAAAAAGCACGAGACCGTACATTTTCACAGATCTTTTCTGAAATGAATAAACACTGATTTGCCTGATTTGGTTAATTAAGAAGCGTTATCCAGATATCCCCAGTGCCAGCGATTTCTCCTTTAAGAAACCTACCCATGCTTTAATTGCATCGTGTGCAATGCCTCCCACAGAGTCACTTATTTAACATTCTTTTCAAATGCTCGGACTAGTGTATTTATATATCTTTGTCTAATGAGATGACTCGATTTGAGGAGATTTTGCAGAATGAAATATTGACAGTCATTTCAGGCTATTTTTTGTCAGTATTTGCCATTATGCTGTTTTTGGTTTGTGGTTTGTTTTTTTTTCCCCCCTTCAGTCTTTCACTGCTTGATTTTGAGTCCTGTGTTACTGTAAATAATCCATAAATGAAGAAACATTTTGTTTCACTTAAAATATTTCTTCTTGCATTGTAGGAGTAGAAAGCTAGCAAAATAATATATAAAAACAGAAACCGTGGTCATCCACCAAGCACTTTAACACATTTTACATTGCTTCTCCTCCAGCATTTTTAACCACTCTTGATGTGGACTGCAGGGAGAAAACTGAAGCTCTTGAGCTTGTCGGATAACTTCATTGCATCAGTTTGTTTATATTTGTGAAAAGGAAAAGATTTCTCCTTTGTTTAACAGTGAGAACTATATACTCACTGTAAATACAGATTGCGTGTATGGGGCTACTTGTCAGCCTTTCCCTGACGGGTGCTAATCTCCACAATAGCATTTTGACCCCTTTCATATAATTACTTCAGCAGTGTATGTATTCCTTCTTGTAGTTTCAGTAATGACCCTGAATAGTTTAGTGGAACTGACTGAAAGTCTACATGGTATAACTGAGTTTTTTCTTTATGAAGAACTTTTGAAATATCCAATAAAAAAAGATTGGTTTAAGCATAATATATTCAAATGCAGGCATGTAAGAGAAGGAGAAATAGATAACAGCAGATTTAAGCTGTATATTGTAAACAGTTTGCAAAAGCAAGACTTATATTTCCTTTCTTTTTCATTTTAAAACCTGCTCTTTTTTTAATTACATTCAGTAAGAAAGCAAGGGAAGGAAGTGTGAGAAAAGGACTAGCAAATCATTTAACCATATGCCTACCATATTAGTTTACTAAGTAAATAAGTATAAAGAGGAATACATGTGAGATGGCTGCTACCTTACCTTCAGAAGATTTGAAGTTCTTTTCTGATATCAGAGTTAGCCCTTTACATTAAAATTTCAAAAAAAAAGTTAGGAGTGGTGTGTCTCATTACACGCGATGTTGTTAGACTGTTGATTTCCTGGCAGAAAGATTAATTTCCCATCGGAGCCTAATGAACTACATGGGCTCATTGTTTGTAACTCAACAGTGTGGTCAAATTCCTAAGTTAAATGGTTGGACATTTTCATTTGATTATTTCTTGTGCAGCAGGATAATTTCCTGTAGTCCCAAAGAAAAAACAAGTAAGCCACCAGTTTGCCAGGCTTGATCAGATTAGCTGATGGTACGGATCTCCTGAGACAATTTGACAGTACGAGTTCATACACCAAGCATCTCTTTTGTATGCAAGACAATTGATTTAAGAAGAATGACATGTAAAATTAATTAAAGGTCTGACTTAATTTATTACGGCACGCTCTTTCCATTTTTGCATGTTTTGCAATATTTACTGCTTATTATTTTTCCAGAGTCAGGTCTTAATAGAAAACTGACATAATCTTCACTTTCTACAACATCTCAAAATGATATAATTACCACGTCTCTTTCTGTATTCATTTTCCTTTTACTCACTTGGAATTAGTGATGTTATCTGTTATGTTGAACTCTTATCACCTATTAACATAAGATGTTTTTATAATTTGAGTTGTACTGCATGGCTACAGTGTGTAGAACTTTCATTACGTCCAGCTGAAACTGGTTACCGGAACCCAATCCTCCTTCAGTCACATTCATAAATACGAGATTGTGGGTTGCAACAGCCAACTGAGAGTTTTCACATTGCTAATTTTTTATTTTAGTTCCTACGCTGAACTTAGATTTTTCTCTAAGTAGCCCTGTCTTAATTCTTAAATATTTTTATATACATTCTTTAATTAAGGCAGGCTAGTGGTAGTATTAATTTACTGCCTTTTAAATGGTGTTAAGAAACAATGAATGCCTGTTCTGAGATGAGTGGGAAAGAGCTGTTTAAATGTCTATTTTCATGAATATGTTTTTTTCAGGAAGTGAAGAACGGGTGACACAGGGTGCCATTTTTCCACACTTAGGCTTTTGTGTGGAAATACAGGTCGTCCTGTGGCTAATCCGTTCCCCTATGTCCAATCTGTCCTTCAGTGTTTCTAAAAGATGAATAGAGCTGTGAACCCAGAAAAGGGTATTGTGATATATAATTGCAGTCCCATGCCTGCCTGATCTTCCTGCAAAGCAGTTTAACATACTCCAGTCAGCTGCAGTCAGTATGGAGGGCTGTTAAAAATGGAAATATCTAAAACTTTTTGCATACGCCCTTGAGAATTAAAAGTAAGGAATTGCCTTCACTGCTCATGTCTGATTTTAAACGATGTATAATCTGTTATTGTTTAATACATTTATGCAAAGAGAACTGGAAAACATTGAGGTTACATGCATTAGCTGTGGGAACTGCTTTGTCCCCAAAGTACCCTTTCACCTAGTAGAACATTTTAACCATTGAGATGCGGGAGTGATGGGGAAAGGTGAAGGATACAGTTTCTAAATGTGTCTTTGAATCCCATGGGAAGTCCTGCAGTTAGGGAGTAACTTTGCAAGGGTATGTATATATCGCAGCTGGGGTGTGTTACCGCCCTGGATACACTTTAAAGCTTTGTTTATCCTGCGATCGCTCATTAGAAGACTAGAATTTCTTATTTATCGAGGGCGATTTAATGTTGTGAATGGTTTGTGAGGTTAGAGTGGTGTGAGCCTTGTTTGGAAACGTGGATTCAGTCCCAAGAATCTTGCTTAAAGTGTAGAGGACTGGAGTATTCAGAACTCAAAACCACATTCTTAGTCTGTTGGGTAGATGTTTAGTATTAAAACAGGGTGATTTTCTATTGATGTGCTGCAGCGGTTAAGTAGAGACAAGAGGATTCCAATACTTCTGTTATAACCAGATGATTATGGCTATAAACCAAATTTTAGAATCACTTGTGCAGATTTACTATATACTTATATATACAAATAGGGTGTCTGTTTAGCACATTTTTCATAATTATCGTTTTTTTCTGCCTTAGGCAAAAGTTAGAAATTACTGGTTACACTCTTGTTGGCACTTCTCTGTCAAACACATATAGAGGAATTAGTGTCACAATAGCAAAAATACTGCAGCACTTTCTTTAAAAGGGTGCATTTATTACACATAATAACTCGGTTAAGGTTTATACTTAATCTATTTATTCTGTCACTTTTTACAGATTTAAATATTTTAGCCTGCTCTAAAAGTACGGATAAAGCTTTATGCATATTTTTTTGCGTTCTTAGGGTGTACATTTTTGATACAGAAAATTATAAGGAACATTATCCTATTTAGTCTAACCCCAAACGACTCTGCTACTCCTCTGCTAGTGTTTGAAAATGTCTACTGACAGTATAGCCGAGATGATAATTTTTTTCAGAGCTTTCTGTTCATACAGTCCAATAGCTTTATAAAGTGGGTAAACTAATGTTTACTGCTGTGTAAAACATTGTGAGGGAAGGATTGGTTATCTTCTAAAACTTTTTTGAGACTTTGGCCCTCAACGTTTTCCTGGAAAGAATTTGAATGTGGCTTATTACACAGATAATATTGCCAGCTTTTCTTAAAATTTCTTTTTCTTTTATCTTTTAAACATTAAAAAAAAAAAAAGACTTGAAACAGTTAAACAAAGAGAGAAAGAGAAATGCTCTTAAGAATGTGGGGAAGAAAGTTTGGGTTTATGTTAGGGGCTTTTTTTTTTCAGTTTGCCCTTTTATGCTTAACCTGTGTCTCCAAACAGTAAGATACCTCGCGTACCAGATGTGCTGCATATGTTACCTATATATAGTAAAACTGAGTTGAGGACAGTGTGTCCCAGCTGCAAATTTGCCTGCTTTTGAGTGGTTTGCTGCTTTTAGCATACTGTAGTATAATTCTTTTCTCCTGTTTGTCTTCTATACATTGGGGTTTGGGTTTTTTTCCGGGTTCATGGAGAGGCAAATATGAATGAGATTATCAGAGCAGCACATCAGGCTAGAGAGAGGCACAGAATGCAGATGTGGAAGGTTTCTCTTCCCATCCAGGAAACAGACCTGACAGTTAAAAAACCCTAAGCTTGAATAAACGCTGCACACGGAAAGAATATGTGAAAGGTAACCAGTCTGGGAGGTTTTTTTTGCAATTTTTTATAGTTTTATGACAAATAAATAAAATTAAGAAGACCCAGTTCACTGGCTGCTTGATAGTATGTGGCACACCGGGACTGAAGAAAAATAAGAAAAGGTCCTGCTTGGAGATAAAACAGCTTTGGATTTGAAAAGTTTTGGTATTTTTAGAGGTTTTTTTTAAGATAGGGTTAGGGAAGTATAGCAGTGAAAGGAAGCTATGCAGACAAAAGTTCTCAATTTTCTTTTCAGGGAGGCGAGAAAGGTGTTGTCTATCTGGCATCTGCTCTGCCAGGATATACCAAGAGGGGGAGTCAGACAGGTCTCCTACCCACAGAAGGTAGTTTTGAAATATACTCTTTGGTTTTGGGTGATGCAAATAAGAGATATGTATATCTTCACAGGGAAGCGCAGCATAGATGGTATAAACCTCCTACTTTTCCCAGCTGAGCAACTTGCAAAAAGGAATTAGTAACAGATTTTCAGTGGCCTTGTTACGACTGTCTGTTTTTATGCCCCAAGAGCACAAGTGAGGAATTATTGACCTTTCTCAGCATTTATCAGCACTACCTGTTCTTAAAGGCAGTACTATAGATTGATGTGAGTCACATCATACAAAAGTGCATGCTTTTTAGATCTGTGGTCTAATATTTATTTTTCTTGTTTCTTAGCAGGCGTACACTGTATGAAATATAAAACTGGACTAAAAACAAGACGCACAATTGAGATTTTTTTTTAAACTGAATTTAAAAGGGGACATTGGAAAAAAAGGCATGTATTTAGAGGTCATAAGTTCAATATAGTATTGGTAAGAAAAGTCATAACTGTCTTTAATTCACCAGTCAAAATATAGGTAAAATTATTCTCTTCTCATATATATTTAAAAATAACTCTTTATAATCATATGAAGAAAAGAGGCAACACAAGTTTTTGTACTAATGACAACAACATTATTTGTTTTCTGGTCGTATTTAGATGTCCCAGCTGGAATCGGTGGCTCAGCCGAGTAGGACTGGCCAACTGTAGTGTATGTTCATACAAGTCCAAGCCAGGGATCTATTCCATCCAGTATCTGGATTTTAGCAAAGATTTATTTTGCTCAGAAATTATATCCTCTTGTCACTTACAACCCATAGTGATAGAAGGTTCTGTTTAATAACAAAATCCGATTATTTGCCTAAATGTGCTTTTTATGGCTGTTCCAGAAATCCAACACAATATAATGAATCTGTCTATTCATTATATTTTACCTTTGGCACTACATGAGTTCACAAGTAAATGCTAGTCAGAACAATAGATCTTCCTACTAATTGTTGTTAGTCTTGTGAAAAGCAATGAGTAACGTGTTTGAAATATATCCAAACAGCAAATTAACATATAAATAACCAGAAAAAAATAATGTAATGGATCAATACCTATTGAAATATTTTCTAAAAGCAGATGCCGTACTAATTTGTGTTTTCATGTGAGTGATTTATAATTTTTGACCATATGGAGGGAAGTAGAAGCTTGCGTTAATTCATCAGGTGAAAAATTGTATTTATAATAGACCAGTATATTCTGGATCTCAGCTTCTTTCTAACATGCCACAAGGCTATAAGGTATTCCAAAGTCTAGATGTTTAATTGCAGTCACACATGAGGAAAGATGTAGGCCAAATTTAGTGGATCCAAAAAGAACAAATGGAATAAGTGCAACTTTAGAAGATATGACCTAGAAAGAAGCACTGAAGAGACTAGAGTTACTGAGTTTAGAGAAGAGATTACTGGCATGATTAGAGTTTTCAGTGGGTAAAATTCTACCTTAAGAGTAACAACCTGTTCTTTCTGTAAAGTTGGAACATTACAAGAAGCAATGAGTGCAAATGGATTTGAGGGAGATGTAGGTTAGACATTAGGAAAGATTGCAGCAAGGCAAATTTGTACTGTGGAAGACTTTCTAATGGCAAGAACAGTTAAGCATTGGAATATATTTTCTTGGGAGGTTGTGAAACAGGAGAGTTTACTTTCAGGTTGAAGTACTATCAGTTAGCAATAGTATCGTTGAAGCCGAGAGGTGGACTAGGTGACCTCTGAAGTCCCTTCGAGTCTTATCCTCCAAAATGTGCGCTTACCTGAAACTTACTTAGAAAGATGAAAGATATTTAAATGTCTGACTTCAGGGCAGTTTTCTGTTGACTGCTGAAGTGAATAGGCTCATGAGAAGAAACACTTGGATCTGAAAGTATTCACGGGACAAATAAAACCTCAAGAAAACAACCAGTGTTTTAAGTATTTTATTAGCTAAATCATGCCACTTTTTATGGCACTTTTTGAGTTGCAGATATAATTTTTTTTTAAAAAAAGGGAACAGAATCTCATCGTTTATGTAATTAAAGATCACTCTTTTAATTGCTGTTTACCTTGCAAGCTCTTTAGGACTTGAAGGTGTCCTGAAGCAGGGCCTTGCTCTGTTCACTCTTCCTCATATGCAAAAAAGCAATGAAATTAGAATATTAGTATCATTCACTTTCTGGTATTTCGTATGGGATGAGGATTTGGGTTAAGGATTGTTGAGCTCTGCTAGTCTGTTCTTGTTACCCAGCACCTGGAGGGCTTATCTTGAGGTGGCCCTGTGGCTGCTCTGACCTCTGGTATGGGAAGCACAGAAGCAGCCCCACATCAGAATGAGCTGCCAATGGCTTCAGAGAGGTTCCCTGTCAACCTGGGCCCATGTCCTGGTTTGGGCCAGGCTGGCCACTGAGATGAATGACAGATGCTCTCCCCCACCTCTGTCTCCAAGGAGAGGAGGGAGAGAGAGAGAGACTTAGCAGTTTAGAAGAAACAGAACTGCTTCAATAAAAAAAATAAAAAGAAAATAATTAAATATATGTATAATATATACAAAACCATATCAAGTTCCCAGGATGATGATCATGTCATCGGCAGGCACTGGGAAGGTCCCAGACTGGACTCAGTGACGGATGGGAGCTGGATTCCAGATTTGAATTCAGGAAAGCACAGATCGGGATCAAAGGCAGTTGAACAGAGAGAGTCCTCCTCAGACACTGGCCACTGAAGGAAAAGAGGGCTGACCCTTTGAGGCAGGTGGGATGGAATACCCTGTTGGTCAGTTTTGGGTCACCTGTCCTGTCCGCTCCTCTCCGCAGGTATGACCTCTCTACGCTTTTCTGCTTCTGGCCCACCAACGGGGCAAGTAACTAAGTTATCTGCCCTTGGGTGTTATAGCAATAAGCATAAGCAAGAGCCTCTCCGCATACCATGCCTGGGCATCAGCTATAAGCATAGGTCTTAACACTCTGAGAGCGAACAGTGTGTGCACAATATGCTGTTAATTTCAGAGAGTTCAATTAGTTAGAAGAGGCTTAGCTGCAAAGTAAAATTACTGTACGGAAAATTGGTTCTGTTTTACCTCAAACCAGGACAGCCTGTTTGGTGCTACTGGTGATCAAGGGTTTTGTGTTTGTTCCTGTCTGTAATAGTGTGCACCTTGATGCAACACTGTCTGATTTTTATGACGTCTGCAATGGCTTAAAATCCAATAGCAAAAGGAAAATTAGCAAATTGTGCTGATAAGCTGATAAGCAGGAAAACAGTGGTCATGCTTGTTAAATAGAGATAGGCAAAGCTGGATGTACTCTGTTGGAGCTGTGAAGTGTCACACTCCACAACTTGTGCTTGGAGCAAGTCCTGGCTGGAATTTGTTCATGTCTCTGGACTACACAATTGTTCTACTTAGAGGTGTAGAAGAGCTGGATACTAGTTATTGTTACCTTGAGCAGGACCAACATTTCTTTGAAGACAGGAAATAGGAAAGTTTTTAGAAGTTACTGCATTGCAAGTTAAAATTTCTTTACCCCTTTACACTGGTTTGACAAAAAGCACTCACATTTTATGTGGTTCTGTGGTGACTCCTAATTAATCATTACAATGATGTTATATGATATCTTTTGTACTTTGCTACAGTTTTTATGTATTGAATTACACGGGTTTCTGCATAATTCTTTCAATACAAATTTATGGCTTTAAGGAAGAAAAAAACAATCCACTGCTGCATTTTTCAGAGTTGTACATGTTTTGGAGTTGTGGATCTGGGAATAGATTTAGCCTCAAGAGAATCAAACAGTTGTTTGAAACGGTCACTGCTTGAGTATCACCTTGCTTACGGCTATGAACTAATTGAGATTAAACTAAAATGATTGTGAAATGCTTCCTTTTCCTGTGAATCGGCAGTTCCCACTATCTGTTAATGCTTTAAAAGTATTATTTAGTCATTAAAAAAATATGGATGTGCTTCTGGGTTCCTCTTTTGTTCTAGCTTTTGCCTTTGTTTTTCTAAATACATGCTGGTAGATGGAGTAAAGAGTCTTTAGCTTCATTTATTGCGAGATCTCATAACTGTTGTCAGCATTTTTGTATGCCTGTCTATAAAACTATATAGATTGTACCAGATGCTGCCTTAACTTATTTTATAGAATTATAATGGATGCTGATGAGTCTTAGAGTCAAGCTTTTAAAGATAAAAATCCCTGTGCTGTGTGGTTTGTTGGGGTTTTTTTGGTAGTATATAGCAATTGCCCTGTATTATTGAGTATTTTCACCTTTTTTTTTCAATAACATTTTAGTAAAACTTTTTATATTTTAATGTGATAAGAAGTGTTATATTTTCCCTAAAGACTATAAAAACATTAAAAATGCATTTCACCTGTTATTTAGGTAATAAGTGGCATGATTTTAAAGTGGGCTGAAGACCCGAGAACTCCCATTGCCTGCAGTTAGCAATTGTGAGATAAAACATATGGGTTGAGCATTTTCTTGGCCACGTCCACATACTAATTTCATGCCAAAGCCCAACAGGTTTTTTGTTATAACTAGTTAGTTCATAACTAGACAAACATCCATTTGTTGTGATATATATACATCACTTGTAGTGTTAATTATTTATAAAAAATACATTGTAAGATGGGTGCATAAATTAGTAGTAGTTTTTCCTTTTTATTGCACTTTCCTGAGGCCAAAAGCACGTCGCAAGCCAAACATGGCTTTTCACTTTTAAGTAAATTGCATCTGGTAACAGTTTCAGAAATTAGGTAAAGCTATTGTATAACTGCATACTCCGGTGCGGTGAATTATTAGTGTTAGTAGTATGTGCTTCTGTTTAATTATGCACTGAGGCCTTACCTAGAGCCAGAACTGTACCCTTGCAGTCACTTAACGAATCTAGAGACACTTGCAGTTCACTGAAGAAGTACAAGAAAAAGATTGTTAAATTATACATGAACAAGTAGTTAAAATAACAGAAGTTATGAACTATAATTTCTCCTCAGTGTCTCTTCACAGGCTTAATGCTTCTCTCCAGCTAGAATTGCCTCATTTCTTCAGTGGTCCTTGTCCACTTCCAGCACGCTCCTTCTGCCTTCTGTCTTGCACGCTCTCCCAGGCGAATGCAGCTTCGTTCTGCATGCACGTGTGGGAACATGGGCAAAAAAGGAGATGAACAAGGGATCTGTTATCATTCTGAACATTGTGCTTTTCTTCCCTAGTTTCTAGGCTCTCTTAGAAACAAATTCCAAATCAGCTTTGCCTGTATGCTTGTATAACTATATGTATAGACTTAACTGTCCCTCTACCGATTATAAAATCCTCCCAGTCTGATTTTTAGGTTATAATATGGCTGGCCATATGATCTCGTTCATTGGACTTTAGGGTGTTGT
This sequence comes from Ibidorhyncha struthersii, assembly GCA_013398815.1. Classification (NCBI taxonomy): domain Eukaryota; kingdom Metazoa; phylum Chordata; class Aves; order Charadriiformes; family Charadriidae; genus Ibidorhyncha; species Ibidorhyncha struthersii. The sequence goes on along the minus strand of VZSZ01001115.1, from coordinate 347,652 downwards.
GTATTAGCTAATGAATTACAGTATTTTGATTTAGTTTTGTTAGAATATAGTCCAAAAATTTTCTTTTCTAGTCCTGACAGAGAACTAAGATGAACAAAGAATTTGTGCCCCTTTTAAAATTACTTCCTCTTTGTGAGATGAGAATTTTTCACTAGATGACTCAGTTGCAAACTTCAGACAACTGGTCCCTTAGGAAGCCAGGACAGATCATAGAATGGTTTGGGTTGGAAGGGACCTTAAAGATCATCCAGTTCCAACCCCACCACCTTCCACTAGATCAGGTTGCTTGGGTGTCCATGGTGCGGAGACCAAGTCTGTATGTAGTTAAGCTCGTATATTTTCATGTGCATTTTATTGTAGTGTTACCCTTCTAAGTTTTCTTCACCAGTTTTGTGAACTCTATCATGGTGAGAGCTAGAATGCATTGGATTTATAATAATTCTTAATACTAAACCCAGTTTCTAGAATTTATGTATGTTTAGTAATTTGTATTATGTTGTAAAATGAATGTAAAGTCTCTTATTAGTTACTGGTATTTTAATGAGTGGTTTGAAAATGATTTTCAGTTCACAAGATGAGATTTGCAAACCTCCCTTTTTCGGCAGACAAATGATGGAAGTCAAATTAAAATCTGAGCTTGTCTCTCAGATTCATTCTAATGCTATGACTTTCTGACATGATGTTGAAGGTGTCAGATCTATCTCTAGGCTTATATAATTCCTGTTCACTGTAACGGGAACTGCAGACACCTGTGCATCTTTAGGCAGGCAGGTTCTTGAATTCAGTAAAGCCGTCCAGTACTAGAGTGGCATGTCAAAACACAATTTTCTTCCTAAGAAAACAGAGCAATCATATTTTCTTCTCCGCTTTTTTTTTCTTTAGAAGAAGAAGAGAAAAGAACACGGTAAAATTTCAATGGGATTAGCAGTAAAGCAAGTAAAGCAAGAAAAGGACTGCAATTTGCAGCATACTTTCATCTTCTAATAGTTCATAATTATAAAAGCCAAAGAGAGAAACCTTTGCCATAGAACTACTCATTTGTTTGATTGCTTTCTCCTGCATTTGTTTATGGTTTAGAAGTGGTCAAGGTTAAGCAGAGATGTGCTTAGTAACTGTGTTTTAATCATGACTTCTTCTCAGTGTAGCTTCATCGTTTAAACTGTAGCCATTTAAAGTAGAAAGAGTTATCCTGAATCCATATATAAGAAAAGATTATGTACAAGCACAAAGGAAATAAGGAGTTCGTAATGAAGCCTCATTGTAAATTTACATTTTGTAAAACAAAAAGTTGCTGTCCTCATATGTAGGTTGCAAAATTTTTCTGAATCTCATGTATTAGACCGAGAAAACCCTTAACTTGCATAAAATGTTTCTCAAGTTTTGTGAATAAGAAAGAGCATAATTCTGTGCATTTGTGCAAAGCATAATAAAATATGAAGGTGTTGGTAAATTATGCAAACTGAGCCTTTTCCAATCAGCTTTCTAATTATGCTGTTCCTAAGATAATTGTTTGTTTTTTTTTCCTAAAACCCAGTAAAATATATAGGTGTTTTTCGCTATAAGAATTTGTTGCAGCTCTGTTGTTGTTCAGCAATCTTGCATTTAATATTGATGATTTTTAAACATGTGGGGCAGTATACTCTTGTCTTTTCTCATAAATTTCTTTTTAATTCTATTTAGTTGACTAATTCTTTTTTCCAGAAGAAATTTACCAGTAATATTTTCTGTATGAATCAGAGCTTTGGTAAACAGACCAAAAAGATAGAATTAATAGTAAGATCCATTTTTGCTACTTTAAAAAGCCAGTTTTAGTACTGTGCACTATGAGTATTGTAAACTCTAGTTCTGAGTGCCCCGGACTGCTCTGTTAGCTTTCGAACTCCATGTGCAGCCAAACTGCGCAAATTACTTTTATGGAGCAATTTGCAGGGTCAGTTGTTTAACTAGTTAGTTTACTGCATATCTCAAGTCTCAGCAGACAGCCAGATTTTATTGCAGTGCTATTTATGTGTTATACTTTTTAAGAAATAGGTAAGAAATAATAATGTTTGCACCCAATCATCATCTAACGCTTTCTAAATATCATTGTGTTGGATCTGGCTCTACTGAAGATGGCCAGTGACCTTTTCACTCGTGGGATGTCTGAGCTATTTAGCTTTTTAAGGTGAAGTTTTTGCTGATGCATGATCCAGTTGAGTGTTATAGCTTGAATAATTCTTCCATGCTGGCATGCTAGATTTAAAAATAGATCTCATTTTTGAATATGTTAAATGTAATAACAGAAACTATGTATCACTCGGCAGCACTAAGGTATTCCACCATTTTCAGCACTATTGCAAGTCTCCTTTTCCATTATTAGTACCTTTTTTTTAAGTAACATTTAAGTTCTTTTCTAAAGAACCATAAAAAATAAGTCGAAAGCCCACAGCAGAACTGAGTACACCTAAACCATTGTTCTGCTTTAAGAACTCTGATGATGGAGATTCTACAGCTTTCCTGGACTTTGATGCTGCACTCATCTGTTACGTCTGCATTTACTCTGAGTGGTTGCTGCCGTATCAATCATTTTGTCATGTGGGAAGGCTGGAGCAGAAAGCACACACACACACAGAGCTCTTTGAAATCCTAACATACTTAACCCAATTAAATCATAAAGATAGTACTTTATGTATGATTGCTGGGTTGCAGTTGCAAAATGTGGTGAATGGTAAACCAAAAAGCAGTGTTCACTCCCTGCCAGACAGGAGGAAGGACCTGCTGGGGACAGCAGCGGTGAGCTCTGGCATCCCTAACTGGGGAGACAATGCCAGAACAATTCTTCTCCCTCACTGTGCTTCCTTACTCCTGCCCTTGAGGGAGCTGCAGCCATTTTTTTTTGTACCTGCTTGTGGCCACCTTTGTGTTTGCACCTCATAGAAGGGTGATTTACATATGTGAGATAAATGTTCCTTATTTTCCTATTTATGCTGGTTCTACCGATCTTCCAAGGCTGCATTCCTCCAGTAACGGCTAACTGACTGTGATCTGTGTTTATACCCCCTGCCTCTGCAATCATCCTGTGCTTACACCCTGGGGGGCCCCTAGTCTATGTCACTGCAGCATCAAAATGCCTTGTGGTACTGCCCTCTGTGCTCTTCCTCTGCTTTTCCCAAATATCCCAGAAGAACAGGCCACTAGTGGTTTTAGAGATTTCCAAGGATTGCTATTTAACGATATTTCATTTTTTTTTAATGGGGAGTCCATGCATGTCACTGTTTAGGAGTAGCATCCATGAAGCTCTTGACCACCTACTGTGGTTGCCCGACTTGCTGTATGTCCTGAGAACACGGTTCGTAAAAATGCGTTGTATATTGCGACTAATGCCTTTCTTGTGTTGCTTTGCTTTGTATGGAAAGGTAAATGTGTAAGGGAGAATTTTTATTGTTTTTTTTTCCCCGTTTTAAACATAAACAAGTTCCTCTTCATTTGAGGTAGAGAAGGCATTCAAAGAAGCACACCTTGCTCTCCAGCGGTACGATTTCTGACAGTCTTGAAGGAAGTCACTGGCAAACCTCTGTCCAATGGGAGAAAACTGAGAAACAGTAGGATAAAAGGTCAGGTTTTAAAACCATTTTTATGTAAGCATTTGGTTCTTGGAAGCATTTAGGACACACAGTTGCTGCTGTTGTCAATCTTGAATATTTTTGAAAATCATCCATCTCTAATTGCTACTCTGTAAAGTCTAACTTTGTGTTTGTTTCCAAAAGTCTTGGCAAATATATAGCTTAGTTCTTTACGACAGAGATAGTAATAAAGTTGTATGTTAGAGAGCAAAATCTATTAGGAAATATTCCTTGCATGTGCTTAACTAACAACCACCTTCTCCATTGTTGTACGTCAGGGGGCTGGAAGGGCCGGCTGCTCCCTGGGGTTGGAGTACGGGGGGCGTTAGGGCTCCCCAGGAGACCCGGTCGGGCAGAGCCGGGCAGCCAGGGCCTGTCCCACCCCAGCCAGGAGCAGGGCAGCCGGGGGCACCGGGGCAGCCCCAGCCCCGGGCATCGGGCGCCTCCATGGGGATGAGGACGGGCCGAGGCCGGGCTGGGCCATGGGTCCACGGGTGGGTCTGGCTCGGCGGGGCCCATGGCTGGGCAGGGCAGGGCTGTGGAGACCGGCCCCACTGTGACATTGCTGGGGCAGGGGGTGACGGCCCCGGGGGGCTGGAATGGGGTCCTGGGTAGGGTGTGACAGACTGGGGCATTAGTGCCTGCAGGACCCTGACATTGTGTCTGCTTCTGTAGCTGATCCAGTAAGAAAGACACTTAAAAGTATAAATGCAGCATGAGAATACCAGCATGCATTGACACACTGATTTATTTTGCATATTATGTGGCAGACATATACTTGTGTTTTAAAGACCATGGGCGTTACTTTATGGATGTGGTAATGGGTCCTGAACAAGCTTGATCTGGACTGGCAGCTGAAGAGAATGTGAGCACTGTGCTTAGGATGATTGATATGGCGCTGCTTGATGTCAGTACTTCGGGGAAGTAGGATCTGCGCTGCTGAAAATGCCACTTCTTCAGAAAGATAGAACAGGAGTCCAAAAGAGGAGGGGTGATACTGAATTAAGCTGGATTGGACTTTCTCTATGTGTCCTGGTTTGAGGTAAAACAAGACCAATTTTGTTCAGTAACTTTGCTTCTTAGCTGGGCCTCTTCTAACTGCTGAAATTAACAGCATATTGTGCAGACAATGTTCGCTCTCTCAGAGTGATGAGACCAATGTTTATAGCTGATGCCCAGGCATGGTATGCGGTGAGGCTCTTGCTTATACTTATTGCTATAAAAGCCACGGCCAACCAACTTTGTTGTTTGCCATGTTGGAGTGTCGGAAGCGGAAAAGCACAGTGGGGTCCCACCTGCGGGGAGGAGCGGACAGGCCAAGTGACCCAAAACTGACCAACAGGGTATTCCATCCCATCTGCATCATGCTCAGTATAAAAGCTGAGGGATCAAAGGGTAAGCAGGGGAGCTGGGAGCTAGGAGCGCTGGGAGCACTGGCTCTGTCTCTTTCTCTCTTCCTTCAATGGCCGACATCTGAGGAGGACTCTGTTCGTCTGCCTTTGGTCCCGATCCTGCATGCAGATCCGGAATCCAGTTCCCGTCCATCACTGAGTCCAGCCTGGGACTGCCCCAGTGCCAGCCGGTGTCGTGATTGTCATCCTGGGAGCTTGATACGGTTTTGTATATATTTCGTTATTTCTTTTTTATTTTATTATCAATATTTCATTAGTTTAGTTCCTTCTAAAATCATATGTCTCTTTTTCCCCTCCTCTGCCTCTCTCTTTGAAGAGGGGTAGAGGGGAGCATCTGTCGGTCCCATCTGGGGTCTCCCACGTCCCCAGTGGGATTTGGTCTAAACCACAACACTATGTCATCACTGATGTATCAGTTAGGTCCTCCTTCTCTAAGCTGTGTATGATAAGAAATTTGTTGCGTTTTAGTGGCACCCAAAAGTTTTAGAAAGCCACGAAATTGTCTTCCATGGATGTGAGTTTGTGAAGTATCTTGGGATACTTCTCAAAAGGCAATATTATACCACTGCAGGATACTTTTAAACTAGTACTTTCATCTCCTTTCCAGTTTCCTTTCTTCCACCTGATGCTCCAGCTATTCAATAATATTGAATATGGGACACCATAGTTGATCTACAGCAATGGACTGTATTGCTATGACATAGAGTTTAGGAATTATTGTAGTATCACACAGAAAGAGATGCTCAGAATTAGTGAAAAGATGTAGTTATACACAGTAATCTTAAAACAAATTGTAGAAATCAAGAGCAACCTGTGCATGGCGAAATTGCTTTTTCCTCTATCTACATTGCTTATTATGAAGTCACAACAATATTACTTGCATCCCCACAAATAAAGTAATACTTGACTGTATTTGTGAATGTAATAGAGTAGCTCGTATTTTCGATATTGTCATGCTTGAATCGTATATAAACATATTGATTCATTTGAACTACAGTAATACAATGTGCCCTTCATATTCCTGTATGCAAAAGACAGGCTGCTATGTCAATGAAACCCACATTGTGCTTCTGTGGGATAATTTCTGCAGTTTGCAATTATGGTTTCTCTTTTCTAAGTACATTTGATAGTGCCATGATGTGCTGCTGGTAAATCAGTAACCAGAACTATTTTCTAAGCCATCCAGCTAGAGCAGTGTTCTTTGTAAATTACAGTATTCTTTGTAAATTCTGCAAGTATCTCAGAGAGTCTCTGTGTACAGACATGTGTGATGAATCTTTGCTGGTGAAACAGTAGTTGTCTTTCCCTCACCCCTCCACTACGAAGGCTTTACTTTGTATTTCAGCTGGATCACAATCCCAGCTGTCCTGGAGCTTTGTGAAGCTTATGTACAGTTCTGAGGCTTGACAGGCTTAAATGCGCATTCGTGGATGGCAGTCTGACCAAATTTTGTTTTAGCTGCAAGAGTGACTGCTTGCAGCAGTGTGGATGTGCTGTACTTGTAAGAGAGCTTGCATACATGTTCATTTGCATATCAGTATATGGAATGTGCTTTTGACTTTCAGTTGTATATAATGACTGCAATTTGGATTTTGGGATGAAAATAGGAAATGTTGTGACCACATAAATGGTATACTTACTGAATCTTTGGTTCAAACAAGTGGTGAAAGGTTTTCGTATATTTTGCAACCCATGGTTTTCATATTCTGTACAGGCAAAAAAAATTCTTAGTTATATATCCATAATGTTCAGCATCATGAAAAATGAGTAAACATATTTAAAGTGCATGTTTGTGTTCTGTGGTATTAGGTGTACATATACCATGAATATGAAGCTGAAGAACATTTCATAAAGGCGGTATGCAAGGGACTTAAATATTCTTACTAAAAGCTTATCAGTATATGTCATTAGTTTTAAGGAACTTTGTTTTTCCAAGGTCTGTAACAAGAGGTGGAAGATGGAGAATAATTATACCCCTGTCAGCTAGTCAAAGACAATTGCTGCCTATCAGCTAGTAACAGTAAATTCTGAGCTTGCAGACTGAAGCATTTGTTGGCAAAAAGCGCTTCAGCCCTAACTATATGTATTACATGTTTCCTTATAAATGAAAAGTTAATAATCTTAAACACTGTAGGTCCCATCTGTCTTTTGATCAGCTCTGCAACTGTTTAGCTGCTCCAGTCCTTTTGCTCTCTCTTTTTCCCTTGCCCAACTTTTATTCATCTAATTAAGTTTTTCAAATTAAGCACCTGAACTTCAATCATAAACTATATTATATTCTGTCTATAAAACTGAGTTTGTGGGGTGTTTTGTTTTGTTTTGTTTTGTTTTTCCCTTACTCCTGTCATGGGCTGTTTCAAAATTTCATTGCTTTTCTTACTGGAAATCTGATTTTTTTTCAGCCTTAATTTATTTGTAGCATGTATCCATTTGTTATTTTGCACTTTCCCTCCTTCCAGTGTTTATCCCTGCTGAAATTATGAATATACTCACATTCCTTCTTAGCCTTTGTTTTGCCACATGAAAGAAAAAAAGTTATTGTGTACTTGAAGTACACTTGTCATTACTTCTTTCCCCCACAATGGGCTTGAAAAGGTATAATATGAATTTTAACTGTTTTGCAGTGGTGTTGAGCACTAATGTTTATACTTGCCTCCCTCTTTTTAGCGGTACCTCTCCTGTTCCCGTTTGTTAGGATAGCAGTTGTCCTTTTACAGCCTCATAAAGGTGATAGTGTACAGTTAATCTGCCGTCAGTTCATCGTTTTAGTCCTTTTTCCTCCTCTGTCATTTCCAACTAGTAAATTCCAAAATTTTTCATATAAATTATTTTTAGTTCCTGCCTACTTGGCTTTCCACTTCATTGTTCTCATCCCACTTCTGTTAAACCCATCATCAGAAAGGCATTCAGTTTCTTCCTATGTTGTATTTTGAGCTCTTTCTGTATTAACAATGCCTCTGAAATTTGTGTCTCAGAATTCTTTTGAGCTTCTAATTTAGATGCACAATAAAAAGAATTCAGTAACCACATTTGCAGTAACATTTTATTTTGCACATAAAAAAGCACTGGGCCAAAAAGCAAGATTTAAGACCTGATACGGGTTTAAGCTGGCATTTGGAGGTTAGATTTCCAAATTAAAAATGGTGCCTACGTCTCTGAAGACTTGATCAAAAGTAATATAAGCTTGTACAACTAGTTCATTTTTTTAGGACTTGTATCTTCTGAAATAATATTCTAGGCTTTCATAATTAAATTAGAAAAACATTCTTTCCTTTTTTTTTTTAACAGAACTGAACTCATAGTGGTTGGTTTAGCTATGGCAATTAATGTTTAATGAATCACCTCTAATTTTATACTCCGTACTTTGTCTTCCTGTTTATAGCCATAAAACCACTCAAAGTGTGTGATGGTTTTTACTGAGTTGGTTTAGAAAAAGTATCAGCAGAAGAATTAGTGGGGTTATTTGTTCTCTGACAGTTGCGCAACATTTTTTTTTCTTTTGATACCTGCTGTTTGAGAAACATAGTTTGAAATTGCTATGGCTTTTACGTCTACAAAGAAAAGCTTAGTGTCTTGCGAATTTGACTGCATATTTTCCAGTGTATTAGGGATGTGGGCTTCTCAAGGTGGTCTTGTATTTTTAAGTATTTTTACTGTAAACAGATGATCAGGGTGGAGGAGCAGAATAATTTCAGAGTTTCTCATGTTTCTTTTTTAAAATTTAAGAACCCCTTTAAATTTAGGAGCCCCAAAAGACCCTACTGAATAAAGTGGAAATTATTAAGCAAATTGCGACAGAAAAGCTTTGGAGTTTGGTTATGAAATACCTGTCTTGATTAAAAAAAAAACAATCAAAACCAAAACATTTTTAGTAATTGAATAGGTGAAATTAGATTCCCAAATACATAATATTTCCTAGGGAGGACTGTTTCACATTGCTCACCTTGTTCATTTGTGAAGCAACATCTCAACTTTCAGACCAGCATAAGTGGCTCCAAATAGTGACATTTTATTGGCTTTGGAGTGGAAGATCAGTGCAGTTGTATGGTGTGAAACTCTAGTTTCTATTTTTTATAGGAACCACTTGCCTGAATTAAGTTCACTGAAAGGTTAGCAGACGTTCACGATTCTTTTAGGTGAACCATGACTCAGCTTTGAACCCAAGGAAAAGTTTCTGCTTTTATTCAACACCAGCATAAATTGGATGGTCTGAGATCCTGAAATGTTCAATCCTGAAATTCACTACAGAATTTAGGGCTATGAACTCATGAACTACATGAGCAAAGAAAAAATGTTGCTTTTCTGTAAGCTGTTTTCCATCTCTAATGTTTTTGTGCAGTGCATCCTTCAATCTATGGACCGATCTCAAAATTCTGTCCTGTTCCCTTGTGTCAGAGAGAGTGATGAAGGTGTTAGTCCTGCTGGCCCTTTCGTTGTTATCATTTGCCCTTGGGAGGATTTCGGAGGCATGTGCTTTATAAATGGCATCTTCTATCTCCTTTTGAAAATTGTTAATACACTTTTAAAAGGAACAGTCTTAACACATTTACAGCACAGTGCAAACTATAAACTTGATTTATATGGAAGTACATATGTTACTGGAGAAGGCAGTGTACCCTAGCTGCCTATAATCTGACTGTAAATTTACAGGGTATTTTCAATACTACAAACTAAACTAGAATTGTGAATTTCTGAAAATGGAATATTTTGGCTGAGTTGTGTGACCTCCTTTCATCTGTAAATACATCAGTATTTACATTGCTTCACAGCAATCGCTGATTAAGGATTTCTATTTTAGGCTGTGATTTTTTACTGTAATGTGTGCTTCTCAAGTACTGCAGCAAAAGCTGGAGATATCTTTATGCTTTTCAAATAGAGTTTTTTTCCTGTTGAAAACTTCGAAGGAAAAAAAGAAGTAAAACTGCTATAGAATTTAAACCCTGCAAGTGTGATTTGTATATGCTATGACTTTTTCATTATTTACTAACTTGAGATGCTATAAATCTTATCCTTGGAATCAAAATATTCTGCTCAGTGGCTGCATCAGTAGCAGCGCTTAGACAGCAAGTAGCAAGTTCAGCTGACAAGATTCTGGCTTGTGTTTCTCTGACACAAACATGGCTCACAGAAAATGGATACAGAAACTAATTCTGGCAGGAGTAGTAAGAGCTCGCAGAGGAAGAAGTTGTGCGCAGGTTGGAGAGCTGTGCAACTGATCTAAACACTGCTCATCTGAGTCACCGAACAGGCTGGGTTAAAATTCCTCAAATGTAAATAAGATTTATCAGCTTCAGCAAGCAAACCTGCAGAATTTGATAAATGTCTACAAAAGACATTTTAAAAGATAGCTAGAAAGCTTTCTTGGCCTGAAATTCAACCAGCTTTGAACTTATCTACATACTGTTTAATTAATGTCTTTGTGGAGCAACATTAAAATAATACTGTGCTCTAATCCTCTAAGAAGTAAGGCTGTCTGGAACTACAGCTGAATTACATGCTGCATAAATTAAAATTTGCAGTGCACAGTATCTTTCTGGAGCTTTATTAAGTGGTGTGATTATGCAAAAATAGAAAAGTATGAAAACAGACGTTTCCATATAATCATTACTGTGCTGTTATCTTCCATTTTTTTGAACATTTAAGTCCATTTCCACTTAGAATTAGCATGTTTTCGTTCAATTATTTAATCTATTACTGTTAGGAAGACCATGCTCCGCAGTTTGTGTCGTACATCTGGATTTTTTTTTCTAAATTCAATGTGCTTAATAGAGGGAAAAAAGTCATTTATTTCAACATGCCATTAATTTTCTCAATTTTCTCTGCTTCTGGGTCAATAGAATAGGGTTTTCAATGTAGTGTAAACTAATTCCAGTCAGAAGAAAGTGATATTAACACAAATGGCGTGCTTTTAAATAAGAAATATTACCAAATACTCAATGTATTTAGTCTGTACAGGACTAGGCTTTGAATAATTCTGGAATACGGCTGGCATATTAACACTGCTTGTCGAGCAGAAAGAGGGAAAGGCTGCCCTTCAGAGATGGGGGTTAATTTAATCTAAACTGCCGGATGGTCTTCAGTTCGGCAGCTCCATTTTGCCTGATGGAAGAGCAGAGGTGAGACATCTCCCTGTCCCCTGCCCTGTCCCTGCCTCGGCACAGATGCGTTCAGGGTGGGCTGGTGCACGCTGCTGCACGGCTTCCAGGGAAGGTGGCAGCCAGAGCGAAGGGCCACCGAGGGTCTCTGCGGCACCTCTGCTGCTGTGCCAAAAGTCTGCAGCAAAACAGCAGCAGGTGGAAAAAAAACCAAACAAAACACCCAAACCCATGTAAATCTGCTTCATTGCTATGAAATCAATAGGGTTAGAAATTCGCCTCCCCTGGAAGGTTCCTTTTATTTGATGGTAAACAGTAAAAACTGACTCCAGGATATTAAACTGAGATTATTCTCCTTCTTCATTTAACTGTCATGGAAAAGCTGACTTCAGTCCCAGTGAACCCAAGTATCCAGAGTCTTCCGCACGGGGGACAAGGACCTTGGTTACTGCTCTAGACCACAGAGGTCCACTTCCCATGACCTCTGTGCTCCCCTGCCAGGGACTCAGGCTGGCAGGGCAGCTGCTAAGATGTGAGCAAAGAAACCATCAATGGCCTGGAAAAGCTGAAAGAATTACTGGCAGCCCAGGTTCTTCCGTACTAGATGGGAAGGACGATGCACATTGGGAAGGATCTTTCCGAAGGGTATGAAATTGAATAATATGAGAATGGTCCCTATTTACTATTTGTTTCTAAAAAAAAGTATTAACAGAGGCCACTATCAGGCAAAGAAAGGCACTTAGTTGTTATTTTTGCTATTTTGATGGTTATTTTTGGAAAGTATGAACTAGTAGTTTCGGTTATCTGTGAGTATAGTGGTAGGAAGACATGAGCCTTTGCATCTGTTTTTAAGAGTCCAGCTGTGCACACACTGACACTGTGATTCATATACTGACCTTAAGTCATATTACAGTGCCCCTTGACAGTGTGCCAGCTGTGAACACGCACATGAAGTATAACAGGATCCGTCCTTGTGTGCTGTCATGAAAATATGAAGCTTGTCAGCCTTCTTTTAGTTACCTTTGCCTTGTCAGATACTGTAAACAAGGATATTCAATGTCATGAAGTATATAGAAGATACTGATACTGTCCGTCAGCAAGATCTAATTGGTTCATGTTGGATCGGAATACTAATTGCGTATAGTGCAACCAATTGGAGAGAGTGAAGCAGAGTTTGTAATCATATTTTTAAACCAGAGCTCACAGACAACTTCATTGTGTATACATGAAATGGTAGTCATCTTTTCATTAGATGGAAATAAGATTAGAAGTTGTCGGAATGGAGCGTTGCCAAAGTTTTCACCTTCTTATTTTACCATTGGTATTCAATCTAAGAACTGAGGGAGCCCTGTTGTTTTTAAACTGTTTAAAAAACTAATTTCCAGTAAGAAAAATCCAGATGAAAATGCTCACTAACCAAATTAAACCAGCAGATAACTTGGTTTGCACCTGTTTGATTTTAATTGAAGGTAAGGACGTAGTTTTTTAGGTAAATGGCCCATTTGGAGTAAAGGGGTTTGTAATTTGGAATGGAATATTTTCTGAACTGGAAAAAAGGGGAGGGGAAGTAATATCACAAACAACTGTAATATTGTCATTACCAAGGAACAGGAACACTCTTTTGTCCAAAACTTAGTAATTGCTCATCCTTCTCTTCTCTTATCTCGGAGATCCATTGCAGGAAACAGTGGATATATGGGGGCAACAGCCACCTTTCTGCACTACAGTTTGGTGTAGGGACAGTGTCCTGTCCAGCTTTCAGCTCAAAATATCCAGAATAATGCAGCAAAATGATCAGTTTACCATTTGCCATGGTTATGTGTCTGTATGGGCTGCATGTCCCGCCCTGCCGCACTCCCGTAACGTTACCTCAGGGGCAGCCCTGCTTTGAGAGTTTATCTTCAGGAGCGCCTAGTCCCCCCCCAAAGCCCGATATGCAACTTAGTAAAAATACCGCTTTTAATTTTGCTGAGAGATGGGTGCAAGCTTCCGTCGCTCAAAGCAGGGATTTGTGCGTGAGAAGGCTGCACAGTAGCATGCAGCACGCTGGTATTTTTGTTTGATGAAGTGCATTTGTTTATGTGCGGACGTAGGCTTGTGTGGAAGATGGGAGAAGACGAAAAGGTCCTCTGCTTGTTAGAGCTTTAGCAAAGGTAGTGTTGGATTCTCACTGTTGTGTCATCTCATACAAACCTCACCATCCCTGGAGGTATTTAAAAGACAGGCAGACATGGTGCTTAGGGACACGGTTTGGTGGTGGACTTGGCAGTGTTAATCACAGAATCACAGAATCGTTAATGGTTGGACTCGATGATCTTAAAGGTCTCTTCCAACCTAGATGATTCTGTCATTCTATGTTTCTATCAGAAATGACTTCAAAGCTCTTCCTGTATTGCAAGGACGTGCATCAATACCTCAGTTCCCGCTTCTGGGCTTAGTTGAGCTGTATCTGGCACCTAGAAACTCTGCTTGTGTTTAACTTTTGTGTTGCATTGAAACTGAAAGTATATCTAGAAAAATCCAATCAGTAACCTTGTATTTCTTTTCTTTTTGGTGTAGTAAGTACTGAATTCCAAGCTTGTCATAGCTATCTTTCCCTGAAATTATTTCATATGATTATGCTGTTTTACATTGGTTACGGTGTGTGGATTGATACGAACAATGTTACTATCACCAAAGGCTCTGCCTTAAAAATAGGCAGACATATCATGCCAAAAGGAAGACAGAGGCAAGGCATGGGCAGAGCAGTTAAACTGGTACTGCCTTGGATATCTGAATAAGGAGATCAGAAAGAGCAGAGCAAAGGAAGCATCTGTGTTCAAAGAGAGAGGTGAGACCAGACCATATATTCTGTGTTCAAAAAGAAGAAGAGCGTATCTGGTATTTCATCATGGATTCCTACTCCTAGTTGAAATGTTAGCTGCAGTTTGGCACTACGCTAAAGTTGTTTGTACCATCAGTCCCTCACTGTTAAAAAGGGGAAAGTGAATTAGGCTTTCAAATGTTGCAAAACCAAACCAGAACCAAAAATAGATGAGATCTGATATGTTCTTTAAATAATCTGAGATCTCTTTCACTGAAGACGCACATTGACTGGCTGAGTAAATGCCATATAATTTTTCCTAAGTAATGTAACTACCTGTATAGATAGAAAATCTCAATTTTTCAGATAGCTAAGTCTCTCTGATTTTTTTTTTCCCCAGACAAGGACGAAAGGGTTGAGCGCTTTAAGCATTGTTGTAGTCCATCTCATAATTTTCATATTATATGTACTTACAGATTTTTTTCAACAGCTTAATGAAACAGAATGATTGCACCAGTGCTTACTTTATAGTTTCAGTGAAGCATGTACAAGAAGAATCAGGCAGATTGCTATTAGCAAGAAATAACTTTATCTGATAGATGGATTTATAACTATAATACTCTGTCGTTTTGGTTTTGTTTTGTTTTTTTTTTTTTTAAATCCATGATTCTTCATTACAAATGTTTCAAGAAACAGTCTTGGGTTTAAGGGAATGGGACTTGAATATATTAATGTTGCTTGTTTTACAAGTTTAAGCCTTATTGGTTATGCACATAGTATAGAGCCCTTGGACCCACCGCTGAGAGGCTTATAAATGTTTCACGTATGGCACCATGAGACCTTGTGTATGAGTTCAGATAACTTAGAGGTTGCTGTGTTTCACACAGCCTTCTTGGAAGAACGTATTAGGTCAGTGAGTATCAACATTACATACCGTGCTTTGTCCTTCCTTCCTTCTGGCTCATGTATTGTTAAAGGAGAACTTAGATTGGACTGGGTCTAGGGTTTCCCTTGTGTAAGCAGGGAGAATAATTAAACAGGCTCAGTTAATTAGTATTTGTGAGTTGTTCAGACCTTACAGTGATAAGGTCCATAAAAATGCCAAGATATGAAATAAAAATGATTTACTTGAAGGCCGTAATCCTCTCTGTCCTTTGTCAACATTTGTCCTGTGTAGGCTGCTATGGTTTCATAGCAATATAATATCTTTCTGCAGCATTTCTCTTTTGAAGAATTCAGAATAGTTTATAATAAATGAAATCATTTTCACAATACCTTTTGAGGTTGGTGTATTTTTTTTTTTTTTATCATAACACTTTCAGAGCTTAAACTACAATATATGCAAGTGAGTTGTCCATGGGAGCTCTACGCAGAGCTAATAATAGAACGCAGGCCCGTTGAAAGTGTCACCCTCTGATTTTACTCTTTTGCTTTGACTTGTGAGGAGAGGAATTAATGGTATCAGACGGCTGCACTTCTAGCAAAGAAAGCGTAAGGAGCACTGGAGCATGGGGAATGCATGTGCAGTTAGAGGTTCACCTAGAATTTTTGGCTGTGCTTGTTTTGCTTACTTAAGAGCATAGCCTAAAAATCTATGATGCTAGTGAGAGTGTCTTGTGCTGGAGTGTTTGTTCATCGTTCAGGTTCATAGGTTCTGTAGAATGGTTCAGATATGTCTTTACCGGAAGTCAGACTGATGCTGTCAGAGATGCCACCAGTCCTACGAGACTTAGTACAAGCCTCTCTCAGGTGTGCTGTTCTTGATCGATCTGTACTCTCTACACCCCTTGAGACCTCATACAGCTCTCAGGAGATCCGATTACTGCTGCAGCTTGGCATCTTCTTGACAATTACAACCTTAGTATAAACCAACTGGTATTAACAATGACAGAAAGGGGCAAGAGGTGGAGCAGGAATCAGGCCCACCAGCTAGCTGTCTGTGCTGCTATGTGCCCAACTTATCTCATGGGTCATGCTGATCTCTCAAGAGGCTGGCACAGAACCGTAAAACTTCGTATGATGGGTTGTCCATATTGTCAGTAAACCCTGTGGGATCAGACGTGAGATAACCACTCACTGACTGATAATTTTCAAATGTGCAAGATAACCCTCATGGCTGGTTGTGATGAATTGCCCTTGACATGAGGGAGGTTGCACATTTGTTTCTAGTTCTGAACTGGAGCCCAGAAGCAGAAAGGAATAGTGCTCTGGAAACGAGCCATAACCAGCCTCGTGCCAGTCCATAGCACAGCAGTTCTGCAGTGGCTCATGGTTATCGTTGCCGTTACAGCTCATCCTCTACATAATACTTTTCCCCTGGTTGGTGTCTCAGGAATCACGACAGCCTTGCTGGAGACATTGCAGAGACAGCCTGGACAGTCCAATGTCCACTCCATGAGCTTATTGGTGACTGACAGTGTCTTCTACCTGTCTGAGGTTTGTATGTCCCAGAATTCTGGTATTTTTTTCACTAGGGCCATAAATGAAATGAACATATATCACATGAGGATACCTACCTGCTTTGCTGATGTTGTTTACCCTGACAAAATTCTGATGAATTACGGTGTTCACAATGCCTTGAGCCACATCCTCAACTCTTTCTGGGTGCCCACAGAGGGAACTGTGGGATAGCTGAAGGTTTGCTTTGAAAAGAAACCGTTCAGCCCATCCCACCCTGAGAAGATACCTACCATTTTATTACAGTTAACAAAAGCGACTTTTTCCAAGGACCTTCCAAACAAATGCTTCTACTTCTTTCCCACTGCTGCTGCTTTGACTGTTTTAGTTACTGCCAATACACGGAGCTTCCTCGGTCCCTGTTTGGGTGCTTTCCCTGTCCCATAGCCTCTGGATAGGCCAGCTTGTGAAGGTGTACTGTCACCAGTAAGAGGAGAAATAAAATTCACTGCGGCCCAGGCAGGATGTGGACATGGAGACTGTGAAGGTCCCGTCAGCGCTCGGCTGCCTATGTTGGATCACTGCAAGTGCTGGAGTATTCCCAGCTGCTCATTAGATGGACACTGTCGTTACTCTAATTGTCATCTGCCTCGATGTTCTCGCTATAGTAATGTTTTCTGTGGCTTGGTGGAAGTACTCCTAGTCCTCTTCATATCAGGCATGTTCTGCATGTTTTGGTGGCCGCACATCCTGGGTGGTTTTCAGCTGCAGAGGCAGCAAGGGCAGCCTGGTCTGTGCTAATCCTGGTCCTCCATCTGAAAAAAAATGCCGGTAGGAAACCTGGTGCAGGGTTAGCTTTCCTTGCTGTGTTTGCTCGTGTGCTTTGATTGACTGGGAGGTTCTGCCATGCTTACATTCCAAGTTTTTGCTGGATAAATGCAGCTTACCTGTACAGACCAAAACCTACGTTACTTGCACGTGCTGTGGTGGAGAGCTGTGGTGACTGGATGGTGTCCTCTCCAGGGCTTTAAGGATGTGTTCGTTGGAAGACATGGCTGAATCTCAGAGGTGGGCAATCTCCTGCAGATGCTCTGCAGCCAGGCAGGGTGCACAGCTGGAGGTTTGCTCCTGTGGTTGTCTCTGAAGATGCTCCTAGAGAGTAATGCTTATGCAGGCCATAGAGCTAAGTGTGTATGAAGTGGAGGGCTGAACAAAGAAAGAAGTCAAGTGGATATTAATGTATAAAGGTGGAAGTAAAGAAGAATAAGAGGAAGATTTGCCGTTGTTTGAGATTAATATAAAAAGGTCTGCCAAATCAGTCTTTTATTTCTGTGGCCCTCAAGAGTTAAAGAATGCCATAATTCATGTATAATACAGTCTGCTTTACAACTGGGTATTTAATATTTTTATGAGGCAGACAGTACTTTCAAACTGTGTTTCATTTTCATAGAGTTACATGGAATTACACAGGAATCACTAACAATTCCTTTATGAAATTAGTAAGCGTGTATCAGGATGGATGTGATGCCTACATGTGCAGATGTTCACACTTTTGAACCTGTCCCAGGAAGTACTTTGGTCTCTAGAGTAATGATGTCAAATTAGTCGGTGCACTGTATATCTGCCAAGAAACTGCATCTGTGCAGGATTTTGCTTGGTTGGTTGGTTTTTTTTTTGTGTTTAGACATGTATCTTGTCACTACTAGAAGTAGAATCTATACTGGAAAAAGGTATAAAAGGTGCCAGAGCTTGAAATGATGTATTGTGCTTGGGATCTTTGTTTCCAGAAGCAAATCAGGGAACTAATTTCTCTTGACATCAAATTTGGGATTAGACTTTAGCCCCAGTGGATGCTGCCTTTATTTCTTCTTGGGTTAATGTTAATTTGTAACTGTCTTCTCACAGTTTATTTCCATTTATTTTGGGATAGCATGGTATCACTGGGATAATCTGGATCATAAACAGGAACACATCTCTGTTAGATGGCATGTACTTGGTATGTTTGCACTATTGTTATAGCACATAGAAGTTCTGAATATAAGATTCAAAAGTGCTATTTTTTTCGCTTACGGGCATTTTACTAGCTCCCATTTCCCTTTCAAACAGGGAGTTATTTTTAAAACTAAAATGAGAATATGCGGTGAAGCAAAGTGCATTTGTTTTCACTTAATTGGAAAATTTAGTTTTGAAGCATAATTAATATATTGCCAATATTTTTTTCTTTGCTTTTCATTAATCTGTAAAGAGTTTTTGATATATCTGGATGTGGTTTTCTAAATAGAATCTTGGCAGACTTCCACTGCAAGCTAGTTTTTACTGCTATTCATTAGCTGACTTATCAAAATAGTGTAATCAATGCCTGTCATAACATAAATACATGACCCTTTTGAGTAGCCCAAGTGGCTATGTTTGCTTCTCTTTGAAAGGAGTATAAATTCCTAAGGGAAACAGAAGGTCAAATTAACATTGGCAAACTTAGCTTCTATCAGTTTGTCTACATGGTTTAGAAATATTGAATTTTTTTTAGAGGCTCATTTTTCATAATTTTCCTTGTAAGGCACCTGGGGACATACCCTTTTTTTTTTTTTTTTTTTTTGCTGATAATGCATTACTGAAAATTATTAGATTCTGCTGAGACAAAAATACAGCATGGCTTATGAACACACAGAAATCAATGGATGTTATTGAATGAGATGTATGACTTCTGTTACAGAAATTTGAAATAATCTTCTTAAGTGTCATATGTGCCTGAACAAACTGAAAGAACCTGCAGTTCTACAAAGACTCATCTGACATTAAAACAATGAGCAGGATGCTGAGTTGTTATTAAATAAGCTCCTTAAAAACCTGAAGAGATGATTGATATATTGTTTTGATTTGAACTGTAAGATGACAGGGAAGTGGACTGGATTCTTCATAAAATTTTTGTATCTTATCTGGGATTTCTGTGGTCTCTTTTAGGTTTGACAAGATTGTTTGGCTTTTATTCTTCTTACTTTTAAATTTTTGGGTGTAATTTGCCTACAATACGAATTAGGGTGTTGGGTTTTTTGAAGTTGCTCAATGAAACATTACCTTTACTAATATGTCTCTGTAACATATTTTCACATGAAATCCAAATCCAAGAAGTTTATTTCGCTAGTTTGAGTGCATTTGTGGGTAGAGTTGGTGGATATAAATTGTCTTTTGTAAAGTTACATGTTTTTAATACAAATTCTCTGACATTAACTCTGAGGTGACTAGTAGTGTAACATCAGTCAGGTTAGCCTAGGTATTTGAAATTTTCTTTTGGTTATATGTGTCATATGATATTATAATGAATGTTTCTCTTTGTGAAAAAATGAACTCTTCAGCTGTAAAGCTGTTTTATGAGAACTAGTTTCTGTAGATGTCTGAGGGGACTCAGAGGCATTTTAAAACATGAGGTACTTAATATATCTCTAGAGGGTTTTGGTGGTGGAGACTGGTATTAAACTGTTCTAACTAAAATGCCAGACTTGCTAATCATTTTTTGCCAATTGAATGTTAGGATAGTTTATGGAGAGAGTTTCTTCTCTGATATTTTTAATTCATAGACTGGTTAGTGAATAGTATTAAACCACTACTGCAGGGACTAAATATTGTAGTTTTAGCCATAATACCTATATACAGAGACATTTCAGTATTCTACTGATCTTGAATTGTCCTTTTTTTTTTTTAACTTGCTGAAAAACAAAATCAGAATAGATTACCCTGTGTATTTTCCAGATGTTTTAAAGATTTGCAAAAATGCAGTCAGAAGAGTTGGACATTATATTTCATATATATTTGCTTTTAGTGCATATCTAAAGCAAATACATAATTGCAAATCTTTAGTTATATTTAAAATATTCCAAAAATATTAAGCAATAGTAGAAACTACAAAACACGGAGAACACATACAGGTTATGCCATGAGATTATTCTAATTCCTTTTTTTTTTTTTTCTAAGAAGACATAAATTGCTATCTGAGATACCAGAAACCAATATATATTAGTAAAAAGGAAGCAAAGTGTGCGTCAGCAGCATGGAACACATCCTCAGAATTACACTCAAGGAGCTAAAAGTGAATGAATCAAGAAAGTGATAATAGAATGAGGTTTCTGTAGAAACTATCATTTAGATGTAACATGTATTCTTTGACGCTTTTTGTTTATGTAACTATGTATTTTTTAAACCACTGAAAAACATGCTGTCTTGTTTAATTCTTTCTTTCTTTTGCTCTCATTGGCATAATCAGAGCAAAATGACTTTCTCTTAATAGAGCCTGACAATTATGAATCTAACTTACTGCCTCTTTTTCTCAGCCTATCATCTCTGTAATGGGACAAGGCAGTTGACTTTAACAAATTCTTATTTTATTACTTGTCTTATATCTTCTGTTGTTGTTATGCACAGTGGCATAAAATAGCTGATCAAATTGTGTTGAATAACATCACAAAATTGAATGTTAGTGGCTTTCACAGTGTGAAACCAATAAAGAGCTGCAATATTTCTGTTCACATGACTGCACTACTACTGAGTTTTTGGGAACCTTCTTAGATATCTATTAGTATGCTCCATTTGGAGTAGGAACTTGTTATTGGGCTGTGTGATACCTACAATTAAAGTTTCAGTGTGATATGTTATAAGCTCATGATTATGTCATTTATCTTAATTGCATAGGCATTACATTGCCAAAATAAAACATGCATTTATAAAGTCAGAATACATTCCTGAGGGCTTGTCAGAATATTCAATAACTTATTACATCTGTACTTTGCTAACACAAAGTTATGACATGCACATAAAATAGTTTGTTGTTTTGTTTTTGTTTTTTTTTATATTGCTAGTATGAGGGATGTTCATATTATGAAAGGAAATAATAAGAAATCATAGAAAATTGAGACAGTACTGAAATTTTTAGGAAGTTCTCCATAAGAAGTTTAGGGTTCCCTCTCTAAACATCCCTCTAAAGATATGATTTGATTTTTATTTTTCACTGATCTTTTTATGGAGCATAATATCTATTTCAGAAGAAGCTGATACAGCTAGAAGATTCTGTTCCCAATTTGAGACTGGAAAATTTGTTACGTCTTGAAATTTTATTGAAAGAAATAGAATTTAGTAAAGCAAACAAGACTGCCTGGTAAGATGCTATGAAAAAGAGAAAGTTGTTTACATTAATTTCTTTGTTTGGTTAGTAAGAAGTAAAGAAATTCACTGGGCCATTGTGGAAAACATCTTGGAGGTCTTCTTTGGTGTTTTAAAACAAAGCTATTACAATTTTTGTTATTATTATTAGAAGGCATTCTCTCTCTCTCTCTCTGTAAAATTTCCCTTTTAGAAGTAATCAGTTCATTGCATAGAAATAAAAAGAAAAATTGCATATCATGTTTTTTTTCACATGAAAAGAAATGTTTGTTTTTTCCCACCTTGCTCAGTAAAAATAGACAAGTAACAATACATGTGGCAGTGGGAGGCGATAATCAGATACCATTGAAATTCCCTGACTGCAAACTTTGTCTGATGCTTATGCCAAGGATCTGAAAAAGTCTGGAAGGATTTCCCAGGGATGTTTTTCTACTGTTTTTGCTCTTTTTTGCCAAAATGCATTTCACAAGTGACACAAGAAGCCACAGATTTATTTTTGCAGAACTTTGACAACTTTTTACTTTGGATAAAAACCTCTAACAAAGACTTCATTTGAGACTGGTATTGGGTCCTATTTTTTTACGGGAATTGCAGTTCCTAGGGGCTTGAACAGTCCAATAAAGAAATATCCTAGAGTTTCTGTTATAGTTATCAGATAGGAAATGTATATGAACATTTACCAGTGTATCTTCCCAAGTTTGAAGACATGCAGGTGCAGTGCTGATGCTACACCTCCTATCTTTGCCAGTGTGCACAGGAGTGAAATTATTGCCTTTGTTCCAGTCTTAGTTTTCCTTTGCCGTTTTAAAACCTCTCTCTGAAACTGAAACCTGCAAGTTTTGGACATCTGTTACTGACGTATTAACTGGAGTTATTTATAGAGCAAGAAGATTCAAGAGGGAAAAAGCAGCGGTAAAAGGTATGTTGAAACAAAGTATTTGGGGACCTTTTCCATCCTTCTCTTCTAGCAATGATTAATGTCTGTAGAAGAAGCGAAATGTTCCCTGTCTGTGCAAATGAAAAGATTTAGGTGAGATGTACAGTGTTAGGTACGCACAAGTAAGGGGGAGTCCGATAGCAAGTCAGGATCTGGGGGACAGTACCTCAGCTGAACTGGTACTTCTCCTGTTTCACAGCTGGAGAGGGAATAAAGATTTCACGTATAATGTTTGGGGTTCTTGTTTATGGAAACTTTGTTTTTAGCTTTCCTCTTTCACTATTCTTCTGTAGGAGCTGCCATTCTGCTCATAGAGTGAGATGTCTTAAGTGTTGACATGTAGCTGTCTGTATGTCCATGGCACTATTTTAAAATACAAACCTGAATTTGGTCAGCTTAATCCATAAATTTAACCCTACTTTGAATATCAGATATGATTTCAATACTGGCAAATTGAATAAAATCTGGGAGCAGCAGGAAGGCGAATCAGAAAGAACAGGACCCCCTTTAGGTGCTTTAGCATCCAGAGAGAAGGTGTCGGCTAGTTTATGCAAGCTAGATTTACCAGTATTTCTATACAGTTGGTGGTAAAAGTGACTAAATGGATGTGTAAATTCATCAGGCCTCAGCAGAGGTGGCCAAAAGGGAACAGTAGGCATAGGCTGTATGTCCGGCAACTCTCTTTTTTTAAATGCCTGCACTGGAATACTTAGCAGAGGTATATGAGCAGACCTTTGGATAGCTTCTTGGGGGAAGGGTTTCTGTTTCTCTGCATGCTATCTTAGAGCAACTTGCTATTCACACTTCTCAGCCTGAGAAGGTTTGAATCCCTGCTGTGAAGGAGTGACTAAACCCCTAAAGGCACCCCTCACGCCTGTCAAAGCTGAACCTCTGTGGAACCAGTGGTTCAGGCATTTTTGAAACAGAGAAAGCCTGTATTAGGGTTACTGGGTCTCAAGCAGTCTTTTGAAGAGACTGAAATCAGTTTTGGTCCCTGATCCTTCAGTGTTCAAGTGCAACACATCAAACATTGCATAAAATACAGAGGTTATCCAGGGATTAGTTCTGATGAGAGAATTTGTATCTATGGGCAGATGGGATGCATATAGACTATGCATCATTGTGTATTTTCCTACTGATTAGTGCTTTCAGTTAATAGTTTCAGTTAATAGGTATCTTAATATTTACATTCCAAAGTTTATATACATTGAATAGTGATATCTTTGTTAAAACAAACACAGTACATATCTCAGATACCATAAAAATAAAACTATTGTGATAGAAACTTCTATTACTGCTTCAATGAGAGACAAGTAGTTAAATTAGCTAGTCCAGATGTTTAATATTTAAAGTTATTAAAAAGCAGCACAGAGGAAAAGTTAGGATACTCCATCGAATTACAAAAATACCTTTTGGCTAAACTAAGTACAACCTACTGGAATTGACAACTCAGTTGTTTTCCTGTTAGTGTTATATGCACATTGCTCATATGCAAACATGTAATTTCCCTCTTTCATCCATAGTATTCCTTTAATTTTTAATATGCTTCAAGAATCAAGTGTGTAACAGCAAAGCTAGTTTTTCATTATTTATGTGTGCTCATATCTTTAGCATATACAGGCCAGTAAAATGTACATGGGTTTTTCTGTTGCTTTTCATTTATATGTGCTAAATTAGAATTAGTTACATATGGTAGTTCTGCACACATGTGGTCAATGTATTACAGTAAATTCTGCACAATGGATCCTGGTGTTAGGGACATGACTATATCTAGTACTTTCTTATGGATGTAAGGTCTGAGTAATTTCATCAGAAATCTGAGGATTTTTAGCCATTCCTTCTCTCTCACTGTCAAATACAGAACATTACTGCCTGAAGGTTGAGTGAAAAGTACTTCTGTGCTTATGGTGAGTTAATGCTTTGCTGAGAGCATAGATTCATTAAAAGCTTTCCCAAACGCATTTTGTTACATTTTGTACTGTTTGCATAGTCTTGTAAAAGTTTGTTACTACTGCTGATGTAATTCTAACTTAGGGTTTCCTTTTTGTTTTCATCTAGGCAATATCTTGTGATAAAGCTTAACCATAAGGATTTTTTAAAATAAATATTTCCTACATTAATTATAAACACTAATTATTTAATCTGAGATTTTTTTCTGTTGTACCAAAAATAAATAAATCACACGTTATACTTAAAATATTATTATGGGCAAAAGGGAAGACACCATATGTGGATGGCATGTTCCCTTCTGGACCCAAGAATTTACTACTGGTCTATTTAAAATCTTAGCAATCTAATAAAAACCGTGACTCTAAATTAATACATAAAATTCTTTTTTTAATAAAAATACTCTTAAAATTGCTATACAGGAAAAGTTGCTAATTTCTGCCTTTTTCTCAGGTGTTGTGCTCACCTTTCCAGCATCCCTCTGGGCCAGTGGTGTCAGTTTTCCCCAGGCAGAGGGGCGGTGGGAGGGATTGCGGGGAGACCACAGGATGTTCGGCTTTGCTGGGGGGATTTCAATGTTGGTTGAACTCCTTCCTCCTCAGCAGTGGGGCCCGCTCCTGATTATTTCAGTGTGCTTCCCAGGCTGCTGCCTTCTGGCTGCTCCTAGCTGAGTGCAAGCGTGGCCACACAGCCTTCCCCAGTCTCAGCCTCCCCATGGGCTCTTTCTTCTTAGACAGCAACTAAGAAACTGTGTTTCCAGACCCTTCCCATGGAGGCACCGGCAGAGCTCACACTCAGGCAGGGAGGAAACAGGCACTTGGCGCCAAGGCAGGACCTGAAACCAGCTCAGCCCAGCTCCAGCCAAAGTGAGCCCAGCCCAGTCCTGAGACCTGTGCTCTCAGCTCAAGGCACAGCCTGTGACACTACTAGGAACAGCAAAAATCCTATTCCCTGGGCTGCAGCAGGCAAAAGCTACAAGTAAGTAGTGGTATCTGATTACTGGTATCCAGAAAGAGACACTGAAGTCCATAGTCAACTCTTGGAAGGTTGTGGAGACCATAATTTTGACTTGAGTGGTTTCTCTTTGAGTTATGAGAGTATCCCTGAAAGTCTCTTTCAGCATCTTTCCTTAAAGCAATATGCAAATATAGGCCAAAGTTCATAGGTAATTTGTTTCATAATAATTAATCTTACTGCTCCCTGATGGTCCTCTCTTGTGCTCATGTTTAAATCTTACTTTTTAGCAAGTCTCCTTTTTTTCCTTTGATAGTGTATATTGTCCTCTCAGGTTAGTTAGATCTTTTGACATAGGTGCAGCAAAAAGGACAGTGATGTGAAGGGTAGGCCAGAAGGTGAAATTTAAGCAAAGGTGTCACAAGTTAAAACTGTAATTTACAGGAATGCATTACTTCCTCTTTGTGTGGAAATTTCTCAAAACTAATTTCTCACAAAAGTAATCAGAGAGGCTATTGAAAAGATTCTGCTTTCCCTACTGTTAAGAGGCATCCCACATGTCTTCAGCGCTTCTTCGTAATCACGACATGTTATGATTCACAAGGGTGAGTGGCAAAGTGGCATGGCACATGTCTGTTCCTGGGGGACTCTGACTCTGAGTGATGTGTTCCGTGTCAAATTTTTTGGCTACCAATTAGTGATGAGACCGATGTACAGAACAAGGAACCGGGTTGTTTTGAGAGAAGGAGATTATCTGTTGTCTAAAAAATTACAACAATTACTTGTTCATCAACATTAGGTTTGACAAGGTAGAATTGAGGCTACACTGAAAGGGTCAGTGAGAAATTTGCTTTGAGTTCAGTAGGACTCCTGCTGCACTGTATGGCAATAAAGGAAACCAGAGTAACCTGAACGTAACTAGTTGGATACTCTGCTCAGTTGTTTGGTGGCATCTGGCTTCCAAATCTGTGATAGCTATTTTTGGAGTAATTTTGAGTTCAGGAACTTGAACACTGAGAAGCACAAGAGAAGGCATAGGAAAACAAGGGAAGACTTGCAGTCATGTGAACCAAGTTAGAAAATAAGTTTGGGAAGATGTTGTACTCTTAGTCTTGTTGCCCCAAAGGGCACATTAGTGAAAAATAAAGAATTTAGTGTATTTTAAATCGTAATGGTCTAATCAAATAATTCTTTTTAGTTCAGATCTAATTACTACAGAAAAAGATAAAAGAAAATAAGGGAAAGAATATGAGTAAAGGAAAAATCTTGATAATAAATAATGCAGTTATTGTATGCACACTTCCCACTATCTACCCCCTTCAGTGGTGTTACGTTCATCCTTCTCATGCTTTTCCGCATTCGAAGACTGTTGGCTTCAGTTGTGGTGAGCCACCACCATCATGACTGCTTTGCTGGGAGAGTATGATGTCTGGGATGAAGGTTCCTTTGTCCTCTGCTGGGAGGACTAGGATGTTGATGTTGATGGTTTCTTCTTCCTCACTCTGGTGTCTGCTTGGGACTACTATTGCATGTTCCCTATCATGCATTCAACCTTGTTTATACTCTTCAGTCTGCAAATCCACATTACAAACAAATCTATTACATAGAGTGTCTAACACGTCGGATACTGTTCTTTATGCTCCCAGTTACACCAGCATCTGGCTTTGCCCAGTTCCCAGGTCTGCATTCCTTTAACTGACCATTGGTGGGTTTTTTACAGTCTTGGGGTCTTCAAGGATCCACTTTCTTATCGTCTCATGCTTTTATCCCACCTACACTACATCTTATGTCCCCACTATTGAGGCCTCTGTTATCATGTTGTGCCTGTGTTCCTCTACATTACACCACTACTCTAGGGTGACAAATACTTCCTTCTTCAGAAAATAACTGCTTGTTACTCCTGTCTGTAAAAATTGTGATTATACCATACAGTTATTCAAATACAAATTAGGCAGTAGTCACCTGAGCCCTTGAAATATTTTGTGTTTCCACCAAAAAAAGTTAAGGCAAAGTCCCAGGCAAAGCAAGACAAGTTCAGACAAAGCAGGTCTGACAGGCATCAGTCCCAAGGCCATGCAAAGGGAGTTGCAAAGACAGCATGGCTTGTTACCAGCAGCAGCAATGTGGGGTTCAGTGGGCTACAGGGCTGCAGAGGTCTAAAGGGGGGAGGGAGAAGCCTGCAAAGGAAAGGATGACAAAGAGAAGTAAGACTTGATACAACTTGATTCCACTGTTTCTATCGTAGGAATAAGCTGTTGCTTCACTGCTCATAACCAGACAGTTCTACCCTTTTAGAGTGTTTCCCATTTGCCATGCCATGGCATGAAGACTTTCTTGTTTAAAAGGTGGTAGTAAAGTATCTAAAACAAATATAGTCACTTCTGAATCTGTATTGAACTTGGTTCAGTGATCGTTCTGGCTGCAGTTGTGCGTGCTTTCTGTCAGACAGCGGAGCAATTTACTACAGAATGTTCCAAATAATTTTGACAGAAAGATGTTCTCCAAATTTATCATGCGAAAAGCAAGCTAGAAATTTTATAGTGGATTGGATTGCTGTTACTTTTTACAGAATAAAATAATCTATTTAAACTAAACTTTTCTGTCCTTTTAATGGGTGTTATGCATAAATGCCTACATACAAGAAATGATAAAAAAGAAATAGTAGGTTTTTGTCATTTAATTTCATCAATTCTAAAGTATGAACTCTTACAACGTATTACAATGGGAATTTGTGTTTTTAGTGTACCTCTCCTGTTCTTCAGCAGAATATAACCTTGACCTTATCACTCTCTACAAGTACTGAAAGGAGGTTGTAGAGAGATGGGGACTGACCACTTCTCCCTAGTGACAAGTGATAGGACGAGAGGAAATGGGTTCAAGTTAAGCCAGGGGAGGTTTAGGTTGGATATTAGGAGAAATTTTTTCACTGAAAGGGTTATCCAGCATTGGAATAGGCTGCCCAGGGAGGTGGTGGATTCACCATCCCTGGAGGTGTTTAAAAAAAGGGTAGACGTGGTACTTGGGGATATGTTTTAGAAGTGGTTTTATCAGGTTTGGTTAGTGGTTGGACTTGATGATCTTAAAGGTCCCTTCCAACCTTAACGATCCTATGATTCTATGATTCAAACAGAACCCACTGAGGCAGATTTTAGTTAAAAGGATAAAAGAAAGTTCTTGCACTGAACAGCATCAAATATGACTAGGCAAAAGATTTAAAGATTGGCAGGATAAGAATGTTACATTTTACAGCCGAGGGCAATGTGTTATAATTGGTTGCAGGAAAGTTGTCAAGCTTTACTTTAATTCATTGTTTTTGGAATAACATCTTGGCTTTTCCATACTGAGAGCTTTCTCTCCGTCTGAGCGATTTCTTTAAAGCGTGTTTGTCATCATATATTATGGGTCTGGGACAGTTGCCTGTGATTATATGATTGCTCATGAATGCTCTGCTAATGGTATTTTTCCTGAAGAAAAATATTGACTCATTTGTTTTGAACTCCTACTCCACCCACATGTAGTAGTGTAGAATTATGTAAATTTTGTAAATGAGAAAAGTAAAGTTCTACCAAGTGTAATAATGTTTATTTAAACGTGGATAACTCTTATTTCAGCTTGTTTTGAATGATTGTTATGGAAGTCCTGTTGCAGCACATGTGAAGATCTACGCTTTTATATTTGATCCTTACAAATATTTTCTTAGAAGAAATCGTAACACAACAGAATATCGCCAGTAGAAGACTTTTTAGTTCTAATTAAAAAAAGTCTTACTTTCATTTATCAAATTTAGATTTACTGTGCTTATTGACATTTGAAGCTTTTCATTTTACATTTTAATGTCTGTGCTTTTATAAAGTACCTACACTTACAAAATTTATATTTTTATCAGATCAAGACTGGCAATAGTAAAAAGGATTTTGTGTTAATTTTGGCGTATTCCAGCATACTTTGTTCAGGTGAAGTTTCTATGCTTTTGCTTGATAAGAATAGCAATTCATACTATGTATATTAAACATATCCCAGCTGTTTTAAACCACCCCTCCATTTGTTTCAAACAGCTTATTGATAAGAAGGACTGTATATTACATTGAATTTAAAGCATCACATTATCAAAAAAGGCATAGAACAGTTAAAAATGCTTCATTGCACAACCCCCCCCCTGAGAATAACATTGTAAGAACTTCAACAAAAGAAGATGATGTTGGTCTCTTTTAGGACATCCTTTATTTTTTATTGTAAAGTCTGTATTGATTATAGTGTCTTTTTATTATTACTGTTGTTTTTTTTTTTTAAATAGCAGATACATTTGTGAAAAAGTGGAAACGTAGCTACAAAGCATGAATTATAGTACACGCTCTACCAGGAGAACAGTAACATACATACAAAGCTTAAATGAATGTGCATTTAAGCTTCAATACGGGCAAAACATTGGGGAACTGCTGCAGAAACTATCAAAGTCTTATCACGGCAATATTTAAAAAAACCCTAAATTTTCTGAACAGGACTATGCAAGTTTGGAAATTTCTAGAAACTAACAAGCTGAATGAATAGAGAAGAAAAGTTTCAGTTTTGAAATTTGTTTGTTTTTTTTTCATTGCTAAACTTTTCCTTGGCTTCATTGGCAAGTTAAGAGTTGGTATTCCTGATGTTTGGTATAGGTGTTCCTGATATTTGTGATTTTTCTATTCTTGATTTTTTTGGTTTCAATGAAGGACCTGCAAGTCAATGAAAAAACGTTTTAAGTCATCTTATTTTAGAAGTCAAAAATCTTTTCAAGTGGAATTGCAGAGTTCTTCACAGCATTGACTTTCTATAGAATACAGGAATTGCGATGCTTTGTTTAAAACTTGCAAGAGTAAAATTTTGGCATCTAAATCTTCTCCTTTTACCTTTTACATAGTTAAAAAGTTTACTTTTATCCGAGGAAATGTCTTTCTGATATATGGCTTTAGTGCCTGAAGGGAATCAGCAGGTATGAATCACACCAGGTGATAGAGGTATGATGGAGAAGATTGAAACAGTGATTAGGGTTCTTAATTAGCAAGAATCTACAGGCTATAAATTAGTGCCAGCAGAAGTAATTAAACTACTTTATTTGAATTTGGTGACAAGCATGCCTAGTTTTAGGAAGCAAACTTAGTGTGAAGATTAAAAGAAAAATATATTTGTTTGTGAGATGCAATACAGAGGTGTTTCAGACATTCAAAGACAAACTCTTTTTTTCCTGCTGTTATTAGAAGCTTCTGTTTGTTGTTCATTAAATGTTTTTTCTATTCTGTTTCTTTTTTATATATGTACTATCTTTGCTTTATTTCTTCATGAGGACAGGTGTAAAGGATTTGGAGTCAGAGGCATGTAGGGAATAACGCCTCTTCCTGGTTTAGCTGCTTTTACACTCACTTTATGTGCAAAGGTCTCCTGGGTCCAGAAAAGCAAAGTATTCTTGGAAGATGTTCTTGGTCAGAGCACCCTGTGGGTTTTCAAAGCTCTTCTGTGTTTCTGTTACGCTAGTCTGCTCTGACTGAATATGGAGCTACTGGGCATCATATAGTTTGCAAACAGACTGTGCCCTGATCTTGAGCAAATGTTTGGTCATTGGGGATCTCCAAGACCTTCAGAGTTTTTTAATTACTTTAAATATGATCATTATCCTTCTGATTCTCTCTGTAGCACTGTTACAGGAAACAGAGTCCTGCTTGTGGGCAACAGGCATTAAAATTTTCTTGGGTATTGCTGTTGACTGATGTTTTGTCTCAGTCTAAGCGGCAGGTGGGCAGAATAGAGTATTTCTTTTTTTTTTATTTCTGACTAGTAAACTTTCTGCATTCCTCCCACCAATTCCTTCTCTTCTTTCTTTAAGAATATAAATCATCATTTTCAATAGCTTCCCTTTCTGATTTTCTTGTATTGAAACTGTACTGTAATCCTACCATCTCGCCTAACTATAGGAGACGGAAAGCTATGTTAACTGTATCATTTCTAATCACATCTAAATGACCTCTCTTAGTACAATAGACTGGTGCTTTTAGTGACCTTGCATCCAGCCTAGTTCAGATTTCTTGTTAGTCATCCATGTGGCACAATCTATTGTTCATATTTTTGATTAGAGTCTTCTTGACAGATAATATATCGAGTTTGTTGAATCTGACTCTCAAGATGAGTCAGTTTTACTCCTCCTCCCCCTCCTACTCCTCCTGACATTTCTGCATCAGAAGGAGTAATATTCTCTGACTCATTTTTTTTTTTTGAGATCAAAGGGAATTCAGTCTAAGGAAACCATATCCACATGCATCAAACAGGAAACTTTCCGAATGTTAGTGCAACCTATTGAACATTTTGGTGGCCCCTTACTTTCTGGCTTCTGACAGCTTCCTAGGAACTTTTTTTCCCTCCTTATCTTTTTGGTTCAAGAATCAGCAGATATGAAAAGCAGAGTGCTAAGGAGACTGTTCCCTTTGATTAATAAGTGAGTATATTTGCCGTAGAGCCAAGAATGGAACATCTTGTAACTGTTGGCAGCGTTACTAAAAGAATAAGTATCCTCATGGAAGGGGGCAGAGCATAACGAGAGTTTTGATCAAGAGGAAAGAAGACAGTCTTAGAAGGGCTTTCAAGAGTTGTTGCATTACTGTAAACAACTATCTATTTTCTTCTGGACATGGTCCAGTGACTGCAGGAACTAAACAAGTCATTTTCAGGCTCATATGATTTTGAAACCGGACATTTTTTTAGCTACTTGATTTCCTTTCTTCCTTTCTGGCAGAGTCAGCCTGACTTTATATGTCTGATGCCAGGAATGTGGCATTCATATTTTTTAGCTCAGGAGGTTGCCACTGCAAATCTGCATGAGACAGCTCTCATTTTCCATGCTGAAGTGCTCGTATTTGCACTGCTAAAGAAAACTGGAGCGTATCATATAAGACATTCGGGTTAGCTGTTGCAGTGAGTTCATTCCAAGATTAGCAGTGAGAATGAAAGTCCCCATTTAAGCATCTCCCATGAAGGGGAAATGATAAGGGCAGGATAGTCCCCTATTTTAGCTTCTCTAGTGGCTGTAGAGATATAACAGGTCAATGCTAGTCCTCCATCTCCACTACTACTCCTGTAAAGGAGATGCCAGGGAAATAGCTGGAGCACAGCATACTCTGGCTGTCTCCTTAGTTGTGTTATGACTGGATGTCGTTCCTGTGACAAGTAAAAGCATTTCCTTGTGTAGGCCTTGTATTCTCTGAGCCTGGGACAGAAAACATTTCCTGGCTGCATCCCATCATGATTCTGCTGCATCCAGCAGATTTTAGATGCTGCAGAAAGTCTGGCAGTCTGTGTAGATTCACAGATTTCACAATCTGCTCCAAAGAGCCTTCACTACCGTGCGAGAAGGAAGTCATACTATTGAGGAGACCATTTTTACAGTTTCAGCCATTCTAATCCCCTCCCCCCACCAAAAAAAAAAAAAGAGAAGGAAACAAACAAACAAGAACTCAAATATTCTGCTCAAAATCTTCCTTGATTCAGTAGATTCTCTGGGTTCTGACTACAAAAATCATGCCTTGGATGCAGCAGTGGTTTTTTGAGTCACAGACATCAGTGGAATATATTTAAAGCACAATTCTTGTACTTGTAGGCAATAGTAGAATACATTTGTTGAACCAAAGTCCCACTGAATTTATCAGGGTGATTCTAGGGCATGTACGCAAATTTCAGCGAACATCAAGAAACTTCCTAAATTTTCTGCTTTTCTGGCTGGTTTGAAAAACAGTGAGTACAATCTAAGGCAAAGTTCTCTGTAAGTATTTAGAGATGTAGTCCTGACTGACGCTGTGTGTTAGAAGGGCACACGTGCAATACAGTCACATGAATATATGTGTATGTGTGCACGTAGTTGTGTATCTTTCAGGATCTGGGCATAACTAATTTGGTGTGGACTTTGTTATTTTAAAATCTGGATGCCGTAGTAGGGTTCCTTTCTAGATTGGTGGATGAGATTACCAAAGGAGTGATGCTGATTCTGCGGTTGGGTGATTCAAAGAAAGATTTTTGCATATCAATTCCTGACAAGGTATCTTCCAGTATAATACTATAAAAAAAGAATATTTGGGAAGACAGGGAAACTTCGTCAACTGTTGGTTTTTTTTAAATCTATGCAACAAAAACATTTATTAAGATGTTAGAAATCCAGAAAAAGGAAGCTTTTTTTTGGAATAGATACACATTAATTGAAAAATCACATATATATCTAGACCCCAAAATTATAATTATGATAATTACGTGACAATAAATAAATAATATATGTAATTTATAAAAAATCATATAAATACAATAATGTATAAAAGATTATATATATACACATATACTTATAGATATACAAAGATTAGGCATATTCCTAAGTCTTTCTTCAGTCGCCTTCTTACTAAATTTTTTTTTGCATTTTGTTTTGTGTGTTTTATGCAGTCTGAAAACCTTTCTGTGTAAGGATACCTCTTAAATATTAATTTTGCTTCCTGTGTAATGACCTATGGAAAAAGGGAAAATTATTTGATTCTTTCTATTATTGTATGACTAAGTGGATGCCGTGCGTGTGGGGGAACATTAGTATACTAATGTGAGCTACATTGTTGGTCTCATAACCTGAGTCAGAAGGGAAGTGACATTTCCCAGATCAGGACTTTAAGCATGTGCCAACTTTATTAAAATTGTGAGGCTTTCATGAATTTGGCCCCATGAACACTGAAGTTTCACTGATGAGGAATTGCCTGATTTGATTACTCCGAGCGCTGCTGGAGGCTGTTTCCTCTGAGCGACGAGGGCTCTGGCTCCTGCTCTTGAGCCACGGTGGACCTGTCGCTTGTGGGCTGGCAGCTGCGTCTACTCAGCTGCTGGGACCGGGCTGCAGCTGGTCCTTTTGGAGGCAGTGAGGCTGCCAGAGCTTCATGGTGTCCTCTGGCCAGTAGGAAGGGTGTAGGTTCTTGGAGGACATGGCCTCTGTCTGCTCATGTGGAATGAAGATCCAGTTTCTGCAGTGGAAGGAACACAGCATCTTGGAGCCAGGGTGGGTATTTGGTTTTTGACCTGGTGCAGCATTTCTGTGTTCTTTGGCAGATAGCGAAGACGAGGGACCTGTTTCCCTAAGTGGCAGAACATCACTGTGTCTCCTGGCTGACAGTCAAGACTTGATTTTCATTGGCTTTGAGGAAGGGGGAGGAGAGGAAGGAAAGCTTTCAGTGTTTGGGTTCGCCTTGAAGTACTTAATTTGTAGGTAGGCAGGTGATGGTTCCTGCTGTGTATAAAATAATGACCAACACTGATAAAGCACGTTATTAATTTCATTCAAAAATGCCTTAGCTTCTCCATAAGACTGAAAAGAAAATTAAGGGATGTCTAATATATGTTTTCTGCAAAAGGCTCATTTTGTTTCTCATCTTCTGTAAACAGATGTTTTGATGTGATTTTGTCATAAATTTTTATCATAAATTTTATTAGTCTTCCAGTATTCCGTTCACACTGCTAGCTATTCATAGGGTGTCTAAAACATTGCTGTGTAATAAAATTAAAACTTTGTGAAAAAAATAACCCCCACTAGCAATAATAATAAGAATAAATCCCTCATATCTGGTTGGGGAGTTGACTACACTTGTGAAAATTCAGACTTGTCTTTGTAGCAAATGATGGCTGTGAATTGCTTTGGCACATTATCTTCCATGGACTTACAATATCATTAGTTCAATATTTATTACGCTTCATTAACTATATACAAGTTGCTAAATGATTTAATTTTCATAAATGGAAGTTATCTTTGCATAATTCTAATAATTAGGATATTTTACTTAGAACTTTGCTCTGTCTCAAAGTCAGTGAGAAGAAATTGACTGTTAATGAGAAAACCTGCTACTATTAGAGAGCTATTTAACATAGTTGAGTATTTTTCTTGGGGCCCAAGCAGATGTTGAAGCGAGTGAAAATAATAAGGTTTTATATTTATTTGTAAATACTAATGCTGCTTATTTTGGGTAAACAAAACAAATTCATGTGTTTCAAAACCATTTTATGTTGGTAATCTTGTTTTCTTGAGTTAGGAGTTACCTTCTTTTGGTAACACTTCATGTTTCAAACGTGCGTGCTATAGTAAAGAAAGCACGAGCTCTGATATTTAAAATAGACTGTTACAAACATGCTTTGCTTTTAGATGGATTATATATGTACCTGTCATATGTGTCATGAAATACTGGTATTTCTCTACAAGAAAAGATGTCATCTCAGGGTGAAAGATCAATAACTTTAATTATTACTGAAAACGGGGCTATTCTTGGCTGTCTTACAAATTTGTTTTATTAACTAAGTTCCACCAGTCAACACATGATGAGTAACCTGTCATGTATCATGTTAATAAGTATAGCAAATACCAGTGGGAATACAGAAACTTTTAGTCTGCAGTCACACCTAGGTCTGTTTTCCTGTAGAGCAGACCAACAGCTGTTTGGAGTCACGATGGTTACTGAAGGGACATAGTCACCTTGAGTCAGATGTCAGTAAGGAGTTTCTGTGTACCAAAGGATTAGAAAATATCAGTTATAATTGAGGAATATCTTTTAGTTTGTCTTAAAATTTCACCTGCAAAAACTGGCTAGCATCTGATGAACAAAATAAAAACGGATATAAAATAAAAAGAAAATGGCTAGATAGGTCTTACTATTCCAGATTAATGTATAATGCAAAAAACTATAGTAATCAATAATGTGACTAAAGTGAGTGTTATGGTGGTTTCAATAATTCAGAAGTATAATAACATGGAGAGAAACTTATCTTTTAAAAATGAGTGATTTTCAACTTACTGTTTTTCTTTAAAACATCGTTTATTTCTACTAGCCTCCAGCTGAGTTACAGACCAAGGAGGATAAGCACTAAGGACTGCAATTGTACCAAATGTCCTTGCTGAGATACTGTTTCATTTCTTGTAGATGAGGCTGTATTAATACTTGGGCTCAAATAACCTTTAAAACACTTCTACTCTGAAATCAGCAATGTTAAAGCCAATGCTTTCTCATATTTAGCATATGTAATTTTGTGCTCATTATTGAACTATACTGTGATATTTTTTAAATGTGTGGTTTTGGAACTTTTCCCATCTTTTCCCGTCTAATTATTACATGCTCTTTTTTCCTCATTTTTACTTAAAAAAAACCCCAAACAAAACAAAACTGCTTTCCCAAAAGGATGGATGTTTTAGTTGCCCACTGTTTTATAGGCAGAGCTTGTCATTGATAGGCTCATTCTCTGGACATAATGGAATAAGCAAAATGTCCAAACTGGTACTTGCAGGAATCTTAGACAAATGGGAAGAAGACCAGAACAGAGGCCCAGATGCAGAATAGTGATGCTTGCAAAGCATTTTGAAGAAGGATAGACTTATAATGGGACCTGGAAAGTCATGGTGTCACTGACATTTAAATATGAGTCTGTGCAGAAACCAAAGCATTTTTCTTCTGAATTTGTAGACTTAGTTGTTTGGTTTAATAGTCATCCTGGCTTAATATTTCAATAATTATGCTGTAAAAATAACTCCCTTCAAAAACCCCTCCTTCTGATTAATAAAATGTGTCATTAGCTCCTTGAAGCGATTTAAAATAGAAATTATTTTAAGCAAAGTAAACCAAAGAATGAGTTAATGGAAAAATGAAGCTGTCATCAGCACATCTTGGCCCCCAGACCTTCTAAAATATCAAGACCACTTTGAAAAAAAGCCCTGAGGTGCAACCTCTTGATTTTAGTTTTATCCTTCACATAAGACTATTTATTATATGGAACTGAATTATTTTTTTTCTTCTTTCTTTCTTTTTTTTTTTTTTTTGTTAACATGAATTACTTGATGTGATTTTCCTAGAGGGACCACTTGAAGTTTGTGGTAAGCTACTGGTTTCTTGGAATTTACTCCTTTTTGTACCCTGTTGGAATTGTAGCTGACCTTATTACATCTTCCATTAGCTAGTTGAAATGTACTTTCCCTTGTCTAGTCAATCATAAGTGTGGAAGCAAAATTCTTTTTCCCTTCCCAGTATGTTGAACTTGCTGATGGCTCTTGCTTTCTTCCTTTCCTGTGCTATGAGCTCCTTCCACCGAGTTCTTTTTGCAAAAGCCTTTAATTCCTTACTGCTATCCCTTCTTGTGAAAAGCCGATACAAGGCAGCTGGTCCAATAAGTAACTTAGAGATCTCATGTGTTTTTCTTTATTTACTCTTTTTTTCATTGTCAAATGTATTTTGTATTTTTCGAATGAAAGTTTTGAAGTCTCATGCAGCATGGTGTTTTATTAAGGAAAAAAATATAGCTTTTTAAAATCAGAAGCTGAAAGCTACAATTCAAGTTCCTTCCTCATACTTTTCCCCTGCTCCATTGTGGGTCCTTCCCACAGTCTGCAGTCCTTCAGGATAAACCTATTCCGACATGGGCCACAGTTCCTTCAGGAAATATCCATCTGATCTGTCATGGGGGTCCTCCACAGTCTGCAGTGCGGTTATCTGCCCTGCCATGGTCCTCTCCCTGGGCTGCGGAGGGACAACCTGCTTCACTGTGCTTCTTTCCAGGGGCCGCAGGGGAATCTCTGCTCCAGCGCCTGCAGCACCTCCTCCCCCTCCTTCTTCTCTGACCTTGGTGTCTGCAGGCCTGTTTCACACACTTTTTTTTCTCCTCTGTCTTCATTGGTCTCTGGTGGTTTTGCCCTTAGTTAAATACCTTTTCCCAGAAGCGCCACCATGTTGGCCGAGGGGCTCAGCCGTGCCCTGGGGTGGTGGGTTGGATCCGGCTGGAACCGGCTGTGTCCGGCACAGGGCAGCCCCGGCCTCTCCTCACAGCGGCTGCCCCGCAGCCCCCGCTGCCGCCGCCTGGGCAGGGATACCCTGTTCAGTGGACCAGAACTGATTTTGTCCAATAGCTGTGGTAATTGGTTCGTCATCTTTCCTTCTCTTCTTTCCTTCGTTCCTGATGCATGTTCGTAGGCAGCTATCTAAGTGAGAGGTGGGACAGTGACATTGCTTGTGATGGGTGTTAGTTCCTGTGCCACTGGAGGTGATGGTGGCACTATGGTTCAGCCACCACAGTGATGGGAGCCTCATGCTACATGTGAACCTACATAGAATACGGTAGCGTCTTAATTTTGTTCTACAATTTGTCAGGTGATAGTGCTGAAAGAAGTTATCCAGAAAAGCCCTGGAGATACATCCCTCTAAAGTGTAGCACTGCCTCAGAAGCTGCCGAGTCTCTCTTGCTTGTCACAATGAAGTAACACTCTGCTGAAGACTGAGCATCCTGATACATAAACGGTTTCCAGCCCTGACATCTCTGAAGAGAACTAATGAAATAAAAATTTAAGTTACTTTTTTATTGAAATGCAAACCAAGTGCTGGCAGGAGAGGGGAAAAATACCAGAAAAAAACCCAAACCGACCAACCAAATAAACGTCCTCAGTCCCTGAAGTATCAGTTGACTTCTGATCCAGTCAGCTAGTTCTACTTTCCCTAACAATTGATTTTTGTCTTACATAGAAGGACATAAGCTTGACCCTTGAGGCAGATTCAGGTTGATAAAATCCTAACACATTTCATTCAGTGATATTTTGAACCTGTATGAGTATGTCACATTTTTATGCAAATATATTAAAAGTTTTGTGGACTAGAATGAGAGTGAGTAAGCACTGCAAATTGAATTTGGTGATATGGAGGTCATAAAAGTTTATCTGGAATTGAGTTAGCAGA
The DNA here is from genome assembly GCA_013398815.1 of Ibidorhyncha struthersii. Lineage (NCBI taxonomy): Eukaryota > Metazoa > Chordata > Aves > Charadriiformes > Charadriidae > Ibidorhyncha > Ibidorhyncha struthersii. The sequence continues at coordinate 308,612 of VZSZ01001115.1, read as the reverse complement.
CTGGACCTGTATTTGTTGGGCTATTTGGGACGCCTGGGGCTGAGATTTTGTGTACATTCCTAGTCATTTTATTTAGAATTTGGTATCTAAGTCTCACGTAGCTGAAAAGATACCATTTCTGATTTTCTTAACAGAGTAATATGTACTGTTATTTTGTAGACAGTAGATGGAATTGAGAAGCATTTGTGTCTTTTTTTTTTTTTCTTTGCGCCAGTTGCCACCAGCAGTCTCTTTCCTACATCTCTCAAGGCTCTGAACCTCAGGGCAAGGACTAGGGGAATGAAGTCCCTCCCATTGTAGAAGAATATCAAGTTTAAGACCACTTTGAAAAACTGGTTGGTTTTGAAACCAACTTGAACATATATAAGTCCATAGGACCCAATGAGGTGCATCCCAGGGTCCTGAGAGAACTGGCTGATGTAGTTGCCAACCCACTTTGTCACATTTCAAAAATTGTAGCAGTCAGGCAAATTCCCTAGTAACTGGAAAAAGGGAAACATCACGCCCATTTTTAAAAAGGGTAAAAAGGAGAACTCTGGGAACTACTGACCCGTCAGCCTTACTCTTTGTGCCTGGTAAGATCGTGGAGCAGATCCTCCTGGAAGACCTGTTGAAACCTATGGAAGACAAGGAGGTGATCTGAGAAAGCCAACATGGCTTCAACAAAGGCAAATCATGCCTGACTAATCTAATGGTCTGCATCATGCAACATGGTGACTGCATCGGTGGACAAAGAAAGGGGTATGGATGTCATCTACCTGGACTTCTGTAAGACCTTTGATACGGTCCCCCACAACATTCGTGCTGCTAAATTGGAGAGATTTGGGTTTGACGGTTGGCCTGTTAGATGGATAAGGAACTGGCTGAGTGGCCATGTCCAAAGAGTTATAGTGAATTGCTCAGTGTTCAAATGGAAACCAGTAACGAGTGGTGTCCCTGGAGAGTCTGCACTGGGACCAATACTATTTAATATCTTTATCAACGACATAGACAATGGGATGGAGTGTACCTGCAGCAAGTTGCAGATGACATCAAGCTGAGTGATGCCATCCAGAGGGACCTTGACAGGCTTGAGGAGTGGGCCCATGCGAATCTCATGAAGTTCATGCAGGGTCCTGCATTTAGGTTGGGGCAATCCCCGTTATCTGTACAGACTGGGGGATGAATGAACTGGGGGAATGAATTGAGAGCAGCCCCGTGGAGAAGGACTTGGGGGTACTGATGGATGCAAAATTGGAAATGGGTCAGCAATGTATACTTGCAGCCCAGAAAGCCAGTCGTACCCTGGGCTGCATCAAGAGAAGCGTGGCCAGCACATTGAGTTTGGTGATTCTATGCCTCTACTCTGCTCTGGTGAGACCCCACCTGGAGTACTACGTCCAGCTCTGGAGTCCTCAGCACAGGAAAGACATGAACCTGTTGGAGTGGGTCCAGAGGAGGGCCACAAAGATTATCAGAGGGCTGGAGCACCTCTCCTGTGAGGACAGGCTGAGAGAGTTGGGGTTATTCAGCCTGGAGAAAAAACGGTTCTAGGAAGACCTTATTGTGGCCTTCCAATACTTCAAAGGGGCTTATAAGAAAGGTGGAGGGAGACTTTTTACCAGGGACTGTAGTGACAGGTCAAGGGGCAATAGTTTTAGACTGAAAGAGGGTGGGTTTAGATTGGACATGAGGAAGAAATTCTTTGTGATGAGGGTGTTGAGATGCTGGAACAAGCTGCCCAGAGAAGTTGTGGACACCCCGTCCCTGGAAGTGTTCAAGGCCAGGTTGGATGGGGCTTTGAGCAACCTGATCGAGTGGAAGAGGTTCCTGCCCATGGCAGTGGGGTTGGACTAGATGATCTTCAAAGGTCTCTTCCAACCTAAACCATTCTGTGATTCTATGATTCTATGATTTAACCACCAGTTTTCTATAACTATAGCTGAACTGAAGTTATGTTATTTTAGTACTTAAATGTCACTGTGGTAGATATAAAAGATATGGTAATAGAGTACCTTTGAGAGACAGTGTAAATTAGAAGACTCAGAAAACTATATATATATTGTTTTTTAATAGTGGTATGCCATTTGGCCTATTTTTTCTGGTATTTCAGTTGCTGGCATAATAATGAAAAAAAAAGTTTTTCTTTTTTTTTTTTTTCTCTAGTCAGTTATCAATAATTTTCTTCTTATTTATCTATTTTGGCAACCATGGTGAGGCAATAATGCATCCATTGCAATCACTGGAGTTGTAAATAAGCCTGTCTTTAAAAGGAAAATGTAGATGGCTTATATTGAAAGACTACACTTGAAAGGTATTTTTTATGCCTGCAAAATAATGTATAAATAAATACACCCATACAGGTGATACCATTGGGAAAGAAAAGGAGGAAGAAATTAACCCCGTTCTTTTAGCTACTTAAAGCAGTGATTCTGTAGTTTCTACCTCTTTCTTTATCCTTACTAACCTTCAGCGTGGAAGGAATTTTTTACATGAGTAACGCTTTGAAAATGATGGCTCAGGAAAAAAGGATTCGCTCCGTGCATCCGTATCATGACAACCCAAATTTACAGGTAGTTTGCTATCTGTGTGCATCCCACAACATAGACATTTCAGCTAAGAAGTTGAACAGATCTACTTCTATTGTGATCTGTTTAGCAACGGAATGAAAATAATAAATTGCCTCTAGAATGAAGTTTCAATCAAGAGTAGTTGCTTAGATGTCTTTCTGCAAACTGCAAAGCCATGTTTCTATCAAACATAAAACGCTTCTCTCTCCCTTTCTAATGTCAGTGTTAGAAACCAACAAAAACATCTTTATTTTCATAAATATAGACATGCATTAAAGTGAAATTTAGAAAGTTATTACTCAAATTTGGAATTAGAATTAAAGTTCAAACTCAATTTTAATTATAATATTTCTTTGACATTTTATTCCACTTATTTGCTTTGTTTATATGTATGCCTAATGTAGTATTTAAATAATGATTAAAAAATAAAAGAAGGGAAAATTACTTTATACTGCTCAGAACTCTAGCTTGGTTGATCTTTGCATAAAATGTATTGATAAAGAAATATGTTTATTATTCATGTTCCAGTAAGACTCAATGATTTCTAAAATTGTGTAACCATGGAAACACAACTGGGTAACATAAGGAAGAAAGTGCAGGGGTAAATTTACAGTTAGTCTTTTAATCAAGAGTTATTATGTGGACTCTGTTTTTACAGTATAATTGAGCTCAGTTTTTTAACTAATCTCTTACCAGCTTAATTGTGTGCAGATATATTTTATATATATATGCATACAGGTATAATACATATATATGAAACATAATTAGTTGAAATAAATGTTTTATTTACTTTTGTTACAGCCTTTTTTCTAACTTTTTTTTTAATTCAGTAAATTCTATCCAGAAAACTTAACAGCTTCTCCCCTTCATTTTTGTTTCATAGAACTTATTTTCCTAAATGAGAATTTGAGAACGCTTCCTGAGTTATAAATTAATTTTAACAGGCAAATTTGTAAAGCATTATGTGAAAGAATACTCCAGTAGTCAGAGCATTAGGAGAATCACAGATGGATTATTGGACAAAAGTGTAATAAAAATGTTACGAATGTAAGGTAAAGTCAGTTTCTTGTTACTGTATAAAGCATATGTTGTTTTTAATGTGATAAATTGCAGAATTTGTAGGGTTTTGCGTAGTACTTGGCACACATTCCAGTGTCTGTCTTTTATATTGCTTGTGATTGTGGACTGAAAATATGTATTTGCTTTTTTAGAAAAGTATGCCCCAGGTATTTCTGGACTATGCTATTCATATAATGACCTGCTGGGTAGCGTTTTCTCTTCTGTACTTCATTGTGAACCTCAGTCTGCTATCTTTTCTTAACGTTTTTAATTCACATGAGGATATACCTCCTTCTATGCCAGAAAATGTGTTGAGTTCTGTGGGGTTAATAGCAGCAATTTTTAAAATTATTCTTGTTTTCTCTCACTATCTAAAAACAGTAAGATCAAATATGTTAAGCAGTAAGAGCAAAGAGAAGATTTTGAGCTTCTGTACTTTAAAGTTTTGAAATTTGTAGTTTGTGACTTTCTTTGGGATGTTTGTCTTTCTAAGTTCAGCATTTATTGGGAAGGAGGTCTTTCTTTCTTCCTGCAGCTTTTTTTTGCCCGCATTTCCCACACTTGTCTTCTCCTGTCACGTAGAGGAAATGAAATAGGAAGCTGAGTCCCAAAATGTGTTCTCTTGGTTCTGGTGCAACCTCTAAAATGCATCAAATGTCAAGCTATGCCCACTGTGAGCAATTCATGAAGAAATTGCTTCAGCATTTTGATCACAGCCAGGCTTTTATTATGAAAGTAGCTGGCATAGAAAGACACCTTTAGAAGTGTGAAAACAAGCAACACAATGAAGTAAAAATGATAAAATTGAGCACAGTACTGGCACACTACAGCTGCTGTCCCTGGCAGTAACTGCTGCCTTCAACAATAGCCTATGACTGCCAGGAAAACCCCACTCACTATGGGGAAGTAATTTCTGTTGGTTAACTTTCATTTTAATGTCAAAGAAGGGTTCAAGCCAGAATCTTGTGTGTGAAAAACTCTGAACGCTGACAGTTTGTGTGTGTCCATAAAATGGTCTTATGAAGCCCCTTTATGTTTAAGATTTACCTGAAGGAACACGTTATCCCATCTGGCTCCGTAACTAATTTTCAGTGTATTCTGAATGAAAGTTGGTGACAGCTTTCCAAACGAAAGAATATATTCAGAACCTTCAGTAAGAAAAAAAAGAAAAGAAAAAAGAAAAAAAAAAAAGACAGAGTTAAGTAGACATGCAAATCATTTGCACTGTAGAAGGTGAGATTGCTTCTTCCTTCCCTGAAGTTTTTTTGGGAGGGGAGACATCTCATTTTCAGTGGAACAGTCTGTGGTATGGCAGTACAAAACCACAGGTACTGTCTTTGTTTCCCATAATTTTCTTAGTTAGGGTTTATACACTTATACTTTCTACTACCTTCATGTCACCAAAGGATAAATTTAAATCCATCAGATGGCTCGTATCCTTGCATTATTCTGAAGTTCTGCAACCCCAAGTCAACAGACTCAGTAGCTCTTTGCCTATCACTCGTAAGCTGGCTCGTGTGCTTTATTGTATACAGGAGAGGCAGAGATGCTGATAAAGTCTAGATCTAACCTGTCTGCTGGCTTAAAACAAGTGTCCTCATTTGGATTTGGTAGTCACTATGGGCCCAATTACCAGTTGCCTGCCACCTCTCATGGTCATTTATAGCTATGTGAGAAGGTTTATAATACTACCATGATTTAAAGTCATTTCATCCCTGGCATGCTTATGTGACAGAGACTACAAAAATATGAGGCAATGCAGTATCAAGTTGTGGTATCAGACCTCCAGTGTTGCATGAAATCCAAACTTAAAATGATGAGTGTCAAGCCTTAGAAGGAGCTAGAACCTCATGCTATCCTGAAATAAAGGTTTAATCTAGAGGATCGTTTTTTCTCATGAAGGCATCAGGATACTTCTTACTAGAATCATTACACCAAGGAATAAATTGCTACATCGTTACAACTCTAGAAAGAAGACATCTTAAAGACACCTTACCTATATGGAACTTGAACTTAACCTGGGTGTATTAAAGACAACACTAATTTAGTTATCTTCACACTTTTTTTGTAGCCTGACCTAGGAATTTTTATTGCCGGTGGTTATTTTCTTCAGCCAGACTAATTTACGCAAATGTGTTCCTCTTTCCAAGAAGTTGTCAAGGCAAAAACACCCAAGAATTGAATCTCCATTAATTTCCGCAGCTTTGTAAACATTAATATTTTCTAAATTTTAATGTTTTGCATTGCTTTTTTGAAATCTCTGTTACTTATATTTTAAGATTTTTATTTTTTTCTGTATTACCATCTTACAACTACTGTGACTCATCATTTGGGAAAATATGTGCTATTGTGCTTTTTCCACTTTCCTTCTTTTTTAAATGTGTCTCCTGGAAACATAATGAAAACATACCATCATATTGTGTTTCTTATATTAACCACTACTTCACCTTACGTACTTCAGTCAATGAGTTGAAAACCATTCTAGCTTCCTGTCATAATGGGGTTTGTTCAAAATACAGTTCTGTTACAGTCAAAAGAGAATGTACCACATATAGAGACGCAAGAACTTAGTCTGATTATCTTCACAAGCATGTTTGTATCCAAACAAAATGCAAGAAGTAGTTATTAGTCCAGTTACAGAAATGCAAACACTTATTATTTCATTAATAACACCCTTAAAATGGTTATAGAAATGGTTTTAGAAAAACACGACCCTAGTGTCTTTTCTCTGGTGCTGTGCTCACCCTTCCAGGCTCCTTTGGGGTCCTCAAGTTGATGGTTTCTCCCAGGCAGCAGTGGGAACAGTGACACAATCACCATCCTGAGGTCTTTGCTGGGCAGGGTGTGATGTTCACGGTGGCAGTCCTCTCCTCCTCCGTTCTGGGACCTGCTTGGGTTTATTTTTATGTGTTTGCTTGCCCTAGGCTGCTGCCTTCTGTCTGCTCTCAGCTCAGGGCACAGCATGTGGCCCTTTACTAGCAATGGCAGAAGTTGTTACTGGGCTATAATTTATTTTTAAAAGTGGTTTTGGGTAAAGTCAGCCACACTGATTTTGGTGAGGATGGAACTACATCTTCAAGGAAAACATCTGCCCCACTGATACAAAGAGCTAAGTTTATATGTCCAAGACATTTTGCATTTTTTGTTCCAGTTTGTGTCATGGTCTGTCTCACCATTCCCTCCAAATATGAGCTCTTTACCCTGGAATTAGCTGAGTAGTTCTAATTTATGGCAGCAGCAGCTTTTTTCCTGCAGAACCTGGGTGTAAGAGCTGCCTATAAGCACTACCTGCAGCATAAGAAACGTGAAATCGAAGATGGGAACTGCAAGGAATACTGAAATCCTTCTGAAAGGTGTATGGCAAGTGAGAACAACAACGTGTGGGTGGCTGACAGGACATGGATTTAGGTATGCGAAAGGGAGGAACCGAGGTCAGTGATATGGGTATAGGATGAAAGAGGGTGGATAGCAATTCAGCGCTGCTGAAGCAATGAAGGGGATGAGTATTTGGGGGTGGGTGAGGTGCAGGCTGTTGTTACTGAATCAAGATTTGATGCGTTTGTGTGTGTGCGCGTGCACGTGTAGGGAATCTGCAATAGAGCTGACTAGCAGAAGTTCTCGTGCAGTTCCCAGATGTGTGAAAATGGAAAGAGCGCTGGGTTAAAGCTGTAGCTTCAGACGCAGCAGCACAGCTTGCCTGCCTCTTGATGCCCCATCAGCTTCCTTCTCTATGTAAGATCCACAGTTGTTTGGTTTTTTTTTATTGCTTAATCATATGATAGCTCTGTTTAATATCCCTAACACAGGATGGCAAAGAGTCAGGACAGTAATAGGAAATGAATGGCATTTCTCTGAACTTAAGGGTGAACAGTGGGTCGGTGGAGCCTCCTGTGGAGCAGCCAGAGGTATGTGCATATTAGAGTGCATTAAAATTTGATTTTTCAACCTTAAGTTGTTGTACATACTTAGTGGTAGAGAAGATGAGCAGAGCTAAAAAGTCAGAAGATAGACTAACACTTCTCTTAGAACAATTTTATCTTCTGTAAAGGCTAAGTGTCATAAGTTGGAGTCAGTCCTTTGGGGGAGTAGGGGTGATATGTGACTTTTTTGGGAGTTCTTGAAATAGAAATATTATTTTTCTTAAATATAGTATTCTGAAGTACTTTTCCAGGTTCAGGAAAAATTATTCTTATTAACTCTTAAGACTCTTGGTGTGTCTTGCATTACTATTGTATCTCAAGAGACAGATAGACCAGGATATACTAGCTTAAAAAAATATTTGATTGTAGCATTGTGCAAAGAAGAAACTGGTATGTAAAAAATGTATCCTTTATGCACAAACTGATGGCTTGAAGCTGATTTTCAAGTCAAAGTGTATATCTTCTTTGAACCATGCTGTTTTCCCCAGTTTTCCAATGCTTATGTAGCCCCTATATCTTGTTTGTAAAGAGATAGCTTTGGTTTGAAGCTCTGTTTCAAAATGGGAGTAATATTGAAATCTCAGAAATTTTTGAAAATGGGAAATCTTTAGCTTTAGTTCTGCACTGAACAATAGCAGTGCTTCTGGAAGTATTCTGTTGTGCTCCCTGCAGACAGACAGAAATGGTACTTTACCAGTTAGATGCTCTACACTCTTTCTTTCTTTCTTTCTTTCTTTCTTTCTTTCTTTCTTTCTTTCTTTCTTTCTTTCTTTCTTTCTTTCTTTCTTTCTGTCTTTCTTTCTTTCTGTCTTTCTTTCTGTCTTTCTTTCTTTCTTTCTGTCTTTCGTCTTTCTTTCGTCTTTCTTTCTTTCTTTCTTTCTTTCGTCTTTCTTTCGTCTTTCTTTCTTTCTTTCTTTCTTTCTTTCTTTCTGTCTGTCTGTCTGTCTGGCTGGCTGGCTGTCTGGCTGTCTTGCTGTCTGTCTGTCTTTCTTGCTGTCTGTCTGTCTTTCTTGCTGTCTTGCTGTATTTTTTTTCCAATCAAGAGAGCTAGGAAAACTTACCAGAATCCCAGATTGGGTTTGAGAGAGAGGTGTAGCATCTCAATCCATCCTTACCCTCAGAAGCAACAGCTTCAAAACATGAAAGCAGCATCTTTCGTTTGCTGCACTGCACTGCACTGCAGTACCTGCTCCTTTCCCAGCAACAGCTGATCACTGCACCCTGCTCAGTGCGTGGTGGCAGTGGAAAAATCCGTGTGTTTGTGTAGGTGTAAACATGTGTCAGCCTATTACGCCAGTTTCCAGTTCTAAAGGCAATAGATGGGGCTTTACTGCTCATTTATTAGTAAGTGCTGATTTATGGAGTAGTATTAAGAATCAATGATCCATCAAATGTAGGACCTGAGTTTCCTAGAAAAATGTTTGTTGGTTTACTTACTGCTTCTTTATACTGATAGGTTTTTCTGCACTGATATATTTCGATGTATTAACTGCTTTATGGCTCCCCATGGTGGAACAAATTTTTTGCTTCTTAACTTGTGAAATGCTTGAACTGTTAATTCTAGAACTGTTTCACTCAGTGGTTACAGGATGCATCATTCATAGTAATTTTGAAATGCTTAATGTAGAAACCTTTGAACCCTCCTCTTCTTCAACTTAGCAAGTAAACAAATTTGCTATTGGATGAAGGGTTTGAAGATGACTGCCAAAAATCAGTGTCGATGAACTGTTCTTAAGCAATTAATTCTACTGTTGATTGAGTTAACTTACATTTTACCGTGAATATGAGCTGGGGTGTTTAGAATCCATTTCGCTTATGCATAGTAAAACTGGCAGAACATATATGCATCTATTTTCAAAACTGCCAAGCTTCAGTTATGCACCTATAAATGAATGTCCTGGTTTTCTCAGCAGGTCTTTTATGCCAAAAAAGGTGGATTGTATTACTCTGTGTATCTAGTGGCACAGTTGAGGGCACATCATGAAAAAATTATTTTCTGCTGTAGGTGACATTGTTAGTGCCGATCTTAAGAAAATACTTGGAAAAGTGGAAAGGAAGGATGATATTAGAGATGATGGAGAGGGCTGAGACTTGAAATAGTTTCATCCTGCCACATTCACTGTGTGAGACTGAACAAATCACACTGCCTCTGTCAATCCATTTGTAAAGTGGTACAAACAATAGTTACCTTGTAGAGATTTAGTAAAGATAAACGAATCCTATTTGAATGGTGTTTTCGGATATTTGAACCAAAGATACTATCATTTACTGTAAGTGTTCAGTAGGATTTAGGGTGGAGGAATATTTATTGCAGTATACTACACTTGCTGGGAAGACAGCATTTTTGGGGTATTTATATGCATTCTTTTGGTATTAGATCTACTTATCTGTTCTTCATCCTTGCCCTGTGCAGTTCAAAAATCTTTTATTCAGCTAAATTTCTTTCTTCAATTGTTATACTCCCACTTTTTCCTGCTGACCTTCCTGGATCAACATTCCCTTTCTTAGAGATAACGCGGTTGACAGTTATCCCTCATGAATTATCTCCTTCTGTCCCTATCTCCTCGTCTATCCCTCCACTGCCTGGACCTGTACAGTTATGAAAGAAACTCAAGGCCATACAATTTTTATTTTTTTTTATATATTTGTTTTCCTTAATAGGAAAACCTTATCTAACTCAATAGATATTTTTTTCCCAGAAATTTTGTGCTGACTGGTTCACATCTATGTATTTTTAATTATTTATTTGAAGATCTGAAGGTAATACAAAGTTCTTTAAAAATCTACTTTGGAGGTTGTTCTGACATCTAATTGTGGATTTGGTGATAGATCTGTAGAACTTCCCGTAGAAAGTATGTATTCCTTCATGTTTAAGGAACTACGCAGTGAAGAAAACATTTTGTGGTTTAGTTTTTGGGTTGGTTTGGTTTTTTATTTGTTTTTCTTTAAATTATTCTGGCATTTTGTCTTTATTGGGAATAATTTGTCAATTTTTGTTTTGCAGTGTGTTTTCATGTAGAAAGTCATAGCTGTTTATTTTCTTTGCCATAATCTGTGCTTGCTGAATTAGTTTTCTTTCTTCTCATTTACAAATGCTTTTTTCATTTGTATACTGAATTATTGTTGTTTTTCAAAGTATTTAATATCAGTTCTATTTCCGGTACTATATAAGCAATTTTGATAAGAGCTTGAATATGTGTATTACAACATATGTACCATATTTAAAAACTGTACATTCCATGAACTCAACCATGATAAAAAAAAATCATTAAATTAGAGGACTGTATATTCCATTTGATCCACTAGGATAATTAGATGCAACTAGAACATGGTGAAAAGATTCTTTGTTTGGAATAGAAAACATTTTTATAGTTTTGTGGATAGCATGGAGATGGGAAGAGTACTAAGTACATCCTAGTGTCAGATTCAGAATGAGATTGATAAATTGGAGGAATGCTTTGAAATCAGTAAGATGAAGTTCCATAAAGACATGCTAACCATTAGAACTTAGAAATGAGGAATAAAATGTTTATGTGCAAAAGGAAAATCAATATGCAGGCAGTAGTGTGTAAATATATCTTGGTGTTAGAAAAGGTCACAAATTGAAATGAATTAATTATGTGATTCTTTTGCATAAAAAGGGGCAAATAGCCCTGAGACATGCAGACAGGAATGTCATCTGCAACACATGGGCTTTTCTACTGAGCTTCCTTCAGTGGGTGGGATGACACAGATGCATTTTGCCTGGTCTTGGACATTAGGCTTAAAGAAAGAAATAGATGAATTGCACAGCATCCAGAGGAGACAAACAATAATCAGCACCAGATATTATAAGGACAAAAGAAAGTTTGTTAGTACTGAATAGAAAGGTTGAGAGGTATATATGTCAATAATACTGAAAAAAAATTTGCCTTCTGGTGTATGAAAGGTTATCATGAGCAATGATGGTTCTGCTTCCCAAATCATAACAAATAGAACAAAAATAATCAGCATACTTTATAACACTGAAGATCTGAGACAAGAAAACTCTTTATATATGACACAGCTAAATACTTGAAAAAACTGTAGGGCATCTTCATCTCTGGAGGTTTAAAATATGTGAGGCAAATCTGTATCAAGAATAGTGTAAGGGTATGGTGTCCTCCGCCAGAGTAAGGGGGATGGATGAGATGAGGCCTTTATTTTTCACAGTCCTATTTTTTTATGATTTTTATCTCCTCGCCTAATTAAACCAATATGTGTTTGTGAGGTGTGATAATGTAAGCTTTGAAAATATTTTAATGATTTTGTAAGGCAAGGTTTTATGAAGATGTATTAAGAGGTTTTACACATATATTTATATATTTAAATACATAAATATGCATGTAGATACACACATGATAATGTGCAAACATGTATTTGTAGGTCTTTTTTATATAATGGTTGAGTAGATACGTGTGTGTGTGCATATAAGTTTTATACGCAAGTAATGTTGGAAAATTAGAACAGTTCCTGGGTATAAAACCATTTCTTCAAAACTGAAATAAAACACTACGTGTTGAAAATAGTTGCTCTGTTTAATTTAATTATGTTCATTTAATATACAGTTTGAGAAACAATGGTAGTTTTTTTTTTACCTGTGGGACAGTAGAAGCTGCTAGCAAGGCTGGAGGTATTCAAGTTGTTAGCTCTGTGGGATGAAAAGAGACAGATAATTATTACCTGTGGAACATGGAGGAGTTATCTGGGGAGAGGATGTGAGAGAAATAATAATGTGTCGCTGTTAGGTCCATGATTTTTAGTATCTGGCAAAGCTGTAAGTTTTAGTTCCCAAGCTTATCTTTTGGAGGTATTTAGTAAATCTCTGCGAGAAAGAGGTTGAGTGATCAGAAATGTAATAAACATTTTGTGGAAACTGTTCTTCCATCAACTGCATGTCCTGTCTTTTACTGTTTTCACATATAAGTTCATTCTGTTATTGGAAGGTCTGTTCACTTTGACCTGCATAGTTTTATAACAGTGTTTGGTGCCCTGCATGTGTGTGCATGCATAGGATCCATGTGTTTGATGGCTCTGTTATGTCCAAAAAAATCCCAGATGTTGAAGAGGAACATTCCATGTTTTTCATTCTGGTGAAGATTTGTTTGCTGCAGTGTATGTCGATGGCAATTTTGATGACGAGTCTGTGAAGGTGAAGGGTTGTTTTAAGATAAGGCACCTGTGAGGAGGTTTGGGTTCCTGATTAGCTATTTAGTTGCAGTGAGACTTGTGCACTGAGGTAATTCTTTCCGTTTTTAAAAATTTGACCTTAGATTCACAGGTATGAAGTCTTTAAATCAAGTTTAGTTGTTGCTGAAAGTACTAATACATAGTGATTATCCCAGGACTTTAGTAACAGGAGTGGTTTAAGCCTTCTCATCTTCTGAAAGAACACAATGTTTTTTGACAATAGTAAACATCAGCTTTTACACATATTTCAATATAGCAAAAACAAAAAGCAATCCCAGACTAAATATATATTAAAAAATTAAAATTTCTAGGTAATGATTTCAAGCTGTAGCTATAATCAGTTGCAGAAGGTCTTTTATTCATGGATTAGAAACCTTCAGTCTGAGGAACATAGAAGTTGTGATTATTTGCCCTTCTCGTCATAGTAAATGGAAAGGATGTTCTGGGAATTACCCCCTCGGGCCTGGTTGGACTGCCTGATGGAAAACCACTTTGAGACAAAAGAAGGACTTCACGTCTAAGCCCGGTAATAGTAGCCATCACCGCATATAAAAAGTGAACTCTGCTTTACCTGGGCGGGCTTGGTCTTTTCTGAAAGAGGGGTGTCCCTTGGAGTGAACAAACAATCTCCAGTAACAGAGATTTTCTACAGAAATTCAGACGGAATCATTTGTATTGCCATAACTCAAAGTAAAGCGTATATAACATAGGCTGTATTGAAGTATAAGATTAATAAGCTTAGGTAAGCGTGTAGGCTTTTTGTTATTTTAGACTAATTTTCTATAATGCTTTGTTCGATTTGCCGAAAAAAGGCTTCTAGATTCACTTGCTGACTGGTTTTAAAAAGGCTATTTGTCTATGTCATGGCCACCTGAAGGAGAGAAAGGTTTGCACTTAAGCCTTCATGGTAATACGTGCTTTGATAGACAAGCTAAAGTAAATGCGGCTGCAGCCTTGTAAAATGTTATAGCTCTCAGGTATTAACAGGCGTCTTTTGGAAGTTACTGTTCATTGCAGCAGAACTGACAGCGCAGAACATACACCAATCACACCAGCCCTGTATTTCAACTATGCCAGCAATTTCCCCAGCATTTTAGCTTAAAACGTCAAACCGAAGGCAGGTTTGTATTAAGGCATGTTGTGATCTGGAAGGGTGGGCATGTCCCCACGCGTTCTGTCCCGCTGAGTCTGCTGTGGCCGATGTACCTGCTGGCCAAGCCGGCTGGGTGCAACACTGTACTACTAGCACGGCAAAATTTCCAAGGTTTTAATGTGAAAACTGTAAAAGCTGGTTTAAGGGCAAGTGAGGCAGTTACCTGTCTGCGCTGCCCCATGCGATTTAAATATCAAGGCTAAGCACGTTTTAAAGACAAGCTTAAGTATGACATCCACACTAGTGCTGCAGTCACTTTAGGCTGTAGCATTCTGGGACTTGTAACCACTGGTTCTTACCCACAAACATTTTGTTGGAATTAGCCTCTCTGGGAAGGGACAGGGAAATACAGGGAAAAAAAAATTGCCTATACCCCAGAAGAGGCTGCTGGGACTGGGTATTTTTCTGTCATTGGCCCAGGTACTGTTGGGTGAGTACAGATGACACTGGCACTGCAGGTAAGCAGCAGGCAGATTTACCTCTGCCACAGAAGAATTACAGATTTGAAAAAATATACAGATGGAGAAACAGGGGAACAGGGAAACAGCCAGCCTTGAAATGCTGACACAGAGAGTGAAAATAGGAATGCATTGCTTATCAATTAACAGCTTCAGTGGTAAATTAATCTGCATTTATGTGATCCTCACTCTTCTGTAGGTTTCCATTTCTGAGAATGAATTTTTAGGCATCGTGTTTATATATAGCATTGTGCATAAACATTAAAAAATTGTATGAATTTCATACACCGACAGTTGTGGTGAGTTTGTGCTTCTGCCCGTTGTAGGTATACATGATGCAAATCTGGATCTAATCCGCTTGCCGTGCAGATGGCAACTACATTTCTAATGGCAAAATTTATGAAATAAGTGAAGGAAGGCTGGCTGGCTTAGCCTGCGCCGTACCATGACTCATAGGAGTCTTCCCGTTTGCCTCAGTGAATGTCTGCAGAGAGAGGATGCTGGCTGCATCTTTTAAAATACGGAGCCAAGTATTGGAAGAGAGGATCTTTTCTAGAGCTGCTCATGCCTGTGAGTCTCTAGAGACAACTGTTTAAAAAAAACAAAATAAAAAATACTGGCAGCAGAAAATGTTAGAAGTCAGAAAGGAGATTGCCTAGTGTTCAGTTTGATAATAAGTGCCATCAATTCTGGATGTTTGCAGGATTATGTTCTGTGTCTCTACAATTAAAAAGAAAATAAGAAGAATGCATCATAGAACATTAGCATAATTGTTGTAATGCAAAAGCTTTGCATGCAGTCTATTAGTATTTTCCTAGCCATCCGACTTGTGTTAATTAGCAAAGGAGCAATTTCTACATGATTTATTAGATAAGCGCTGCATTTTAAAACCTATATTTGCAGAAATAAGGCCAGAGGTTCTCCAGCTCATGAAACAGAAACTCCTTGAATTTTCTGTTATTTGAGGACATCAGTGAAAGTAGTCATTAATGCAAGATAACAAATTGATTTGAGAGATACAGAGACAGACAACTGGAAAGATGATGTTCTTGATACAGACGAGATACTAGCCTCTCAAATCTTATGCTCAGACTATTTAAATGAGCTGGTATGAGTGCTGGTAAAAGTATAGCCACAGCTGCAGGGAGCTTGACTTTCACTAGTCACAAAAAACATTTACCTGAACCTAAAAGCTTTGAAGCCTGAACTGGGCTCCCCTTTGCCTTAGCTGTCACACTGCAGGTTTGAGTTAGGTAATAGCGGCACTGCCTCATTCTGTCTACAGAACCTGTAATGTCTCAGGGACTATTATAGCTGGATGCTGGAGCGTCCAAAATAAATGAAGGCACAGACGGTACTAATCTGAAAATATACTCCCCAGTGGATCATTTTCTAAACTGCAAACTGGGACTGTGTTTTAGGCCTGTCCCAAAGATGTCTATTGATATGATAACATTGTCACACGTTACGCTTATTTGGCTACACACTCCCTCTACATGGACAGATGAAGATCACTGTATATGGGTATTTTGATAAATTTATTTTTGCTGTCATTTTGCTGATGTCTGAAATATTTTTATTTACATTACAAACCCAAACATTATGATCCAGTTGCGCCAGAGAGACTGTAAATATAGAGAGAAGATGTCAGCATGCTTTGTTAGCTTGGACACACCACCACAGTGTCATTAAATCTCTTTCTGGTTGGGGATGATTCCCATTCAGCCATCGTGCAACACAGTCAGAATGAGTTCAGCGTCTGTCCGCATCTGTGCGGTTATTCGAATTGCCAAAAAAGAAAAAGAAAAGGGAGGTGGAGAAGGAGGAGGAGGGAGATATGCCTAAGGCTACACACTGGATTACTGGTGAAGCTATTGTGTTAGGTTAGTCCTTTCTCAGTGATGCCACATTGCCTTCTACTGCCTTTTAACTCTCCTGACCTTTACACAAAACTCAGTGCCTTCTACTCTTTCATTATTTTAGTAGCTATTCTCTGAATTGTTTCCAATTTCTCTNTTTTTTTAATGGAGTTCAGGTACCCAAACTACTGCCATGGTTTAAATTAAATTACACTGGTTATTATACCCCAGACAGGCTCTCACATTGGAGACATACGATGGGATACCCTCAGGAGTGGTTAGCTCTTTGATTGCTCTATTCTGTTATACAGTTATATTGGACTCACTGTTTACTAGCACCTCTAGCTTTTTATTGCAGTATTGCGGGTTCTTTGTAAGACAAAAATCACTTGTAAATCAGCCTTCCAGCTGTATTCAATTTACTTTTCTAGTTTTAATTTCGTTGTGTTTCCCAGGTTTGTTTATTGCTCAATACAATGTTCTTCAATTATTTTTACAGTATCATCCAAAAAATAGTCATAGTGTTTATTCTTTTGTTTTTACTCATTCAGATAGTGTATTTCTCCTGGAACGAGTCCTTTAAAAGTTGTATTTAAAGACAAATGGTTACTATGTTAAAGTCTGCCAAGTATAGATTGTATTGCTACGTATATGGACATGTTTATTGCATAGATAATACAATGGTCATCTAATAAATCCTAATACATCTAATCTAATAAATGTAATAAAGCAAACATTACTGGGTGTTTTCTTCTGAACAGTAAAAATCTTGCATCCATAGTAGGGAATGTATGTGTACTAATAAATATTCCTATAAAATTTTGCTTCAGCTCAAACTCACGTATTAAATGTTGTTCCTGAGTGGTTGTAATACCATAGTGCCCAGCCTTGGACCCAAATCTCTTTGTGCTGTGCAGAAAAAAAAAAAGAAAAGGAAGAATTCCTGCCCCAAAAAGCTTACAGTCTAAGGTAAGAGAAGAGGAGAGAAGAAGAAGACTTGGAGGAGACAGGAGAGTGTTACTCTGCACAGCATGCTGCGGTTACAGCACCTTGGCAGTCTGTCCACTCTTGTTGGGTGCTTTGCTGAAAGAAGGGAAAGTATCTCTTAATAGAGTAACTGATACCCTTGGGGAAAAAAAAAAAAAAAAACAAACAAAACCCAAACAATGAAACCAACAGAATTTCAGATGTATGGCAGGTCTGAAACAGAAGCTGAAATAATTTGCTCTGAAGTTGACTCGTTAGTCAAATGAGTTGAGAGACAACAGTAGGTATTTCTGGTGAGCACGGTTTTATGTTAGCAAAAGGGAGAGAGAGGGCGTCCTAACAAGAAACTTTTAAGCCTAAATTTCAAAAAACGTAATGAAGTCTTACAGTTCCTGCCAGTTGGTGTGACAGACACAAAGGCGTATGTTTGAAACTTTGGTCTTGTCCAAGACACATAAACCAGCCATGGTTTCTATTTTAATTTGAAAATTGAGTCTTCAGGTTGAGAGTGCCTGATATTTACAAAATAGTATGTGAACAGTTACAGTAAGTTTTCTGCAATGTTTAGGTGGGCTTTTATAGGATATTTAAGAAATATTTTGTTCCAAAGAAGATGGCATGTGGCCTTGTCTGTGCTTCCCGAAGCCAGCAGAATTCTGTTTCTGCCTCTATAGATTGAGGTTGGGTTACCTAGATACAAGGGAACAAAGTGCACAAACAATTATACAGTTTGATTATGTTATATAATTTTCTATCCCTTCATTTCTGGTTTCTACTATCTATTTTAGCTGTGGGGTTTGGATTTTGGGGGTTTTTGTTTTTTGTTTGCTTTGGGTTATTTTGGGGGTGGTGGTGTCTTTTTTTAGTAAATTATTCTATTGGGTGTTGCTGGAATACCGGATGTAGTTTCATGGCCATGTTAAGTTTTAACTTCTGTGTTTTACCACCTCTGATTATGGTAGAAATAGAAAAGACAGATCTTTTTGCCAAGCTGAACGGCTGACAGAGATGCTTCCTAGGCTGCCTAGGCATCTTGGTACTTTGGAGAAGTAGCATAAGTGTCTGTGTTGTTGGCCAAGGGCTGGTTGCCTAAATGAAGAGATGGCCAGATATGCAGCTAGGTGGTTCAGGAAAAGAGTCAGCTGTGACTTAGTTCAACATGTATTTGCTGAGCAGGCAAACAGGCTTGTTGGGGGTCTGGCTGCCCTTCTTCCTTAGTAGCCCAGAAACCGTAGGAGCTCTGCTCAATGCTCTTGGCAGCCTTGTGCGGAGAAAGGAAACCTCGGACAGACAGACCAGCTGCCAGCAATGCTGTTGGAGATAGTCCTGATACTGACCTTAAGCTCTGAGATAGAAATAGATTTGTTTAGAAAATTTTACTTCTATGGGGCCATCATTCTTTGCTGGAAAAAGGCTCATGCAAAAGATTAATGGACATTTCCAGTTAGAATAAGGAATCACAGTAATTCTCTTCTCTCTTTAGAATGTGGAGAACTTCCAGTGGTCCAATGATGCATTTGGAAAGGAAATTAATAAGGATTTGATATTTATGGGGTTTTTGTTGTGCAACCATTTCTCATTATTTCTTGTTCACACTATTTTTTTTTCTTGTGCTTCTACTTGTATGCCTGGTAGAGCTACATTTTTATGCTAAGAATGAAGGAAGGGATCCTTATTTTAGCTTATTTTCATTTTAGCAGTCAGTAGAGCACCTCTGTGAGTATTAATATACAATAAGATAGACTACAAATTCCTTGTTGTCATGTCTTTTTTTTTTTTCTTTTTTTTATGGATACAGAGTTGAAGGAACTCACTAGTTACAACACAAAGGGATTGTTGTTTCAGTTTCCTATGGTCTTATTCTTGCCTTGAGTACAGGGAAATGCCTGATTTAATGGATTAAGACATCTGAATGTGATGGTAGGTAGGGAAACAGGTTTCACATCCTACAGTACTCTAGGATCTGTGTGGATTCCCAGTGTTTTGTAGAAATTCCAAAACTAAGAACATTGAAGTAGTATGATTTTATTTATTTTTTAATAATTTCTGAAAGGTTCTGGGCTTTTATGTTGATCTTTTGAAAGTTAAAAAACTCAGTAATAAATATTTTCTGAAGAGAAACACCTAACTTTTATCTGACATGGTGATTCAAGTAAATAAGTCTTTATGTTAGCAGGACTATTATTTTTTGATATTTTTATATAATATATATAAAGAATATCAATAAGATAGGAAAGCTTATAATATTGAAGAGGTAATGAAAAATCAGCAGTAAGTGATTTGGAAACAAATATGCCTAACTATTCTGTCTTTGTAGTTGAAATTTATATGAGTTGTTAATGGAGGAGTTAAGCAAACAGTCTTTTGACATGAATAGTAAAATATACTTAGTAAGACTCAAATATATCTTCTGATCAGCTAATTAAATGAAGTCTTATTAAACTACTCAAGAGATTGTCTTTGGATCATGAAAAAAAAAATCTCTTAGGAGTGTTCCACACATCTCAATGAAATCCATTCACATGTTTTAAATCTGGCTATGAGTGTTCACATACTATAACTCACTGCATAATTCTATGTGTTCCATAAATAGAATGAATATTTTAAAGTGGTACATATGTGAATTTGGAAGAAAAACTGAGCTGTCACTAATGGAAAATTTATGCTGGCAACTGTGATAAAGTATCACATTTAAAAGGATTTGGGGGGAGGTTGTTTTGTTGCTTTTTGACTTTGAGATTGTCTGATGATGAGAACCACCGAAGCATATTGCACTGATTAAACGTAGTACTTGGGAGTCTCAAATGTCACAAAACATATGGAATACCAGGAACATTCATCACTCTCTGAAGGGACTAGAGCCTTGATAGCCTGGTCTAACAATAGTGCCAGTAACTATAGAGTCAGTGAATGAAATGAAGATCTGGTAGCATGAAAAAGGGAAATAATGGTGGAACCAAGAGCGTTAAGCTGCTACAGAATTACAGCTTCTTCCTGCTGCTTGCCCTCCTCCTCCTCTTTTGAAGGAAGAACTAAAATTGTGGTAGAAAAAGCTACACAGATGCTATTAGCCTTACCCTAGCAATAAACAGACAGTGAATCTGCATATATGTTTGGGATTTGAAAAGACAAACTTGGAACGCAAGAGGGGATGGCCACAAATTTTATTTCAGTGAGGGCGACTTGAACATGTGAATATTACTATTGCTAAATCAGATGTGTTTTGTTCTCAGTGAGTGGTAACAGTGATCAGTTTAATTTTGGTGGAGAAGGGAAAGACTGTTGTGACAACTTATTTTTTAAAATGTCTGTAGGATAGTGTTAAGGGAAGAGGGAGGAGGTAGCTTCCTGGAAGCAGTCCACAAATATAAACAGATTGTTCACTCATTTGCAAGACCGCATTTTAAATGTATTTTAGATAAAATGAAAATTAGGCATGTATTAATTTTCAAATGTTTGAAATCCGTACAGAAGACAAAGAGTCAGTTTCCTAAAAGTATCCTGATTCCTCTTCCTTATAGTATCCTGCATTGAAACTTTGCATGATGTAAATACAAAACTCATTTACCGTTCTGTGGGGCAGACCTAGACTTTCTGCTTTATGTGAAAAACAACTTCTATTGAAAAGAGCAAAAAATGTGAGAAACTCTCACTGTTACAGGACAATATATGAAGAATTTTTAAAATAATGTAACTAGCAAATTGCAGTGCTTTGTCATATCATGTTTGTCAGAGGTATCTGACAAAGAGGCAGGGCTTCATCATGTGTAATGGTTACTTGGGAAGACAAGAGCCACAACTCCGAACGTGTCCCCCTTCCTCCTTCTTCCCCAGCTTTTATTGCTGAGCACAACGTCATATGGTCTGCAATATCCCTTTGGGATCAGCTGTCCAAACTGTGTCCCCTCCCAGCTCCTTGGGCACCCCCAGCCTACTCGCTGGTAGGGCAGTCTGAGAAGCAGAAGAGGCCTCGATGCTGTGTAAGCACATCCCAGCAATAACGAGATCATCCCTGTGTTATCAACACTGTTCATCAGAAATCTAAAACATAGCCCCATACCAGCTACTATGAAGAAATTTAACTCTATCCCAGCCAAAGCCAGTAGGGCTTTTATTTGATGTGTAACACTTACAGATTCAAACTTCTGTGCAGGAATATTACAAGTCTTCAACAGAAATATGTGTCTTTAATAATTGGGTTAGTGCTGTTTTGTTTGTGATATTCAGTTGTAGATAAATTTTGATTTAATTCCATCAGACCATGCTGCCTTGTGTTTTCCTGGTGTAGTTTCCATTGAAAACAAACCCTTCACACTAAGTAGTCTTAGTTTCAGTCTGCACAAACAAAACAAGCAAGTGTGCATTTGGATTACTGAAATGCCAGGGATGCCAGGAAACGCGTAGTCATTGCATGTCAGTTCCATAACAAACATAAGTAAGTAGTAAGACTACCTGTAGCTTTAAGACGTTTCATTCAGCTGGAAATTAAGCACCTTTATACATTAAAGTTATGTTTTGATCAAGAATAAGATGTAATTGCCTATTTTTGTTTCTGTGTATTTATAATATAGACATAGCACAATTTTTTATATATTCACTTATGAGTTGTTTTTAATTTAAATTACAGTTCAGAGCTGCTTCATAAAAATAGATAAATGCAATTGGAACTAAAAGAATTCCTAAATACAGTGTATTAATTGACTGCACCCTAACATGCAATTTAACAAATAATTTTGTGCGTAGATAATGGAAGCCTCTTTAATTTTCCCATAAGGGAAACCAATTTTCTGCATCCTTGTTCAAGAAATATCTCTTCAAATTTTTCTGTGTCTGGAACTTGCTGATGGTTCTTTGAGTTGCTGAGGAATAGAAGTCAGAAAATAGTGGTTTACGTAATCATTAGACAATTTTAATAAAATCCCAATTAAACGTCTGTATTAGATATGTATGATATTATCTGAGGATCTAGACATGGTTCTTGAACATTTGCAGATTCAATATACTATTCTGATTTATTTATTCTGACATAAAATATTGCCATTTATGCTTTGAATAAATCAAAGCACCAAGTGATATACTGATTATTTTGAGCCTTATCGTCAAATCTTGTTTACACACTGAACCTGTTGCAAAATAAGCCGGTACATGAAATTTAAACATGGTAAGTATTCTGTGCCGTCTTCAGTTAAATTCTAAAGTGAACTAAATTACCTGAACAAAGAAATTTTTGGACTAATGGAATAAGAGTGTCTGTAGGAGAAGCTATTATAGGTTGTTTTCCCTGGGTAGATAAGCCCTGAGTCAGTAGAGGAGCTGGGTTGAATCTGGGTCATCTGACTCCAGCTTGTGTAGCCAGTTCTCTCTGCTAAAAGCCTCTTCTTGTGGAATTACGTGGTGATGTTTTCTACATTTGCACTGTGATGTTAAAGATTATTATGGGATATCTGTTGTTATGATTTTATAGTATCCTACTGAGACATCTACTGAGTGAATAAGTTGCAGTTTCTGAAAAATAAATTACTGACCTGCTGTTGTGTTGTCCTTATAGCAATATATGTTCTACATTTTCATTGTTTGACATGGGCAAAGAACAATTTCTTTTTTCTAGTACCTTTATTATCATTTGGAGTAAAATTGAAGTCAGTTGCACATTTCCTTCTTGAAAGCTGGGTAACAATCCTATTTTGTGGCAGTTCAGGAGCGAACAGATGATGTAGATTTTAGGAGAAAAAATATACTTGTGAAATCTGTAGCTAGTGCATGTAGAAGATCTTTCTACAGATTGTGGTCACGGTAGTTGCCAGGTAAATTTTTTTTTTAAAAAGTAAAGTGAAATTTTGTAGTTGACTATTGGCGAATACTAATTTCAAGGTTCAGGAAAAGGTTTTGGTAGCTAAATCCAGAAACCTGTGTTAGGATTTCTTGACTCCTTGTGTGTTCCTGGGGAAAAATAGGTGCTTTGGAATGTGGTCTGAAGGAAATGGGATAAGTATCTGTCTAGCCTGACTGAGACTGTCTATGAGTAGCGTGTAGGAAACAACAAGCACTGCTGGTTTGTCTGAAACCCCTCTTCTCCCTGGAGGTCAAGTCCCTTGTTTAGATTGTCATAGGATGTTCAGGATGGCATCTTCCTCCATTTGCCATCTGCAACCTGGTAGGTACCACAGCACTTCAGAAGTCCTGATCAATTCTTATTGTTGTTCTTAAAGAATGGGAAGCAGAGGAGGGATGCGTGTATGTTAATGTGAGTGGAGGGGGATACCTACATTTTCTGTATCTTAGAGATTATGGCTTTTACTGGCCTCAGCTTCTTTTTCAGGTTCAGGTGCAGCTCGCAGGACAGAGACTGTCTCATAGCTGTCCTGTATAAATGTGGTGGGAAGTCCTGGCACCTGTGCAGCTCTGTGAAGTCAGTTGTTCCTTTGTGCAGCCAAGAATTGCCAATTTGTGGAGCAAAGAGGGGTGGGAAGAAGCATAAGTCAGTGTCTGCTGATTAAGGTTTTTACCTGGGCTGTGGGAGATCTGGCTTCAATCCCTGTTCCAGCAGCGACAGCTTAGGTATAGTCTCTGGAGGAATTAATGCAAGGATAGAAACATTCTGACTGAAGCAGCAGTAGAAATGAGGGAGAGAAAGCTCTAGGTGTTCACAGATGATGAGGTAATGGTAGACATGATAGAGATAAAACCCTAGGTGCCCAGAGATCATTACATTGAAAAATAAGATACTAACTAAGGCTTATAGAGCCTTTTGACATGTACATTTGGGTGCCAAATTCCTCACTAAAATGTACTTAGTTCAAATGTATCCTTGTATCAAACCTTTTTTTCTTTTTTTTTTTTAATAAATTCTATAAATATATATCAAAACTTTGCTTAATGACTAGTTAGTTCTCTCAGATTCATCTAAAACCTTTCCTTGGTTACTCAGGATTATTGGATTTAGTCACGCATCTGAAAGTTCTGGGCTTTTGTTACTAATTCTTGTCTGTCTTCCAACTTTTTTATCAGAAGGGCCAGATATTGCAAATAAATGAAAACAAATCCACCTATTGTTCCTTAAGCTCTCCGCTGAGTCACTGCAAGAGATTTCTGTGAAGTTTTCACTTCTTCTATATGATACATCATTATACCAAAGACAAAGGCTTTGTTCTTTTGAGATTACTGCAAACAATCAGATAAACTACATGGAGACTGACATTAATTTTAACAGAAAAACAGAATACTTTTAAAAACACAATTAGAAGTAAAAAATTCTGTTATTAAGAATGAGTTTATATAGTTGCATAACAGCTAGGAAACAGCAGTAGTATCTAGGAGTTCATAAGGTGGTTTTAACATCTACAAATATAATATTTACTTGGAAACAAGGCAACTTTCCTACTTCATCTGACTTACAAATTTGTTATATATAGCCTTTTTTACAGTTGTTTGAGATTATAAGCAGTATTACATTTTGGATAACTGCACACAGTGCTGACTTCATGCATTAAAAAAATTATTCTGGTTTAAAATTAAGATTCAATTAAACATTTTCATTTCTGTGTCATGAGATATCTAGGTTTTTTTTTCAAGTATTGTGTCTTTTTTTGGACCTAGCTTTTATTATCTGGGACAGGATTTATTAAGAAAAGTTGTATGCAAAAATACTTGTTTAGTGAATATACTGCAAAGATACTAATACCTGACTACTGAGAAGTAATGTTGAGTACGATGAAACCAAAAATGGTCTTAGAATCATAGAATTGTGTAGGTTGAAAGGAAACTCCATAATGCCATCTAGTTCCACTACTTGTACAAAGCTGGTGCAGTTAGAGCAGGTTACTCAGGGCCATGTCCAGGATTTGAATGTCTCCAAGCATGGAGATCTCACAGTGTCTCTGAGTCCCTGTCCCAATGTTTCCCCCTTGTACCTAACTAGAACTTCCCAAGTCCATTGGCTTTCATCCCATTGATGTGCACCTTCAAGAAGAGTCTGGCTCTGTCTCTTCTTTATCCTCCAACTTGGTAGCTGTAGACAACGAAAAGATTTCCCAAGCTTTCTCTTTGCCAGGCTGAACAGAAAGATGCAGCTCTCTCAGCCTCCCCTGGAAGCTCCTGTGCTCCAGCTCCCTGGCCAGCTTGGTGACCCCCAGTGGACTCATTCCAGTACATCCATGCCTTTGTTGTACTGGGGAGCCCAAAACTGGGCTTGGCACTCCAGATGTAGTCTTACAAGTGGTAAATAGAGTGGAAGGATCATTTCCTTATACCTGCTGGCTACACTCTTACTAGTACAGCTCAGGAGGCTGTCGGCCTTCTTTGCTCCAAGGGCACACTGCTGACTCATGTTCATTTTGTTGTCCACAAGGACACCACATTTTTTTCTACAGAGTTGCTTTCTAGGCAGTCAGCCCCTTATCTGTAATATCGCATCAAGTTATTTCTGCCCAGGTAAAGGACATTTGCGTCGGACTTGTCTGTATCTCTCAAGGAATCACAGAATCATAGAACAACGGGTTGGAAGGGACCTTTAAAGGTCATCTAGTCCAACGCCCCTGCAATAAGCACAGACATCTTTAACTAGATGAGGTTGCTCAGATCTCCATCCAAGCTGACCTTGAATGTTCCCAGGGATGGGGCATCTACCACCTCGCTGGGAAACCGGCTCCAGTGTTTCACCACCCTAATCATAAAAAATTTCTTCCTTATATCGAGTCTAAATCTACCCTCCTTTAGTTTGAAACCATTATTCCTTGTCCTATCGCAACAGGCCCTGCAAAGAGTCAGTCCCCACCTTTCTTATAAGCCCCTTTGAAGTATTGAAAGGCCACAATAGTATTGAAAGGCACCAGAGCCTTCTCTTCTCCAGGCTGAACAACCCCAACTCTCTCAGCCTGTCTTCAGAGGAGAGGTGCTCCAGCCCTCTAATCATTTTTGTGGCCCTCCTCTGGACCCGCTCCAACAGGTCCATGTCTTTCCTGTGCTCAGGGCTCCAGAGCTGGATGCAGTACTCCAGGTGGGGTGTTATGAGAGCAGAGCAGAGAGGCAGAATGACCTCACTCAACCTGCTCGCCATGCTGCTTTTGATGCAGCCCAGGATACAGTTGGCTTTCTGGACTGGGAGCGCACATGTCCAGCTTTTCATGTATCAGTACCCCCAATTCCTTCTCGGCAGAGCTGCTACTCAACCCCTTCATGCCCCAGCCTGTATTGAAACCGGGGGTTGCCCCGACCCAGGCGCAGGACTCTGCGCTTGGCCTTGTTGAGGTTCATGAGCTTCACACGGGCCCGCTTCTCAAGTTTGTAGAGCAGCGTGTGATATTTGAAAGTAATGTTGCTGACAGATAAACCTATTGTTGGTATCTTAAAAACCCAGCAGCACTTGCTAGTTTTTCAGATGGTAAATGATAGCACAAAAACTGTTCTGGACATTGTGTGCGAAGAAAATGAGGTTAATTGCCTGTTCGTGCTTCTATGTTTATCGCACTCATTAAAGCTTGCAGGATGCCCACAATATTCTATAGTTAGCAAATTAGTAGTGCCCTATCAGAGTCTTATTTTGCGGACAGGTTCACAGTGATAGTTTTCTGCTTTCAGTGGCAGTAGTTTTCCAGAGAAAATAATGCTCTTAAGCTCAGAAAAAAACCCTTGGAATCCAAATCACTTGCAAACTTCACAAGCATTTGGTCGACAGAATTAGGATAGTCCTCAAATACCTGTGTTCCCTAACTGCTTGTTGTGTTTGAAGAAAAGAAAAAAATAAATTATTATTTTAGACTTACAAAAAGGATAAACTTTTTTTCACTATAGGCTTTCTGAAGGAATGCGGTTTAGATTAACTGTTACCAATTTTATTTTGGCTGTTTATTGGCTTATATGAGAGGGTGTTTTTTTTGTCTATTGCTTAGTAAACGGAAGCAACTGAAAACCACATTGCATTTGATTTTGCATAAGCCCCTTTCTTAAGTAACGTCAGAAGCCTAGAGTTGCCTTCTTCAAGACAGGTTTTAACATCCTTGTTGTGGGTGCCCACTGCTAGTAACACAACTGATTACCATGTAGCAACGCAGGAGGTGTCTGACACGTGTTTTCGTTATTACAAAATAATAAATAGTAAAAAAAAAAATAATTTTTCATTAGAACTTCTCAGTTCAAATTAGGAGGTAAATTCTAAAATCTTGGAGTTACCACAGTAGATAATGCTACTTCACTGGGAATTGTATGAACTGAGGCATATTTCAATACAGGTTGATAAAGTGATGCTATGGAGTCGAACTGCTCGTTAGAGTCTTTTTTAAGTGGTAATCTAGAGATACAGCTAAGTGAGAAAGTTGCTTCAGAAGAGCTTTTTATGTGATTCAAGTTTCAGTTTTAAAATATGCTTTTAAATATATGTTTGAATAATTTAAATAAATGTTTCTAAAATTTACAGTTTCTATCCTACTATAAAAAAAGCTTTCAGTTGCCAGTTGATTCACCCAGTTTCTCTGCTGGTAAATCCTGCAGCATGGCATAGACTAAGGTCACTCACTTAATTTTTAGATAGGTCTGCCTCTGTACGATAGGAAACAGTGCTACAATTCCAGATGTATTTGGCCAGCAAAGCTGGCTGGGAATAAGGATGTAACTGTTCCCCACCCGGTATTATGTGGAAGACCAGGAGAACATTAAGAAAGAGGGTTCTCCTCAGGTGTTTGGTGTGCATCACGTGGTTGGGCAACAAATTACTTTTCTGCATGCATTTGGATTTTCATCAATTTAGCTATCTGTTGACAAATTTTGCATGGTTTTGGTCTTTTTCATAATGATGGACCAAAAATGCTACATCACCGCTATTCACTACAAGAATGAACAACATGTGTACCCTTGGCTTTGGTTATTCAGCAGCGTCGCTGAATGATTTCCTAGCCCTGCCGAGCCTGGGTTTGCAGAGGGTTCCTGAGGCTCAGTGGTAGTGCCGCAGGCTTCAGGCACACAGCCTGTATGTGCAATAAGTGAAGGCAGCTTACAGAGCCCAAAAGATTTTATGTCACTGGGTGATTTTTGTTGTCTACTTGGTTTTATGTAGTACCTTATAAAGCAGGTGCCCTTACTGTTTTCACAAGCTTATAACCTTTTAAAATTTTTATCTTTATTATTGAAAATACTCATTGATTTTTTTTCTTCTGTTCGCAAGGTTTTCTGAGTGAACTTTTAGCTTATGCTTGAATTGTTTAAAATATTTTTTCTTCCTTAGCTAATGAAAGAAGGTGTGTCTGTGTGTATGTGTGTGCCTGCAAGTTTGTGTGCTAAAAAGACAAACAAAAATTTCTGATGTCTATTACAGACTGAAATTGGATACTGCTTTGATGGATTTAAAAAATATTTCAAGCTGTTAAGAGTCATTCCTGGGGATCCTCAGTAAATGCTTACAATACTTTAGGCTGTAGCTTCCCAATAAAATCAGTGTTTGCTTCACGAGTTACCTATCTTGATTTGAAAATTAAGTAGTAGGGGCAGAGCGTAGATAATTTTTACTCTCCTCTTAGTCGAGGTCAACTCAACTACTCACATGCCTCATAACTTTAAGTTTTTCTTGTGTGTTAGTGTGCTGGTCCCTAGTAGAGCTTCACATGGAGGTATTTCAGTGTGAAGACAGCTTTATTTTGCAGAGAGAGCCTAACCACCATCAGTATTTCTTTCTTGGTATTCTGTTTATGCCAGGAAAGCCTCATGTGAACCATTTTTAGTTTCTGAATGAGAGGACTAGCTCATTTTTTACTAACCCTTCTTGCAGAACAATAGAAGAATGATGCATACAAAATGTTGAATCATTTAAACGTTAGCATGTGTTTGAGACTTTTGTTTTATTCTACAGCACTGCCTACATTCTCAACTTGCAATGAGAAATCAAAAATAACTATTCCCCATGCAATGATAAGGGGAAGTGGCATCTGCTGCTTGCTTGGGTAGGCCATGTTTGGAGAATACAGCACAAACCAAAGATCAGCAGAAGGGAGAAATCTCCTTTCTTCAGTTTCATTTACCATGTCAAGGCTTGGAATTTGGAAGGTGAATCAAACCTACTGAAGGGAAGGGAATTTATCCCTTTGCGTCTTTTAGAGGAAAGAGGGGGGAGAAAATTAACATAGAGGTAATAAAAAGGGTAAAAAAAATCAATTTCCCATTAATTTAAGACCCTTGCAAGCACTTATAGGCATTCAGGAGATGTGTCAAAAGCAAGCATGATATTTTTGTGATACTAACCCTTTTTTATTTTTTCTAGTGAATACAATAAAAAACTATACAATCAGAAAATGTTGTCATATATTTGCAACCTTTTGTGTAGTTTTAAAAAACACATTTTTCCTGTTGATGCTTTTGTTGTATTTCAAATGGTTAAACTCCAACTCTTTCACGACCTGAGTCACACTCAATTGGAGAATAGATTTTAAGTCTGTGACCACATCTGGGTATCACTTTGTTCTTCGAAGCAGGAAAGGTGCTGAATGTACAAGACCCAGCTTTTCTAAATTCTCCAGCGACCTGCATTCTTGCGCATTTTTATATTTTACCTAGTCAGATCAATCTTTACTGAGTGGAAGTCTACAGTGATAATACAATTGTCACGCATATATGCAGTCTGCAAAGAGTCTAAGCAAGCTCTTACTGCATCTCATCACCTAGGGTCAGGTGAGGATGGGAATAATTTCACTGTTGTTTTACTTAGTATTTTGAGATAACTGTTTGTTTGTTTGTTTTCCCCTGTATATTAAATAGTTAAAATTAGATAGGTTATCTGTTAATTCGGGCTCTTTCATGATGTTTTCTTACGAAAATTGGACCAGTTTCTCTCAGGGTATTATTCCCTGCATGTCTGTAAAAATTACAGTCTACTGTATTAGAAACATATTTATGAGGCAACTAGGAAAGATTTAATACAAGAGGTCCATGGTAATAGATAAAATTAGAGAGCTGCGTAATGCATGTGATAAATAGCAGTTTTCTACTGTGAAAACGCTCATGTAAAATTCACATATTCTTCTCCGGAGCAGTAATGTATTTATTCCTAGTGCTGTAACTAGACATGTCTTTCACTGGAAGGATATTTTGAAATATGATTTCCTCATACCACAGTCATTTCCTGATTACAGGCTGTTGTGCTTTTTTTTTTTTTTCTCCTATCAGTAGCAATCTGCTGAATTCTCAGTTGTCCCCTCGTAAAGCACAGAAGCTGAGGATCAGCCTCTTGTCCCGTTTCTGTCCCCAAAGCATGCCTATTATTCCTAATGCCTTGAAAAATATATTCTTTTCTTCTCTGCCAGCGTGAAGCTAATGGAATCACCTTCATCTAAAAAGGGGTGTAAAAGTCAAGCTAGCTGCATGGTGCACACTCTGTATTCAAGCTGTGGTGGTCAATGGTACTTCCTGAGACGCGCTCCCCCCTCCTGTGGCATGGGCTGCCTTCCCCTTCATCCCTGGAGGCTGAGATACAGATATGTTGATATTAGTTAATACTCTGCCCACAACCTGCAACATGGATGTACTCACGGTTTCATGAGTGGTAACTTAGAGGATATATTCTGTTTGGAAGTCTTCATAAGAAACAATGGAGCATGTTTTGCTAAATATCTCATTTTCTGTCATTTCCCAGTATTCTTATTTCCCGAATAGATTCATCTTTGTAGATCTGTGATTGTCTGTTTTTTATGCATAGCAACCTCCGTGGCCTTCGAATCAAAGAGAGATCTGCTGCAGAAGTACTTTTGTGGTTTGAGGGTATTCTTTTTTTTTTAAATATATCTTCTCTTCCAAAACACAACATTGCAGGAGTGTGTTGATTTGCTATGGGGAATATTTACATAATAACTTTAATAACCAACTGAAAGTGATCCTCAGGACTGACAAAGCACAATATTAATAGTTTTAGTCTGTTCATTTTTCATTATTTTATTACTTCTTGAATCTTCTTCTCTAGAATAGGATTATCTCTTTGCTAAAATAAATAACATGTTGCAAGTTGCTTTTATCGAACTCTGTTTTAATTGTAATGAACTGGAACGTAATTAGAAAGTGTTTGTTATATTATGCCAACAAAGTACCAATCATGAACTGGAGACTGACATTGGAGTGGACAGTTTGTGATTATAACTGTATGTCAAGATCTTCATTAAGATGCACATTAACTGAACATAATTGCCTGTAAGGCAGCTGGACAGTGGTAAAATATTTAGTAATGAACCTCTTCACTGCAGTATTTTCTGCCTCAAGGAGAACAATAAAAGTGTCCGTATTTTCTTTTAATACCCTTTAGTAAATGCTGCCATATTAGCAAGCAAAATGATATGATCACATGAGGTCTTCATAGTTTCTGCTTCTCCAGTTTGCTAGGGCTATTAATTCCACGACTGAAAACTTATGAAGGAAACAGAGCAAAGAGCTCATTGTAGCCCAGGTCTTTTGTGCCTGTTTCACTTATAATCAAAATTTTAAAAGCAAACAAAAATAATAGCTGATTTTATTCCATTAAAAGTTGGAGTCCAACTGCAATTTTCAATGTGTTACAAGTAACAGTGCATCCTCTTAGGAAATAACTGCTATCCATCTGAACAGAGGCTTTATATGGTCAGCATCTTTTTTTAAAAAATATATAGAATCAGGGAAAAGTATCTCTTATGTTGTTGTTTTTCATTATTTTTATAAGTATTTCAAAGGTAAGTGAACTCACACTAATGTTTCAGAGATATTTGACAGTGTCTAGCCATCAGATTGCTCTCATTTTTTTCATACCAAATGTAGGAATCTACCTTTTAGTGGTGAGGTACTTAAAAATATATCAACACTAACAACTCAGGTTTATAGTGCATAATCTAGTAGTTGTTTCAGAGTTATCCTCAGAATAATGTATTTTTGAAATCTGAATTTGTACGAACTTTTCATCCCATCGTACCAGTAGAATATAATGGACTAGAGGCAACAAATTTATGATCATTGGGGTTTCGGATTATGTAAGAATTAAACCTCTCAACAGCAAAGGAATGAAGATCTCAATTTTCTTTAGGAATCATAATTACATAATTGCACATAAAAAGTCTGTTGCAACAAATGAGAAGCAATGTAATAGTGTTGTGTTTATTATCACCAATTTCCAGCGTAATCTCCCTTATGCACTTTCATTATAAAGTGTTATCAGCATAATATACTAGAGCGTAGGAAAGGCCGTAGTCACCTAAAGTATTTGGTGTTATTGCCCTTGTAGTTCTCATTACATAGATCTATCAAGGCCTTTGCTTCACACAGGCCTGTAATATTCCAGTGTTAAATACAGGACAAGTGAACTTCACCAGAGTGATTTCAGAACAGATAACCCAATTCTGCACTGTGAGTTTTGAGTGGCTTTTGTTGGACTTTGCTGTGTTTTAAAACTCGATGGGCAAAATTTATTCCTTCAGATGCAGCCAACTGTCATCAGGAATTTATTTTTTATTCTTTAAGTGGTGTTCTACGGCTTCAGAAAAGACATGTTTCTTCCTTTAATTTAGGTTTTTGAGAATAGATAAATAGAATAATCTTCTGAAAAAAGATTTGCCCTGCTATTTCATGCAGCTTGGTGTAAATAGTTCTATTTAGTACAGATAGTATGAAAACAAACCAAAAGGTGTTGGTTTTCTTCCCGCTTTTGTGATTCCTTCAGCTCAGAAGCTTCAGCTCAGATGTACCATCTGTTGGGTATTTTCCACATTTTTTTTTTTGTTAGATTTTCCTTTAACCCTTTATGTTTTCTGATTTGGTTTAATTTCATAAAAAAAACCAGATGATTTGCCCCAGTTCACTTTGTGAGTTAGCTGCATGAGAACCCAAAATACTCTTTTTGTTTGATTGTTTGGTTTTTTTTCCTTTTGCTGATAATCGGTACAAACAGACATTTTTATTTTGAAGTATGCAGCAACATTTTGAGGGAACCTTCAGGCTCGGTTCTCTTCCCTTTCAGAAATGTGTTGTTGTGATGCGACTGCACATTATTGCTGTTCCTATGTCATCCACATAGTCAGGTCTGGAAGAATTCAAAGTAGCTGTCTTAATCTGCATGCTGAACACATGTGGAGTGCATTAAGAAGAGGTCACAATGTACAGTGTGCGTGGCACATTTTTGTGCAAGTAAATGTAGAAACAATGATTAAAGATACGTATATGGCTCTTAGGTTCTGTACTGTCATATATTATGTCATATAAATACTGTTTTTTTAGAATAAGATGTCCTGACATTTAGGTGTTGAATTCTTAGGCAATTTTCTCTTCAAAAAAAAATCTCTAGTTTTTTAATATAGTAAATTTTTATCCTGGCTGTATATTACTGTTATAACATTCTCTGGTTTGCGTTAGACCATCAGCAGTTGCCTGAGAGAACTATGTAGGACTTTTGAGAGAACTTTGTAGGAAAGGAAGAAGCTATATTTTTTGTCAGTTCTTATGGTGCATGCCCTGACCGTTTGCATGGAAGTGAGAGGAGCTGACTTCTCCTATCCCCAAGGAAACTGGAAGGATTATGTAAAGCTCTTCTTCCTCTGCATCCATCACTTCATCCCTGTGAAGACCTGGTATGATACATTTCCCGTCACTCCTTCAGCACAAGGACTCTTCACAGGAAGCACAGACAGCACCAACTTCTGTGGCAGGATTATTCAAGCCGTGTTGTATCCCTGTAAACCATCAACGAAAGCTGAGTCATGGAAATCAAAAGGAGTTGCAGCATTTGAGAAAGAAAGAGTATAGTAGGTGTTACCCTAGCACTTTTTTTCCCCATAGCTCCCAGACAAATAGCTTCTTAGAATATGTTATTTCCTTGTGCTTTTGTGAGAGTGGTACCCTTCAAAACAATGTATGACATTGCCTTGAAGAGAGAACCTAAATATTAGTGTTTGTTTTAAAAATGCAGTCTAATTTCTACTCTGAATAACAAAAGGAGAGAGAAAAGACCCTGATTATCTGTACCATGGAGAAAAAAGTGGGCTTTTCATCTGCTATCTCCTACTCATCCCATGAGTGTGTTCAGTTTCAAACCCTGATTCAGTGTTTGAAAGATTGGCCTTTTCTTCAGATAGACTTATATTCTATCTATATGAATGAATAAAAAAACCCAGGAAAATAGCTTATATCATGACATTAATGCTCTTGCAGTCTTGTGTCTGTTGACTGCCCAGTGTTTATAGGGTTTGTTCACTATTATTCATTTTTATGATAATATTTTTACTGTACCAATATTATGATAATCTCTTGAAACAGTTGATTGTGAGCGACCTAATTTTTAAAATGATGAGCACTTATTGCTCATACTGAAGAAAATCTGGTTAAGAAAATGTCTGTTCTGCAACTGTGGGGGGTGAGGATCTTTGTGTTTGTGTATGTGTGTCTGTCTGTCTCTTGCAAATGCTCCCTTATATGTTTTTACTGAGATTCAGGATTGCTCTTAATTTTTGGCCTCTTATTCTTGGATTTTGTTTTCTTCTTTTCCTGTAAGAAATAGGGTAGTTATGCTTTTTGTTCTGGAAAGTATAAGGTCATTCTAAGAAGAAATAAAGGGGGGGGGGGTGAGAAAAAGGACAACTTTTCAGATTGTCAGTTGACAATTTAACTGTTACTGACTTTTTTCCCAAGTCTGTTATTTCATCGCCAAATAAAATAAAAAAATAAGACGATGAAGAATTGCAATAAATGCAATTTCAATACTATGCTTTTTTTGTTGTTATTATATAATTTTTGGAACACTTTTTAAAGAATTTTTGAAAGTAGTCTGTCAGTATTTTTGTGTTTGCATTAGATTGACATATATTAATAATGTGTTTCATATGAACACATATTTGCACAGTTATAGACAGCAAAACCTGTTCTGTTAATAGGTGATTTAATGACATTCTTATATTCTGTTGGAATGGAGTGTGGGAGGTAGTAGTTATTGCTGTTAAATTTATCAGGCAATGTAGATAAAGATTGTATCAACAGTTGCTTTTTCTAAAGCTGTAGGGCAGTAGCTCTTGGGAGAAAAATACACTTTTCTGTTAATTATGGCACAATTTATTGAGAAACTCTTGCATTTTTCTGTCAAGTTGGTTCATAGGGTATGAATCTTTCTGATGTGAATTACTTATAAAGCAAAGTACAGCTGTTTCCAAAATAAACAATACAGGCAAAAAAGTAAGCACTGAATAGTGTTAAGACATTATATGAATATACAGAGAATTCTTTTCTCAACCTGTGTTTCTGGGTACATTTTAAGCACTTATACCATCACTACAATTACTTTTGCATAGTTCAATGCACAGCACTGAATATATCTAATTGTTGTTTGTTAAAAATATAAAACTTTTAGCATGGGTGCATTTTTCATCACCTTTCCATGCTTAATAGCCAACTACTAAATCATTTCTATTATAAGTAAATCATCAAACCAGAATCAATAAAATAAAATTCTTAGTAGCCTACTCTTTTGGAGAAACTGTTGTTCAAGGAAGATAAACTGGTTTTTTTTTCCTTCCATGGAAAATTAATTTGATCTATGCCTGATATTTTCTTTTTTAGTTTGGGCAAAGCTGGATTTGTAAGAGGAAACTTTATTTTTTTTCTTTTCATAGGGAGTATGTATGAATGAGCTCAGTGAACAGTCAACAATTATTGCTGGACCCAGATTTCATACTGTATAGTTTCTTTTCCATCATTTTCCATATGAAGATGAACACAGCTGCTGTGTATACAATATAACAAATCTAGGTCAAGCAGCCAGATTAATGATGTCTGGCATATAATCACGAACATTAGAGTAACATTTTATTTTCTTTCTTTACATGGTTTCTATACATAATATTATATAGTTTACAGGAAGGCAATGTTGGTTTATGATATAATTTCACATCCAGGAAATACTATAATCATGAAGCACTTCTGTGATACGATGATAAAAATTGCCATGTAGCTTGCAGAATCCTTCTTCAGATTATAAACAGAAGTGATCATCTAGTTAATGTTTGTCTGAAGAGTTCCTCCTCCATCTGAGTTTAAAAGAAAATAAATTAATCTTTCACTGGAGATACTTTTAAAAGTATTTTCAGTAAAAAATAATAAACAAAAATAATCACATATATAGTGGTTTTTACCCCTTGGCTGTGCTTATTCTAATCAACATCAAATTTTAATTCAATAGAAAAGCATTCAGTTGGTAATTTTTTGCAGCAAATATGTTTATATTTAGGGTGTTTTCATTAGTACAACTTTGACCAATCAAATAAGATGATCTTAAGTAAATCTTTTGTATACATGTGCAGTATTTTTGAAGTGTTTGGAGTTACATGTGCTTTATTAATCATTTGGTCTGGTGTTTATCTAAAGGAAGAGAAAGATCCTTAATTATCCTCGTTTTCTAGTGTTATTTTTCCTTGAATCACCTTGGTGAATCTTTACCTGTGTTATTTAGGAGGACGTATGTAATATCTTCTACATATGGAATCTCGGGGCTGTGCGTAATTCCTTGTCCAGCTCTCCCTTATGTCTTTTTACCCACATTTGAAGGAGATATTTCTAATACATATCTGGGGAGGAAGGATGGGGATAACCTAGTTTACTTCAGAGGTCACTCCAAACAGGCAGCGGAAACAAAATTGTGCCAGTTTCAGGTATCTCCACCCACATCATCATTTAGCTCTAAGAGCCAAACTTTGCTCTCTGAAAAACAGATTTTCAGATCACACGTAGCAGATACACAGTTTTCTTTCAGTCTGTCGCTAGAAAAAAACATTTGATTGGGATGTTTTGAACTGACTGTCCCTGTGCACCCCCAACGGAAATACGAATTATGCCTTAGGGTCACAGGGGCAGTGTATGGGTTCAGAGGCAACTTGGGCTCAAACACTAGGTAATGTGATCCAGTGAGTTTGCTCTAGAAAGAGGTAGCCAAATCCATAAATATTAGTAGAAAAGTCTGTTCCAAGTTACTTTAAGGCCATGGATCATTCCCTGATCCTTATATTTAGCAGTATAGAAATACCTCTTGTATCTATGCAATTGTTTTTGTCTTCTTGTTTTAAGATGATTAAATCTGAGGAATACATGTCTTAAGATTTATAATGTAAAGTTTGCAGCCGTGATTCTTCAATGATTTGGGTAAGGGTGTCTCCCACCTTATGGTTTTCCTGTTTAATAGATCTCATAGCCCAGGGGGATGCCAGAATACAGAAGGACTCCTCATGTTTCTGAATATTTCAAATGAGAGGTAGCTTCGTGATTGATTCATTTGGTATCAGTTATGGGCAAAATAACAGTATGTGTAATAAAAGACCTAATGAATAGAGGGTTAAGGGAAAATGACGTAGGTAAGAAAGAGTAGCAGACTTTTCTAGGCAGTTAACATTTCACCAATGCATTTGGTTCTCTTGATAAGATGAAAAGTTTGGTTGATAAATGGCAATGCAAATATAGCATGTTTTAGCCTTTGTAAGATGTTTCATTTCATACCAGCCCATGCCCAGTTGCTGATAGTTTTTAAATTGCAGAATCAATTGCTGAATAAGACACTAAACATTTTTGGGACGGAAACTTGAAACAAAGGAGAAAAAGGTATCAGTAGTAAGTCTTTAGATGAGGCTGCTTCTTTTGAACTTCAAATTAGCTCAACATGAACGTCAGCAGTGACAACAGAGTAAATGATCTATTTGAAAGAGTAAAGCAAAGTAATAAATAATGATTGTGGCGTTATTTTATCTCAGTATAAAGCAGTGGAAGAACTAACATTCGATTGTGGCTGTTCATTTTAATTTTGGAAATAAAAAGGATGAAGAAAAGAATAGTAAAGCTGAGCTTTTGGTAGGAGAAAATGACATACAGTTTCATATGGATCAGAACACATTTAGCTTATCACAGATGTGATTGAGAGGTGGTTTGCTAACTGTGTCTAAAACACTTAGTAATAAAAGGCTTTTTAATTTAGCAAAGCAAGTTAGTAGAAGCTGAAGCCAGAAATTCAAATTAAATATGTGGCAAATACTTTCAGTAGGGAGGTGATTAACCGCTGGGACAAATTGCCAAGAGAAACAAGTGATTTTTCCATCACATGAGGTTGTCAAATTAGAACTAAATAACTCTCAGGAAATTATTTGACTCTTGCCAAGAACAAATTATTGGTCTCAGTACATTGTTAACGAGATGAAATTTTAAAGCAGGTGGTTGGGATAGCAGATCAAATAATTCTTTAGTTTTATGATGTAAAATCAGAAGGAATATTTTATCTAACTTGCATCTGTTGAATCATCACATCAGGAACTTCATTGCAACATGGTACAATTTCACATTGGTAGAGTATTATTATTTCATGGCATATTCCCATTCATGCTATATCTTATTCAGGAGATACTCTCTTGTCATCTACTGGATCACATCCAGTTTCAATGATTAAGTTTTTATGTATTGTTTTTTACTTAATTAAGTCTTGGAGAAGCAACTGTTTGGAAAGAGGCAGTAGCTTTGTCAGAAGAACTAAACTCAGTAATTTACTCCAGTGCAAAACTATTAAATACTGTCTTATTGGAGCAGAATCACTGAGTACCAGCAAACTTTCTTTATTACTAGTGTGCTGGGTCACATGGGAGGGACATGCGTCTTAGGGAACAGGCTTGGTTACTCTGGGTGTTGCACACACATCTTATTGCAATATGCAAGTGCGTGATGCAAAACTAATTGTGAGAATTGGTGCAGAAATCCTGTAATCCCTTTTCAACTCTCCTTTCGTGATTACATGTGTAATTCGGTTGGCTATCATTGGATTTTCTTCAGTACTTCCACCTAAATGCTGCAGTGTAAGTTAAGAGTCTTTAACTATGCATGAAAGATTCATCGAAGGAGTGTCTATTAAGTGCATGAGAATATTTAAATGGCAGGTAATGGTATTGTATTAGTGGTCGCTTGGGAAATTCCAGATTGAATTAGTCTGTTGCTAAGTGTAAGTGTGTGATTTAGTAGATGCCTCATGTCTGCAGTCCCTGGACATCCTGTGTGGAGGTTGATCTTCAGTGCTGCTTCAGTAGGCATTGTAAAACTGGGCTTAAGTTCTCAACCATTTAAGTCCAGTGCATCATTTCAAATATAGTTTTATATGTTTCAGAGATGCAACGGTATTGTGCCACGATGAAGGGAAAGTGATGCAAAGTGAATTGGATTCATCCGCCAGCCTTAGCAGTCACATGCCTGTGCTTTCCAAGCTATTAGAAAAATTAATAAACTCACTCCTTGAATTAATAGATGGGCTTGCAGGACACCATCGGACATAAATTTTAAAGCTGCATGATATTTACATTGCTATTTGTACTGTAAAATTAGTAAAGGTTATTAATTCTATCTGGTCTTCATATTATCAGTTTTATACCATAATTGCATGCACAGACACACACAACCTCTTGAGAGGAGTGCTGAAACGCAGGTACTTAACAGTACATGAAGGGCTGAAGCAAATGTTCACAAGTTATCCTATCTGTCAGTTTTACATATTTTCCCCTTTGCCTATTGGTCCTACTGCTCATCTTGATGGCAAGATGGAATCACTACATTTTCTGTGATTATGCAGTACCACTCAGAGCGTAAGGAGTTTCTGGCCCACCATTTTAAAGACAGAATCCCCCGGTGACAAAATCAGACTCTCTGTCTGTAGTCCCTCTAGATCTCTGCTGCAGAGATTTTCAGGCTGCCAATGATTCTTTAAATACCACATTTTCTTAGCATTTAAAAGATGGTAGTGATGGTGCAGTTCTTTTACCAGTGATGGCATCATGCTGGACAAGATATGAAATGTTGTCAACGATGTCATCATGTGCACATGCATGATGGATATTATTATAAGTGAAGAGGTGTATATGGAAACAGGGGAATGGAACAGAACTGCAGATGCATGACTTAAAGATTCCGTATGTGTTTTCACAATCTATTTTCTTTTTTTCTTGGTTTGGTTTGGTGGGGTTTTTTTAGAATCTATTGTAGATTTATTTTTTTCCAATTGTGAAATGCGGATTCCTTCAAACCTCTGTGTGTATGTTTCTTTACTTCTTG
Source organism: Ibidorhyncha struthersii (assembly GCA_013398815.1). Lineage (NCBI taxonomy): Eukaryota > Metazoa > Chordata > Aves > Charadriiformes > Charadriidae > Ibidorhyncha > Ibidorhyncha struthersii. The sequence goes on along the minus strand of VZSZ01001115.1, from coordinate 268,379 downwards.
GCTTTTCTGTCGGGTTAGAAGTTGTTTCCAGGCTCCTACTCACTGCTGGATGATTTTTAATAACTAAATATTTATTTTTAATAACCCATTTTATGAGTTTCCAGATTACTTTTAGGGAATGATGCTCCTCAGATTAAAGACAATGCAGGAAAATAAAATTTGAACATTTCTGTCAATGAGTCCACATTTTAGATACCTCTTCCTATTTGAATGATAGGCCTTTATACTGCTTTGGTTACAGTGCGTTAAATATATTTACTGATCTTTAAAAGATCTGCTTTCTGCAGAACAGCTAGCAGGGAAAAAGGTGTCCCAAATTAGGATTATCCAGCCTTTCATCACTTGATGTGCCCTTATAATTATAAGAGGTGTACTGAAGAACTAAAGAAAGATCTGAATTTGCAATTTTGGTTTCTTTTTTTGGCATTTACACCAGGGTAACTGAAAGTAGATCATACCCTGTAGAAATTGAAGATGAAAGTTTTTAGATTTTTCAGTGCACTTCCCACCACATATTTTCTGCTTTTAAATCTCCCCAGGGGAGATGCCTCTACTGCCTGTGTCACTAAATTATACTATAAACTTTATTAGAGATCTTTAACAATGAGGTTTTATAGCATCATACTGGTCTTATAGCATCATACTGTTTTAAAAACATCATACTATTATGATTAAAGTTTTTCTGTATTACTGTAGATCTTCATGCTTTCAAGCTTTGGCTTAGATGCTCTTGCCTTATCCCACTGCAATGACCGTTGTACCCAAATCTGTACTCTCTCATAAGACAAAGGAACGCAGATACAGTAAATGGATGTGTTATTTTTCAAATCCAACAGGATTTGGGCACTTTTTTTATAGATTACATTTTTATAGATTGTTATCCCGTGGCAAATAGTAGTATAAATGGCCCAAAGGCTATTCAGCTACCATCAGCATACATAGTTTGCCCGTCTTCAGTGTGACTAATTCCTAGCCAGAAAATATCCTGCATTCTTAATGAATTGTAATTGAAAAAATAAATTATGGTGACAGGAAATTTTACACAAAAATGTCATTTCATGTTGCTGTGGAAAAGCCAGTTTCAGTGACATTTTTAGGATTGTCAGTGAGAAGACGTCAATCTATGGTGACAAGAATTGAACAGAGGTGTAATCATGAGGGTGTTTTGGGTTATTTGTTTAATAACAGAGGTTGTTAGGCAGATATATAGAGGAAAAATGTTGAAAAAAATGTATTTATTAATAATAAATAGTTGCTTGATGACTATGATACTTGACAATAATTTTGTTTGGATAATTGGTCATTGGTGATAGGTACTATAAGCAGTTTCCAATGGTAGATGGAATCATCATGGAAAGCATAGCTCAAAAGTTTTTTCTAGTGAGCATTCAAGACTTTTTTTGCCTCAGGAATACCCAGAGAGCCTTCATTTTAAGTCCTATACACTGATGTCTTGTACCCGTCAGTGGAAATGAATGGTGCATACCACATCCTCAGTTCTTTTCAACTACCGTAAGATTGAGCAGAGTGAAAAGTACTAGTAATACAGATTTAATCTGCCACTTCTTCCACTGCTCCTCAAAATGTTGTACTCAAGTTAGTTGATTATTCTGTCTTAGAGGAAATCATATTTGGATGAATCACACCATTTAGTCTGGATTTGAATTTTGGGCAGTACAGATACCAAGAATATCTACTGAGAAAACATGCAAACAAATGTGATGGAATTTAGTAATCAGTGAAGTTTTGTTTCAGTTCCTAGATCTTTCAAGAAGCAGGTAAGCAGCAACTTCAAGAACCTGCTATTAGGGAAAAATGCTTCAAAAATCACTGGTCAAATGGATAGGCATCTTGCTCCCCACAGGTTCCTGATACAGTTTTGTGAGAATGTTATTAGGATCCTGCCGTTGGGCTCATTACAACTCAAGTGGAAACACACTCAAATAGTTGGCATCTCAGCACTTCCACTGGGAATTGTTGTCCTGAATGCAGTAAACTGCATTTTTCACTTTTGTACCCCAGCTTTGGCAGATTGTGATATGCCTTTCCCTATGCCATTAAATCTAAAAATCTAGAATAAGGATTGTCTCCATACCCTACTTCAAAGTATTTCACATGCCAGGAACCAGAGAGATGCGTCATTGACCTAGTCATGGATGTTCTTCAGTCCTACACTTTCCAATAGATTTTGCAGATTTTGAAAGAAAGAGGGATGTGCTTAACCTCTTTTTTTTTTCTTCAGTTCCACCCTCTTTATACTTTATCCTTCATGGGAATCTTAAACTCTGGGGTTGTACAGGCTTCATATTTAATCCTATGGGTATTTTACTAATTTTTCAACTTTTCTTCACCTGACCCTTTTTCTTTGGAGACCTTATCCATGAGGACCTGCTCTGACAAGGTACAGATACTTATTGGACTAGGGAATAATAGAACTGGTCTAAGTTGCTGTTTTTTTACAGAAAGATATTCCTGGTATTGAAGAGGCTGAAGACCTATTCTGAAACTCAGAAATTCAGGTTCAGAATAGTGATGACGACAGTCTGCGGCTTTAAAAGGGCTCGTTGCTCTGTGCGTCTTGACCAGCAAGATGCTTACTTCAAGGTCTCAGTCACATTTTTTGACTGAAAATATCTTTGTTTCTGCAGAGATTAGTTACCTGTATGAAGACTCTACCATGTCAGTACAAGATCTAAACACTGGAGTCTCTCTGGCAGCAAATGTCTTTAAAAAAAAAGAGTCCTCATACTCATCTTTTGCCATGATTAAAAATGGAGTGGTGCTCTTTCCTGAACAATGGACCCTGGCAAAGATGTCAAATGTCTTGATGTACATTTTGTAGAATCATAGAATGGTTTGGGTTGGAAGAGACCTTTAAAGGTCATCTAATCCAACCCCCCTTCAATGAGCAGGGCTGTCTTCAACTAGATCAGGTTGCTCAGAGCCCCGTCCAGCCTGACCTTCAGTGTTTCCAGGGATAGGGCATCTACCACCTCTCTGGGCACACCTGTTCCAGTGTCTCACCACCCACAATGTAAAAAAATTCTTCATTATATCTAGTCTAAATCTTCCGTCTTTTAGTTTAAAGCCATTACCCCATGTCCTATTGCAACAGGCCCTGCTAAAAAGTTTGTCCCCATCTTATAAGCCCTCTTTAATTACTGAAAGGCCACAATAAGGTATACACGGAGCCTTCTCCAGGCTGAACAACCCCAATTCTGTCAACCTTTCTTCAGTTCCTTGGGGTTCAAGGTGAATAGACTGAATGTCCTTCTAGTTTTGACTCTTAAGTTTTGAATGAACATGGTCTTTCTTCAGGTTTCTTTTGCCAGAGCCTCTCTTCTGTTTAGTTGCCGAATGCTGAAACAGCTGAACTTATTATCAAATTAACTAGGGTTTTTGTGCTGTTTTTGTTTATAGGGCTTCTCTTCTACAACAGTGGACTGTTACATGTTTGTATATTATGTGTCTATATAGCTCCTAATGCTTTGTTTGCCTAATCATCCTTCCCTGATGGGGTAGTGAAGTGCTCTGCAAGATCTCCCTGGGTAGCACAGAGTGGATATAGGGATCAGTTCTCAGGGATCAGTTCTCACTGAACTTTTTTTGAGTTAATAGTGATGGATTCCTCTTTCCTTGGATGGGTATTTCACTTCAGTGATCTCAGCGATCAGAGTTTGTAGTTGACCTTGAAGTTCAGTATATACATCACTGTCTTGGAGCTCACACTAATGAGATGTGTCAGGCTTTCTGTCCATGTGTAGGAAAGGACCTCAGCTACAAATAATGTACACCTCATGCATATTTTGCAACTTGTACTAAAGGAAGGAAAATAACATGAAATTATTTCTGGTTGCGTGGCTCACTACATAGCACTAGCAGATTTCAGTCACCAAGTAAATTAATCAGGGGATTACCCTTGTGATGACAGTTAAGTAATTGTAAACTGTGTGAGCCTTTGCCAACAGGAACATAAATGGAAGGTGAAAAAGGAGGAGGTGCATCCTGAAGTCAGTGGTTTGGGCTGGAACACCAAAAGGAAATGACAGAGCCAGACCAGCTTCAGGGGGTCCTGAAAAACATACTTGTGAATCTGCAGTCAGAGAAACTAATAGTATTTCCTCCAGTATGTTAACATACTCCATACCTTAACTTGCTTCTTACATTAGTGGTGGGCCAGCCCTTTGAGCCTTCAGACAACTTTAGCCTCTGTCATCTTTCCTTAAGGATATTCGTTTCCAACCAAGAGAGGGGGAGAAATCTGGATCCTTGTGGCGGATTCTTTATATATGAATATGATGTATATACATATTTACACCCTCCTCCCCCACATTTTTCTGTGATAAGTTATCCTTAGAAAACACCCTTTATTTTCTAAGGCACTGGATTTTATTTAAGCCAAGGCTGCCTATCTTTGCCCCAGTGTATGTGCTAGTTCTTCTTACACTTTTTCCCAGGCAAGCTGTCTCTCCTCGCATTGCCAGGATGAGGCCTTTCAGGAAGAATCCTTGTTTGTCCGTATGACAACAAAGTGAACTAGAAATCAGCTGTTTCAACAGATTGCCTTACTGGATAGCTAACTGAGTGGGAAGCAGTTTGTCTGCTGAACTGGAGCCACCTTAGATTAACATAGCTGTCTTATTTTCTTCAGAATGCCTCCATCCCTAGCATATGGAGGCTGCACATCTAGCTGCCACCTAGAGCTTCATTCTGAAATCCACCAAACCGTACAGACCTGCTGATGTGACGCTGCTTTTGTAGGAGATCTTTTTCAGTCCTTATTCAATTTGCGATCCTGAAACTGTTCTGCAAATATATGGTGTTTTGTGGGGACTACTGCTGAGAGCCGCCACTGTGTAACAGAACGTCATGAGAGAAAGAAAGATCACTTGTCTCTAGCAGTCCTTCCTCAAGTGATTTATCTGATTGTAAATTCACAGCTTTTCCTCCTTCCCCATGGACATCTTAAACCTAAGACCCGGGTGGACTTCTGATTCATTGCCGGTACTGTGGCATGGTGGAGGACTGGTACTCATTTGCCATATGTACTTCTGAAGCAACATGGGCAGTCGGACCCTGCACTGTGAATACACATCTTGACAAAATATTTTGAAGCAGGAATTACAGAGTGAATAACCTTTCTTTTACTTTGCTGCAGGATTATAAATGAGAAAGAAAGGGAATATGCATATTCCTCCAAAGTTAGAAGAGATCCTCTGGGCTGTTCAGTTTGTCTCATCTGATGGGCAGTAGCAGAATGGAGCGATGTTAACTGAAAGAGGTCAGCATGTGCTCCGACTAGTCATGGTTGTCAGTAGAGCTCTTATAATGCTGTTAGATATTTTGATATATCAAAGATGAACTCTCTGAGTTTCTCTGTAGGCCATGTAGGCTCTGACACAGTTCACAATATGTGTTTAAACAGTTCCTGTTCCTTCCTACAGCTAAGCAAAGTCAGGATCCAGATTAATTATGCTTTGGTTCACAGTTTAATGTTGTGTCCTAAATAATTTATTTCTTTCAAAATAGACTATTTAAAGGCAAGTGACAAGGGCAAGATTGTTCTCCTCCTCATAAATCCCTTTAATTGCTTCCATAACATAGAGAGCATGTATTGAATTTTGTATTAAAGAGCAAACAGAATACATTTGAATCTTTCCTTAAAATAAAGTAACTTACAATGTTTTGGGTACACATATAACCTTAATATCTACAAACATTATCAGTTTGTTTTGTAAACAGTTATGTGTACATACAATTATTTAATCTTCAGTTTGAGGAAGAAAAGTTTGTGTTTCACCATAGCAGTTTCTTTTGTACAAGTGACAAAACCCCCAGAATTGTATAAAGTATAGTGTAGAGTAGATCTTAATTGAGTTATGAAAGTGTAACCCCTTTCTTTTACTTATGCGACTGGGAGAGGAGTCTGAGATTCATAGCATTCTTGGACTGAAGGCTATTTTTCTTTTTTCCCCTTTATTTTTAGCTTGAGTAAGACAGGGAAAGACTCAGAGCACTTGCTGGCCTGAAGGCATGTTTCCTACTGAAATAAGCTCATGTTCAGCTATAGCCTTAATTTCAAAGCTCTTAAAGCAAAGCTCTTAAAGTTCAGACACTTATGTATAAATTAATATCTATTTATTTATTGTTCTTGTTGATATCGTTCACAGCATCTTTACCTGAGCATCGCCTCAGTTACTTGCTGTACAACCCTATGTAGGTAACTGTGCAGATGCGCATTGTCTTACTTCCGAACACATGATTAATTAATGCATTGTAAATTCGTAGTCAAAATGTTTCCTTTCGCTGTTTTGCTTGCCTAGGCTATGCATAATAATAGTTAAAGCCCAAAGTAATATTTTAAATGTAATGAATTGATAAATGTTTAAGAAAATATGATTCTATAATTTGAAAACGTTCAAGATGAATGAATGAGAGGGACAAAACCACGACAAATTGAATCTAATTATCCTAGGGAATGCACTTATGTGATAGAAAAATGAGAAAAGAAAATTTGTTCAAGACAAATTAGAGAGTAGGAGCTAAAAAATAAATGCACTAGAGGCCTTCAGAAGCTGTATGCTAGATTCACCAGAGAAAAGTAAATAACAAGTAGGAAAAAAAATTGCCAAAAGTGATATTTGCATTCTATCAAAAGATTCTAATTATGTATTTTTTAAAGCAGATTAATTATAAAACAAAATAACCATTTGCTGCTGTTGGAAAGAAATTTTTATTTTTAGTTCAACAGAATTTTTAAAGTACTATTTTTGCTAGTCAAAAATGATTGACATGTAAATGTGACAACTATTTAAAGAAGTTGAAGAAGATATGAACCCTATCTTTACAAAGATAGGATTAATACTGGAGGACAAACATACATTTGCAGATGATTTAAAGCTTTACCTCAAAGGATCAGATTTTTGGTTTTGTAATTTATTTTATTTTAGTGGAATGCCACTGACTTACACCAGATGGAATCTGTCACAATTTCCTGTAGTAATCTTCAAAATCTGCTGCAAATCTTTAAGTAACATGGAGAAAGATAAAGTTTTCAAAATATTCTTGTCTACTCTGTTGCCTAGAAAAGAAGACCAGGGTTAGTGGTGTACCTGCTGCTAAAAGACCTTCTTATTGTTGAGAATCTTCTTAATTTATGTGTTTGGGACATATATAAAGTATATTCAGTTATTGCTTTCATGAAAAATGTGGTTTTCTCCTCATGATAATAATCATTGATTTTGTCATAACGTAATAAAGAAAAGATCAAGATTCCTTCTGAAGCCTGTGATTTAAAGCTTCGTTCTATAAAAGGCTTTAAAGGATAATAGCAATGGGATTAGACCCATTTAGCCGAGGTTTGAAATATAAGCTTCTATGGAAGCCTGACTAATATATATACATTACAAATTGGTGTTGGGGGAAAGAAAAAAAAAAAAAGGTGACTGATGCAAAATTTCATGTACCTTATGTCTCATAAAACAGCAAAGTGTTTATGAAATTGGTACTCTGACTGTGGCATTTGAAGAGATTTGGAGAGGAGTACTGAGTGAGGTGCGTACCAGTACTTAGTGGTTTGAATAGTGAGCATATAGCTGGATTTGCAGCTGCAGTGCCCTTCAAGCATTTTGCAAAATTGTACTTAATTTTAGTGCTTGTTGTTTCTGACTTAACTGTTTGGGATAGCCAGTAGCTTTTGTCGATGGAGGTACTGTTCATTGATGATATTCACATTATAAAGGCTATTGCTCCACAGCACTTTTTTTCTAAAAAGTGGGTTTGCTCCCTAGGATTCAGTGATCCTTGGCAGCATTTAGCAAGTGCAAAACTAATCATTATCATATGGGCTATCTCACTGTGATGGGAAAGCGATTGCTTAAGGCATCATACCATGCATTTTGCATATCTTTTTTTCTGTATAAAGCATGTATAAATGTTGCCGCATCATCAGTCCTTTGCCTCAGAAATTTTCTTCAACATCAGCTAATTTCTGAAACTGAACACCAGATTTAATAACTCAGCAATATGATGTACTGGATTATTATTTCATTGGCAAAGAGATTGCCTAGCATTATGGCAAATGCTACAAAACCTGACCTATATTCTCAATAAATGTTTTGTGGCAGGCAACATAAACCAGTGATCCCCAAATTTTGTCTGCAGACTGTCACTGGTCCACAATCTGCAGCAGGTATGTGCAACCACACTACAGTAAAGTTTGCTGTTTCCCTCCTTGCAGCTGTACTGATTGCAGAGAATTTTGCAGAGTGCAATGAGAAGTAAGTCCAAAGAGCCTGGAAACTACTGGTTTAAGTTATTCAGTAGAACTGTTTCACTGTGTCACAGTTGAAATATAGACAAGTTGCTTGCTTTCCATTTTGTAATCAGGGGGACACACAATTTGAGTAGACAGTTTTCTGTAGTTCTGTGTCTGTACTTGTATAGCATTGTGAATAATTAGGGTAATAGTATGTGGTTTGAAATAGTGTGCCAAGCTGTCGTGTATCTTGTTTCATTGATACCTAGGGATAGCTAAGTTCTCTGAAAAGTAAAATATCCTTAGTATGCACTGATGTTAGGAGAGAATACTAATCTTCCTTGATTAAATTAGTTTAACAAAGTTACATTAGAGTGTGCTTATACTTCCATGTAATATAGTCATTGCCTTATGTGTGCCTAATTTCTCCAAGGAGTGTCGCAAATGCACTCACTGTTCCTTAATGTTATATTTTGCATTTGGATCTCCGATTTAGCTGACAAATGTGAAAAAGCACATGTTGCCAGAGAACTTTCAAGAGACAAGCTGTGAAGTCTAAAGAACACAGGTTATTCCAGCTAAGGTTGGCACTGACTTCTGCTTAAAAGTTCTTCTCCTGGCATGTAGTTTTTAAACTTTTACCTGCAGAATATAGGTTAGCATTCTTCAAATACAGATTTTTATTTTCCAGTTTTGTTACACAGAGGTGGAAATATTACTTTTATTTTCACTCATCCTTGTCTGGTCAGACACTGAAGCAGTGGAGAGCACTCCAAACAGTTGGAGAATATGATTACATTCAAATTGCACCATTTTGGTAATTTTTCAAACCCTGATTGTGGGGGCATGCAAGTTAGTACAATAGAAGAGCATGTTAAAAATGGCATTTAACCATTTGTGTCAGCGGTATGAATCTCTCAACACTGAATTTGGACTAGTTTATATGAGCAGAAAATGGTATCATACAGGGTTTTAGACAGTTCTTACTGAAGTCAGTGGAAAAATACTGCTGTCTTCCTGAGCAATACTGCAGAGCATTCTGGGCTCTGAAGTCTTACTCACCAAATCTCATTAAGTCATCTGATTCGATTGTCCTCTGATAAGCATGTGGCTTTGTTGTGCTGTATCTTACATGGTTAATTACTTAGCTTTATGTCTAGCAGTTAGCTACATAGGTTTATTCAGGGAACTACATCTCTCTCCTGTCATTAACATTGACATGTCTGTGCCATATCCACTGAAATTCAGACTGATGGCATTTATGGCTCATGATATCCAAAAGAGGACATGACAAATAAGACCACATGTCTGAATGCGCATTTAAAGGGAGGAAAAGTGCTAAAATACACTAGCTAATTTTTGTTGATGAGTTAGTTTATTTTAAAGGCAGAGTAGGTATCTAGAGTTCAGTGGAGCAATCGTGTGTTTTAAAACAAAAACACAATCTCCCTAAAATATTTAAAAAAAAATGTCGTTTGTTCAATTTGTTAGTAGAGCAGTAAAAAAACTTTCCAGCTAAAATCAGAAGAAACACTTCAGACAGCAGCAGTCATCAGTTGCCTCTGAAATCTGGTAACTTAAATTTGAAGTTTACCCACAGTGCTACTGACTTACTGTTCTCTTGTCTTAGTGTATTATTTTTGGAGTCGACAAAAAAATGAAATGAAATACTGCAGATGAAAAGAATAATGACTCATTCAGGCAATTTTTATTAGCTCTTTCGTGTAAGCAACTTGTGTGAGGATTAAAAGTACCAAATGCAAAATGCTGAATATAATTTGTTTCATGCCTCCTCATAAGGTACAAGGCAAAATGTAGACACATTTTCATTCAAACTACAGCTCCAAGGCCATTTCTTCAAATCCTCATTAAACTCATTCGGAACGATTTCTTTTTAACCAAGGTCAGGATGGTTGTCTTGCAAATCTTTGGACACCGTGAATGGGAATTCATAAATCCTGACATTGGGAAGCAAGGTTACTCTTGCCCTACATTTAATAAGGAAAGGAAGTAAGATGGAAAAAAGAAAGAGAGCAAGCTGCTTTGCCTGATGGTGTTAAAAGGAAGATCCAACTTTGCTGGAATCAAAAAATAAGACTATTTTTTTTTTAAGCAAGTCACAATGCACTGATGATGTCTTCTGTGATATTCATCATTTATATTTTCAGTACGCTGGTATGTTACCTGCAATCACTTGTCAGTTTTCCATTTCTATGGTCTGTTAGTCCATTAGCCCATCAGTTAGAACACATCCTAAATAACTTCTACATTAGAAATAAGAACAGTTGATAGAATGGTTAGTTTAAGAGATAGATGTCTCATGAACAGAATGTTTTTTTCGTATCTGTCATAGATAAATCAGATTGTGCACCCTGTTGAACAGTTGTCTTTTTTTGTTTTGTTTTTTAGTTTTTGGTAGTACATTTAACTTCTTGGCGAGGAAACATGTCGGTTTTAATTAAGGAGAAATTATTTGAATTAAGCAGCCAGTTTGAACATTTTGGAGTGGGATCTGAAACTTGTGGTGTTTTTGTGGTGGTGACGTTCTCTGTTTTTAAATAAAGAAAAAAAAAAATAATGTGAGCTGGTATACTCGCATCATTCAATATTACTGACCAATTACTACTAGTGAATGGTTGTTTTCAGGAAAGACAGAACTGTCACAGTAGCAAAATGTTGAATAAATACATTGGTATTTGTCTTTAGCTGACAATTCAATGTATTTGCACTACAGTGGAGATGGAGTCGACCGAGCTCCCTTTTCATAAGGATATACAGGTCATAAGATCACTCTGTCTTGCTATGTGTGTTGTATTCCTTTGTTGTTGCTGCTTAGAAGATTTTCAACTCTCACAGTGATGTGCTGATTTTTTTCAGATTCAAGGGTTTTTTTTTGGTTGAAGTAAATGGTAATGAAACCGATTCCTTCAGAGTACAAAACATGGTAAGAGTACTTAGGAGTAGAAGGTGCTGGATTGTTTGCTGCTACTTAAGTGCAGAAAAGCTCAAGAGGGTCTTTTCAAATGCTTAGTTTTCCACTTCTGTGTTGCTGTCTTTGGTAACATTTGAATCAGAGAATGTTTCATATGCTTTAGAAATCTAGTAGACTTTATTGAAAATTCAACCTGGATATAAGGAGAGAGTAGAAAATGCAGAATTTGCATTGTTTCACAGAGACAGATTTTAGATCCCTTCCTTTAGGTGGCATTGTAGTTGACTGAGGTTTTGTTTTTTTTCTTTAAAAGATTTATTTTAGCTATCCTAAGGATATTTCTGCGTCTCCCTGGGAGCCTGCAAAGTTCATCTTTTCTATGTCCTTCACTCAGTGATCTGTTTGCTGTCTCCAGATTTCAATGCAGCCTATCAGTTGCTCTTTACTTAATTGCAAGAGATGGTGTTGAATGTTGCATGAACAGGGTGTGGTTGTTTTTCCCCCTCTCTCATTAGTTTTGTTATGTTGGCTGTTCAGTAACTCTTTGGCAGCGGCTGAAACTTAGTGTAAGAGAAATGGCATCTTCACATTAGTAACAGGCACTATAGAACCAGCCCTCTGCAGGGCTCTGTCCTGCTTGTCTCTGAACATTAAGGGATGGCCACATGCCTTCAGTCAGCTAAACTGCAAATGCTTTTCCATCTTAGTCAGAGCGGACAATATTAAATAGGTTCTTTATAGTAGTTTGGCTAAGAATAGCTTTTTTTTTTATTAAATTACAACCATTGTAGTGATCAAACAGCATCAATTTCAAAACAAAAAGTGAGTGAAAAGCTGCGATAATTTTCTGTATTAGGCTGGTGATTTCAGGGTGTCTGGCATACTGAGCAGGAGAATTCACCCTAAGTTCTTGAAGCAGACCAGGCAGATTTCCCTGAAACTATTAGCTATTTTAATATGAGGAAGGAGCAATATAAAATAGAGGTTATTTTTTGACACAAGTGTCCCATCAACAAAACAATTGCTGACCAGTTGCAGAGGTTGCTATTGCTTACATATGTAACTCCATTAACTTCACCATAGTGTGTTTAAGCTACCAATTAGACCCTAAGCTATTCAGTACCCTTAGTACCTGCTGGGTGTATAGCCAAGGAAAATTCAGGGAACTAGTGATATAGAACTGCATATGAGCTCTTCTTGGCGAGAAGGTGAATGATATACAGCAAAAATTAAAAAAAANTCATTACAAAAAAAAAAAAAAAAACCCAAACCCCAATACTGAGTAATGAACTGTAATTTCTTTAACATCAGAATTTTGTTAATATCAGCAATAATGTTATACTTTATTATAAACATACACATTCACTGCAGATATGCAATTTTGCACAGAAGGTAGTACAAAGAGTTAGTATTAATTATAAATTTACCTTGTTCTGTTTTAAGATGTCTGCAGAGGCAAAGTGAACATGACTTTGTTACCCTTCAGTAAACTAATGTTGCTTTGATAGGAAGACTACTAAACTTGTAGTTTACCCATATCTAAATATTTATTGCATTTTTTGGGGGGGAGGGGGGTGGAGGGGGGGGGCTGACTACCTTAAATACGTAACAAACATGCACACAGCAATCATGGGATTCCAAAGAAGGGTGGGCAAAGAAGACTGTCAGAGTGTTTATCATACAGCTGTGCCAAAAGTAAAGGCTGAATGAATGAGATGGAGATTAAAGCCAGTAGTCTGAGCCTGTATTCAATCACTGCAGTCACTCTGTTTGCCTCCTGCATGCTGATGAAGTGTCATGAATGGTCCCATGTACTTTCATTCCAATATATTTCAGGCAGTAGTGATTATTGCTTGTACTCAGCTAAAGCTTGAAATAACTGGCAAACTCTTGCTTAGCAACAGAAGGCCTCATCTTCTGTCCCTTGGGACCACTCACTCAAAAATGTGCTACTTCTTTTAAAAGTTAAAATTAAGAGGGATAGATACTTTATATTCATTGCTTTCCTTGATAATTTAAAGAAGAAATCACAAACTAAAGCCTGCAAACAGCTCTGTTCCATAAATAATTATTGACTGGTTTATGAAGTTCAAATCCAATTTCTTTTATCACACATTAAACTGTTCTGTAGTTGGGTTACATGGCAATTTTTATAAAGGCATTGCCTTTGTATGTGCTGAGAGTATAGAAGCACTTCCTTTAAAAAAAAGATCTCATAGTTTATTTTGATAAAACCCTTTGGAGGACATTTATGTAGTATTAAATCATTTCATGTTTGTACTTATTTTAAGTGTTTAGACTATGGATTGTATTTTTCAGTGAGCTCAATCTTAAAAGGAAAATGAATGCACATTTGTTAGATAAATGCCAAAATGCAGAGCATGGTTTGAGTTGTAGATCTTCAGCATGTGCATTGAAGAATTCATTAAAAAATGCAGCAGCATTATTCTAGTGTGAATTATATGGTGCTCTGTAGGTTTCTATTTTTGGTCACCACAAGATGGCAAAAGCAATGAGCACACAAATGCAAGGATGAGTGAGTTTCATAATAATGCGTTCTGCATTCACACTTTATGCACATCAAGAGAGAATCCAAGCACAGCGGGGGTGACAATCACTCCAACGGTCTTTTGAAATCAAAGTACTTCCTTGAGAATGTCTTTCCAGTGCTAATTGCACTCTTCTATTGTGGTTCTTACATTGTGCAAAGTAAAATGTTTACACTGTCACTGGATACAGCTCCATCACTGGAAAAATGGAAGGTAAAAACTAATCAGATTATTAAATAGATTTATTTTCTTTTATGTTTTTCTAGTTCTACTTCTTTGTGTTTGGGGCTGAAATATCAAAAAATCTGTGTCCTTTGTCACCAAGCGACTTTGGCAAAGATGCTAATTTTTCACCAACTCCAAGGAAGTCTCTTCACTCAAGAGAGCTGTTACAATGTGGAAAGGATTGGTTGCCTGGATATCTTGAGGGTTTTCTCTTTTTTACTGTTTTTTTTTTTTCCGGTTGCATACTGATCACACAGTAACCACTATCAGTGAATTTTTCTAATAAGCGGAAGGCAAAAAAACTTGATACATTTCTTATCCCAGGATATGATAGGACATGATATGCACCTCTGTGTGTTTGTGCATATGGGCATGCATTTATGTGTCTAAGATTTTATATACATTCTCAGTAATAACTATGAAACTCACATCGTAGGAGAGGAGGCAACATATCAGTTATGTAATCGTATTAAAAAAGAGGAAAAAGTGTTCTGACTTTATAACATTTGCCTGACTGAGCAGAGGTTTATGTGAAGGGCTAAGCAACCAGTCCAGTCTTGATCTTTTATTCTTGTCTTTCCTGCTAGGGTTGATGAAAAGGATAATTGGTAGGAAGGATTGTCAGACGTAAGTGGAACGGGGAACCATTAAATATTCATTGTTGAGAATGGAGCCAAATTTCCCCTTCCTTGCAGTTCAAAGGCCTGGTTCTTCACTGCTTTGTGTTTGTGTAGCCATTTACAGCTGGGCACATTGCATGGGAAATAGTATTGCTGACCTCGATAGGAAAATGTGAGTTAGTAGCAACAGATATATTTTTGTGCATAAGGTTTATATGAGCCATGCATACATGTCAACTTGGTACAATATATGTACATCAAAACATCCTTTGACAATATATATATTTCATCCATAGTTTACTCTTCTTTCCTAGTAGATGTCATCTAGAATACTCCAAAAAACATATGTAAACACACACATGCATATGCATATGTATATATGTACACACAATTACAGATATATGTGTATATTTGCTATTTAGGCAATAATTTCAGTTGTGTGTTCTGGTTGGATACTACTGCAGATTTCAGTTGTGTTGTCAAACAGCGGTGGCGGCTGCTGCCCTCGCGGGCCAGGCTGCGGTTGAGGGGGTTGTAGCAGTCTTGCGCAGAGACTGGCAGGGGCAGGCAGAGCTGGGTCTGTACCTGCTGACTCAGGTTATGCAACGGGGCCCCCCGGCACAGGGGTGGGGGTCTCTGGGGAGCTGCTGTACCTTCTTGGCTGTAGAAGATGTGATGAATGGCCATAGCTTTCTCCCAGGGTCTCCTCAAGGAGACCGATGGGATGATGGCAGTGCAGTCCTGCATGGGAGAGGACACCCAGATAATCCAGGAGGTGCTTGACTTGGGGAAACTCCAGGATGCTGCTGGCCAGCTGCCAGGCCTCCACAACCAGACAACGTTGGACAGTGATGTGAAAAGGCTGAAGGAGAGGCTGAGCCTCTGCCCGGCCCTAGAGGAGAAGGGCAGCTGGGGTCAGTCTGCCCCTGCTGAGCACCCCAGGCAGACATGGACACTCAGCACAGGGCAAGCTCAGCACTGGGGCCAAAGGGACCAGAGACAAAGCTTGAGCCCACGACCAGCAAGGGAACTCCAGGAAAACAGCCTGGCTCCTTGAGGATGTAAGCAGGGATACAGAGAGCACCAGTGACACCTGAGAAGTAGGCAAGCACTCCCTCAGATCAGACGAGGACTTCTGATGCCAGTGCCACCACCCCGGGGACACAGCCAGGGTCCCCTGGCACCCAGACCACTGTCCCAGGGGTGCAGACAGGGTGCCCCAACATCCAGACCACCATCCTGGGGATGCAACCAGCACCTCCAGGGACCCAAGGAGAAGGAGCAGGGGTCATCCAAGCTCCCCCCTACATGGACCCTAGTCTTCCTGGTGCTAAGGAGGTCCCCACTTGAAGCCACCCCCAGTGCTCTAGGGGCACAGAAGCCACAAGCCCCAAGGATGGAGCCAAGGCTTTGCACAGCACACAGCTTGCCCAGCCAGGCCACATGGCAGTAGGAAATCTCTTGCCAACAACCCAGGGGTTCAAGATTCCCCCTGACACTAATCCCAGGGCCATGACCCTTTCACAAGAGCCGGCTGTGCCTTGGGGGTCCTCGGGCTCTGGCAGCACCTCCAACACTGCCCTACTGCCTTGGCAGACACCCCCAGGACATCCTCAAGGTGGAGAAAAAACAGCAGCATGGTCACAGGGAGCCAGCGGCCAAATGCAAGTATCCCACCATGCAGTGGAACTGCAGAGGCTGGCACGCTGTCGCCAACCTCGTGCAGCACTGCCAGTGGCCCCTCCAGCCCCATTCCAGCCCCTCTTGCTCTCCAACACATACAAGCGTGATTGATCTCTTGGGCAAGGACATCTGCAAATGCAAGGGCCGGCAGGACAAGAAGCCGCCTACGCTCATGGGCAAGGAGGGCTTCCTGAGGGATAACCAGGAGCTGCTCTCACCACTCTGGATCATCAGAGATGTGATCAATCCAGACCCTGACACCTACTTGGAGCACAAGCCAGCAGAGCACAAGACAGACTCATCCAACGGCCACCTCTCCTGGGCACTGGGTCCCTTCCAGGATGGATCCAGCCAGGCAAGGCAGGCAGGGACGGCTGGTGTTAAAAGAAGTGATTTTTTATTTTTTTTTTAAGTATTAAACTCATTATTATTATTTAATTAATAAAAAAACAAGGCTACAGAGGGAACCCTGTGGCTCGTGTTTACTACAGGCTGCCTGATCAAGTGGAGCCTATTGATGAAGCCTTCTTACTCCAGCTACAGGAGGCATCGCGCTCACAGGCTCTTGTCCTGCTGGGGGACTTCAACCACCCTGACAGCTGCTGGATAAACAGCACGGCGAGCTGTAAGCTATCCAGGAGACTCCTGGAATGCATCAAGGATAACTTCTTAAGCTGGGTAATAGACAGCCCTACCAGAGGGGATGCAATACTGGACCTGATGGTCACCAGTGCAAGTGAGCTAATCAGTGACGTCACGATTGGAGGCAGCCTGGGCTGCAGTGATCATGCACTGGTGGAGTTCGCAGTCATGAGGAATATGGCAAAGAGTAAAGTCAAGACCCTGAATTTTAGGAAATTCAAGGGGTTAGTCAATAGGAGCCCCTAGTCAACTGCCCTCAGGGACAAGGGAGCAGAACCGAGCTAGCAGGTCTTTAAGGACGCTTTCCGTAGAGCACAAGAGCTCTCAATCCCCAGGTGTAAGAAATAGGGAAAGGAAGGCAAAGAGACCAGTGTGGCTGAGTCGAGACCACTGATAAAACTAAAGAGCAAGAAGGAAATGCACAGGCAGTGGGAGCAAGGACAGGTATCCTGGGAAGAGTGTAGGGATGGGGTCAGGAAGGCCAAGGTGCAGGTGGAGCTGAACTTGGCAAGGGATGCAAAGAATAATGCGAAGAGCTTCTAGAGGTACATCAACCAGAAAAGGAAGGTCAAAGAAGGCATACCCTCCTCTGGTGAGCAAGACTGGCAAACTGGTAACAACAGACAAGGAGAAGGTTGAGGTACTCAACAACTTTTTTGCCTCAGTCTTCACTGGCAATCTCTCTTCCTACACCTCTCAAGTGGATGGGGACAGGGGGAGAAAAGTCCCTCACACTGTAAGAGAAGAGCGGGTTCATGACCACCTGCAGAACATGAACATACATAAGCCTATATGACCTGATGAGATCCATCCCAGAGTCTTGAGGGAATTGGCTGATATAGTTGCCAAACCTTTTTCCATGAGATTTGAAAAGTCATAGCAGTCAAGTGAAGTCCCCAGTGACTAGAAAAAGGGAACCATTGCACCCATTTTCAAAAAGGGTAGAAAGGAGGACCCTGGGAACTACCAACCTGTCAACCTCAGCTCTGTGCCTGGGAAGATCATGAAACAGATCCTCCTAGAAGCTATGCTAAGGCACATGGAGGACAGGGAGGTGATTTGAAGCAGCCAACATGGCTTCACCAAGGGCAGACCAATCTATCAGCCTTCTGTGATGGAGTGTCTACCTCAGTGGACAAGGGAAGAGCAACAGAAGTCGTCTATTTGGACTTCTCTAAGGCCTTTGACACAATACTCCACAACATCCTTCTCTCTAAATTGGAGAGGTATGGATTTGATGGGTGGACTGTTTGGTGGATAAGGAATTGGCTGGATGGTCGCATCCAGAGGGGTAGTGGTCAATGGCTCAATGTCCAGATGACGATTGGTGATGAGTGGTGTCCCTCAGGGGTCTGCATTAGGACCAGTACTGTTTAATATCTTTATAAATGACATACACAGTGGGATCGAGTGCACCCTCAGCAAGTTTGCAGATGATACCAAAGCTGAGTGTTGCACTTGATACGCTTGAGGGATGGGATGCCATCCAGAGGGAGCTGGACTAGGTTGATAAGTGGGCCCATGTGAACCTCATGAGTTTCAACAAGGCCAAATGCAAGGTCCTGCACCTGGGTCAGGATAATGCCTGTTTTCAATGTAAGCTGGCGCATGAAAGGATTGAGAGCAGCCCTGAGGATATGGACTTGGGGGTACTGGTGGATGAAAAGCTGGACATGAGCCGGCAATGTGCACTTACAGCCCAGGAAGCCAACCATATCCTGGGCTGCATCAAAAGAAGTGTGGCCAGCACATCGAGGGAGCTGTCTGCGCCTTCACTCTGCTCTGGTGAGACCCCACCTGGAGTACCGTGTACAGCTCTGGAGTCCTCAGCACAGGAAAGATATGGACCTGTTGGAGCAGGTCCAGAGGAGGGCCACAAAGATTATCAGGGGACTGGAGCACTTCTTCTGTGAGGACAGGCTGAGAGAGTTGGGGTTTTTCAGCCTGGAGAAGAGGCAGGTCTGAGCAGACTGTATAACAGCCTTCTGGTACTCAAAGGGGGCTTAGAAGAAAGATGGGGAAAAACTTTTTAGCAGGACCTGTTACAATATAACAAGGGGTAATGGTTTCAAGCTAAAAGAGGGTAGATTTAGACTAGATATAAGGAAGAATTTTTTTATGATGAGGATGGTGAAACACTGGAACATGTTTCCCAGCAAGGTGGTAGATGCTCCATCCTTGGAAACTTTGAAGGTCAGGTTGGAGGGGGCTTTGAGCAACCTGATCTAATTGAAGATGTCCCTGATTATTGCAGGAGGGTTTGGACTAGATGACCTTTAAAGGTCTCTTCCAACCCAAAGTATTCTATGATCTCTGAAGATTTTAAGTATGGAATATACCCTAACAGTTTTAAAGTATACACAATCTATATTATACTTTATAAATATAGGTACTATATATATACACTATTTCTATAATACATGCAGGTTTATATTCTTTTAAGGAATTTTGCATAGTCAGAAATAATTTATATATACACTTTACTCCTATTAAGGTCTTTGGACCTTTTACTGAATTTGCCTTTCCAGCAGTGACCAGCTTCGTTTGATTGAAGATATCAGAACTCAGGTATTAAATGGAATGGTATTGGAATAAGCTTATCTCGTATCAACAGAGCAGTTCTCTTATGGCAAATTGATATTAATATATGAAATCGGGAAGCAGTAGAAAAAAGAAACTGTCTGCTTGAAATTGCTAGAATAGAAGTGGTGAATCAAATTCATATATTTTAAAGACTAAAGCATCAGTAGCCATAAGCAAGCAGCTATGTATACAAGAGTATAGACACTGTGTGTAGTAGTGCATACACACAGTGTACACTAGTGTATACTGATACGTTATTTGAATCATTTAATCATAGAATGATTTAGGTTGGAGGGGGTGCCTGGAGGTCATCTAGTCCAAAAAAGACAGAGATCCCATAGAGTTGTCATAGAGTGCATAGCCGAGTACAACACTGAAGGAGTGTGCCTTTGGCTTTGCATCTGTCTCTGCTTCCTGATCCCAGAGCACCTTTGTTCAGAGCTGCTGCCATGACTTGTGGTACATACAAAGTCATACAAAGTGAATGGTTCTTAAAATAGAGCTTTCACTTGGATAAGGATTCATTTGACAAATGTCCTTGGTCAGAATCACAGTTATTCAAGATGCAACACAAATTTGCTATAGGGCTGTTGCTGGGATTGTGGAGACTTTCTCATTATTCTGTTGAATTTTCCGTCTCAAGTTAGTGGTAAAACGTCCATTGATTTTATTGGGAGCAGGATTAGTCATGGTGCAAAGATTCATGTCGTGCAGAAGATGTACAACTGTTTCCACTTAAGACTAGAGAAGGACTGTAGTTCTTTAATTCATTAGGTTTCAGCAGATTAGAAGAACTGAATTTTGATTAATACTACAATTCTCATGGCTTCAGCTCTGGGCTACTGTGAGTTCGATGGTGGTGTAGTTTCACTGAAAATAGTGCTCTATCCTCCTGTTAACAAGAGCAGAATAGTTAGCCAGTACAGAAGATACATGGCAACATCAGAAACTGAATCCTTGGCTTTTGATTGCCATTCCTGTTTTAAACCAAGACTGCGTAATTGTTATTTAATACATTCCTTCCTCCTAATGATAACACAATCACTGCTTTCTGTGTATAACCAGGCTTATGTTTCTCTCTCAATGAGGTTAAGGGATGTTCTCTTGATTGCAAAATGACTGTCTCCCTCTGCTGTTATCCTCCCCAGCATAAGACCAAACTACATGTGTGTGTGCATCGACATACACACAAATAATGTGATGTGTAGTTACAGCTGTGATTAATCATTCAGTTCACTACCCTTAGTTGCCCCTTAGGTAATACACTCTTGTGTTGGCCTATTTTCTGTAGAGATACCCTACCCAATCTTTGGTCTGAATGACTGGGTTTGTCTTAGTGTCGTAATGACTCTCCCTTTAACAGTTGCTGTATAAATTCAGATTACCTATACCTAATTAAAATAACTTTATTTTGTTTGAACCTGATACATTTTGGATTTGAAGCATTTAGACAAAAGGTTATATGGCCTTTCAGAAACCCTTTTTTAATGAAATATTTATTGCCAGCTTTTCTGTTCTGATTCCTATCAGCTTATTCTCAGTTTTCATTTGAGCTGTTATATTGCCAGTGGGAAAATTAAAATAAGAAGGGCAGGCCATAAGTGGTCAACATGCCCATGTATATCTCATATATGTACATGAATTGCTTGATATCATTCAAGTTTTATTACATCTGGTGAGTGCAAACATTCATTCAATAATTCTCTCTTTGCTGCTTTCTCACTCATCCCTGTGGGATCATTCTCCTGTCCTTGAATCTCATACTTTCTCCTGCCTACACACCATTGCCACAGAAACACAGTATCAGTATCACTGACCTAAACAACTTAAGTATATTCAACAAAAGGAAGGCAGAAAATGTTAATGCTTTTCCATAATGTTAATGGTTCTCCTTCGGCATTTCCTTTGGATGAGGAGCAGCATTTAGTTACACCCAGTGCTCCTTAACCTGACAGCTTTCATATTGTCCTCTGCACCAGAGAACTTCTGGTCAGTGCTGCTTCAGTGTGACCCATGGAGCTGATCAGATCTCATATCCACTTATTTTTTCTTCTTAGACTCTTAGCTGATGAAAGATGGAATATATTTTATGATGGTTTATGATACACTTAGTCCCAAATTTAAGAGGACAATTTAGTGTCATCCACCAGACACAGTCAGAACACTTGAAATATTTACTACAGCTGATATTGTGGTGTTAAAGTTCTAGCAAGTAGGTGAGAACAAATGAGGCAAAGCGTAGCCACTGCCAGACTCAAACCTGTTTTGTTTTGTTTTTTTTTTCCCATATGGCATTCCTTTAGAAATCAGTGGGAATTCATCTTACACAGCTTCTACTTTGAAATTTTTCTCTGGGTTAGACTAAAAGTTATATATTGTAAAGTAAATATATTGCATCCATTGACTATGGTATCATAAAGAGCAGACTTACTGATTTACTCTATGGTATTAGTATAATAGCTATTGTGAAGGATCTTGGCAAATTGCTTATATCTTACAATCAATATGAGAGGCAATACATTCTGGATCATCTTCAACTTCAAGGTCATGTAGTACAACACATCCTTCTGTGAAGTATATATGTATGCATATATGTGTGTGTGTTTATCTAAGTACACGTTTTTTGTGTTTAAAAAACTGTAACTACAGTCTATTCCATGTCTTAGGAAGCATATTTCAGGATGGTCACCATGAGTAACAGTAAACTTAGTTCATCAAAATGCTGAGTAAAACAGTGACAGGCCTTTTTTTTGATCCTTTTTATTAAGGACCTTGATCTGAGGAAGTATGATTTATTAGGCATTCATTGGGAAATTGATAGCATAATTTAACTTTTTATTAGCTAGTAAAACTGATAAGCAGTACATAAAAAAATGGACCTTGTTATAAAGGGAATAATAATAATAAAAAAAGTTAATTTAAAGTTTTTTAAAAGGTCATCAGTGTAAAGACTTTTTTAAATTGCCTTCTAAGGTATGAACACATACCTTGGAAGTTTTGCTTCAGTTGATAGTTTTGTTTGTGTCTATTTTACAGCTGCTAAGTCTAGCACAGAATGGATTTGTACACTTAAAATGTTTTCAGCTTTTCAGTGTCTTGAGATTAGTTCTACATCTGATGTGAACATACATGACATATATCTTCTTTGAGCTTAAGTCCCTCTATATGGTGTAGAGGTGAAATAATGGATGATGTGAGTATGCAATGATTGAACACTTAGTTGTGTAAATGGAAGACATTGTTCCTGACAAATGGGACACAGGAAGAGGTATTGTGTATGCCTCTAATCTTGAGCCCTTTACTGATTTTTAAAGGTAGGTGGGATGACTGTAGTCCTTGTTCACTGCACTGTCTTTGGGCAGCCTTGGATATATGTGAGCAAGTTAAAACCTCTTTTGCTGTCACCCTCCTCTGACTTGTGCAGAAAAAAAGTCTTATTCCATAAATGGTTATCTTCTTGGAGGACTAGAAATGAGGATATAAAAATCATGGATTTCATCCATGAAAACTTTTAGTTTCAGCATGCACCTGTTTCATAAGTCATTTTGAGCAAAATGGATAAAAATGGAAAATGCAGCAGTGAAGCTGGCCCAGATAGAAAATCCTTCCTCCAAGTCTGTAGAACAGCTGAGAATAATAGCCAGCATACTCATGCTTCTCTGTCACACTTGCGTAAAGCACTGTTCCCAGACAAACCTTTAAAATGAAAGCCATCACTCAAATCCATCAGTTAAGGAGCCTGTCAAGTTCACTTCCCCTAGTTGGTGCTGAAGTTTTGTATTAGTCTAACAAAGGATATATTTATATAGCATACTATATATGTATTTTTTAACTTTTAAGATGATTAATTTTTCTAAAACCTTGATGATGTACGTGCAATAGTGGGGCTTGTGTGCTAAATCTAGCCATGTGCTCAGCATAGCACCTAAATGAGGGATTTCATTGCTCCGTACAGTAAACACGGAGAGTCAGGTACCGCTGAGGAACATTACACTGTTCTTGTGTGTTCAGTAATGAAACTCTGAGACCTAAGCAAGAAAAACATGCTATTCTGTTCTGGTCCTTATGATGTGCTTGATTTGAGAATTCGTGCTAGCACCCAGATTAACTGAACCTACGCTCCATAAACTTTCTTAATGTCACTGCAGAGAGAGAGGCACTTCAAGAGGTGCAAATACTGCCTGTTGAAGCTTTGGGCTTGAAGATTCTTTGCTCAAGATTCTCCATATCAAACCCTGATTTGGGTTCATCCATAATACTTTTAATTAGTGTCATATATTATTCAGTGGGATTATTTCTTCTCAGGTGTAGTAGGCATTCCAAATTGTTTGTTTCCTCCTTGGATATGGGTACCATGCTACTTCAGTGCCTCTGTTTTTCAGTGTTTACTTTTGCAGTGTTACTAAGACAAGGTTATATTTCTCTGTGATTATGTGTGAGCTGTTGTACCTATATGTTCTCAGTAAGTGCAGTACCACAGAGTACAAAGTCTTGAGAGACTATATTTTGTATGGAGAATGTTTATGGACTCTTTCCATGGAAAAAAATGGCAAAAGAATGACACTAACTACTAGAACACTTTCTCCATTATCTCGTAATTTCAGGGTAAACCTTCCATCTAGATTACCAAAAAAAGATGGCATCACAGTGCCATCACTAGAAAGAAAATGAATTTTTGTGCCATAGGCTTTTGCAAAAAGGGTAGGGTAGTGTTACAGGCAGTAGTCAAAATAAACAGGCTTTATTTTAAAGAAATTATTTAGATCTGCTAAAAGTACAGTGGATGATTTAATATGATCACATTTGTCTGACAAAAATGACAGAAAATGTCCATAATCCGAATTTTTTACTCATTCATAAGCATAAGGCTTGTTAACAGGGCTGATACTGTTAGGTAGCAGTTGTTTTCAGCCACATACTTTGGCCTCCAGGTTTTCAAACCTGCCACAAGTATGAAGTGATGACACTTTTTGCATGGGATATAACTTACTTCGTGGTGGATTATAATTAGAAGTTTGGGTTATTATTTCTGCAGTTTAAAGACTAAGACATATTGACAGGATCAAACAAAATTTCAGCATACTGATTCTCCTTTCCCACATGACCCCTAATGGACCAAAATTTACCCCAAATCTGCTGTTGAACCCAGGATCTTGCAGTGCAGATCTTGATACCAGTATGAAGGGCACTTGTATGATGACTTTTTAAAGTTTGTTACATATGTAAATCGTTTTCGAGTCATTCTGGAATAACAGTCAAGACATTCGAGAATAACAATTAGTTTGATTGCAAAAAGGAAAACCTGAGAAGTTAAAAACAGTGTTTACTTGTGCTGCTACATTATATCTACCTCTGATATATGCTTTATCTGCATGTTCCTTCAAACTGATTTCATGCTCCCTGCAGTGACATATTTTGCTAACACAACAGACTTGTTCCTTCCCGACATACAGCTTCTGGCTCCAACAAATGTCAGTAGCTTTTTAGACAAACCTGTGCTTTTTATTCCTGTCTTTCTCAAGAGAAATATCAGCATCCCTCCAATAACATCTTTCCCCCTATGGCTATTCTGTTTGTTTTATAAACAGACTAGGTTTATTTTACATGTAGAGGCTGGTAAAGACATGGAAGGTTGTTTTCCTTCGTTCTTTTTTTAACAGTTTTAAATATTTTTAGGAAAGAAACAGAGTGACAGCCACTTCCCGACTTAAGCAAATAAGCATAGCTTTGTGTAATCCTGAATTCATGCAGTTATTTCCTTTTTGTAACCAACAGAGGCCTCCAGAAGCAATTAACTAAACCTGCGTGAAGAGGAGTGAACAGGAGGCCCTTGGAGCTGCAGGTCCTCCTTGGAGGAGCTCCATGTAGCTGAGATTTGCAGCTCACGCTGACTTACACAGTGGCAGAACTTACTTAAAGAGGAAGGACTCAAGTGCCTTGTCGTTTCTACTTATTTTTGGTAGCGTCAGTTATATGATTTCCTTATTTGTACGGTCTGCTTTTAGGTGGCTGTCCAAAAAGAGACATGGAAACTCAATACAAAACCCCAGAAATTATTAGGCTAAGGGGAATATTTCTATAATATTCATGAAATCAACATTAGTGGGATTCATTTGGTTGATGTTTGTGTGCATATGCATTAAAGATATTTCTCAAAGATGGAGGCTGTGATCTCTGTCGCTGAAATGAGGGGTGCAAGGGTCTCCTGGTGCCACCGCTTGATGGGTTTCCAGCCTCCATGCTGGAATCAGTGAGATCCTCCGCAGAAGACCTGGCAGGGCAGGGCCTGGCAGCCAGGGAGGCGGTGGGGCAGCCCGAGCCCCAGGCATCCATCACCTCCCTGGGGACGTGCCGAGGCTGGGCTGCGTGGTGGGCCTGACTGGTGGGGCCCATGGCCGGGCAGGGCAGGGCTGTGGGGAGCTGGTGACCGGCCCTGCTGCGGCCTCGCTGGGGCAGGGGCTGATGGCGCCAGGGTGGAACGGGGTCCTGGGCTGTGGGCAGGGTGTACCGGACAGGGACAGTGAGGCCTATTGTAGCCCTCATAGCCCTGGCATAAATTTATCTTTCAATACGGTACTTCAGCTGTGCTTTTCTTTTTCTTTCTTTTTTTTTTTTTTTNTTTTTTTTTTTTTTTTTTTTTTTTTTTTTTTTTTTTCTGTAAAATGCAGCATGTCACTTGTGTTGGTTTTGACCTGAGACTATAGGAATTCACAAAATGACATTGCCATGTCCTACAACCGTGGGATCAGTGTGAATTACTTTTTAAAGTAGTGTACCAAATAGGAAAATTTGTTTAGAAGTAGGTTCATATACATAAATGCCTTGCTTCCACATTTTTTTATACAGCCTCAGCTTGATTTTTCAAGCCTTTTCTGGTCTGGAATTCCCCTTCATACCAGTTCTACTTGAGAATTACCTTCAGAAACTTAAATCTTGAAGTTTATATTTACTGAACTTTGGTTTTACATATTTTTTTTTCTGTTATGTTTTTAGTAGTAAGATATAGGGGAAATGATTCATAATTATACAACAAAATACTAAGCAATTACATACAACAGCAATATCAGGTGCAATAAGTTAGGGCATTAGTCTTATCTGGGAAAATAAGAAATCTCAAAATGGGTCCTGAATGTATCTTCAATCTCCACAGACTCTATTTTCTTTCTTGTGCAACTATTTAGAAGAGTAGGATCTATCTTAATTAAAATTTACTGCTCATTTCAGAATGGAAGGGCTGAAAGCTATTTTCCTATCCTCCCAATGTCTGTGCTGTTTATGTGCTTGAGATGGCTAAGTGGTAGTCTGAAAATTGCAATAAGATTAGTAATTACTAAGGGGACATAATGTACTGTTTTGTCGCAGCGGAACTCTGAAAATACTTTAACTCTTAAAAGGAGAAGGCATTAATGGTGGCATTTTTTTCATATTATTCATAAGTTTTACTTAACTGGCTTCTACATTGAGTTTTCCTTTATAAAATGAGCATGAAAAACATATTTTCAGCCAAATTTTCTTCTTATATACCACTAAAATCAAGAATCACTCCTTTTAAGGTTGGGAAGCTACAGAGGTCCCGTGGTAACGTTGCTTCCAGCCAAATACAGCTCTGAACCTCTAATGAAGTAAATCTATGCTAAAGTTTTGAAAGTTTTGAAAATTTGGTCTGCTGCATTTTAGTTTACTATGGGTTACACCTGTAAATTGGGGTTATCCAAATTAGTTACTTTTTGTTTCAGACAGTGATGTTGGCCCTATCTTCATCTACTAACAGCATAATCATACCCTCAAGAAAAACTGGTAAAGACTATTTTACACAGGTTGTCTAACTGAACTAGCATGAAGAATTGCTTTCTGTAGTCTGTTACTTAAACAGCTACAACGTTTGTTTCAATAGAAAGATACAAGGTCCTAAATGATAAATGAAGCATCTTGGAAACAAATGCTTTCAATTTCAGTGACTTTAGCAACAGAAAAGGGAAATATTTCCAAGAACATAGTCTATTGAAACATTGAAATGCCCTTGTATTGAATAAATTAAGATTGAAACA
The DNA here is from genome assembly GCA_013398815.1 of Ibidorhyncha struthersii. Classification (NCBI taxonomy): domain Eukaryota; kingdom Metazoa; phylum Chordata; class Aves; order Charadriiformes; family Charadriidae; genus Ibidorhyncha; species Ibidorhyncha struthersii. The sequence goes on along the minus strand of VZSZ01001115.1, from coordinate 240,840 downwards.
ATGTTCTTATTTGATAGTTATTCCGAAATTGTGCTGATTCATTTAAGCATTTTTTCCCATACTGAGTTACAGAAGCTGAACCAATTCTGGTCTGTTACTTTAGATCACAGATTTTTTTTCTTCAGAAGCTTTGTTGGAGTTGCTCTTTCTTATTTTATACTAGTTGGATTTCCACATATTTTGCTATTGTAGCTTATAAGTAAGTGTGGTTCTTTGAGGCAAAACAATTCCTTGACATAATCTTGCTCTTTCTGAGCTAAAATTGAAAAAGAAAAAGTAATAGGACTGTCTGAAAGTGGGCAATGTTCAGTGTAAGAGATCTTTTTTCAGGACATTTTCTTTGGGAAAGGAGGACATATAACATAAAAAAATTCAAATTCCACTTAAATATATGCTTTTTATTTTTTTAATTGAAATATATTTAAATATGTTAATGTCAAACCGTAAATCATGAGCGACATTAAGTACTTAAGTTCCTCCTTATTTCATTAGGAATTGTTGATATTCAGTCCTGCTCAGGAGTTGGCATGGCTCTGTTGTCAGAAAGACTTCAATATTGTAATAGAAAACTACTGAATATATTCCTATGATCATATTTTGAAACAACTCCTGCATTGTGTTCTCTGACAAAAGAGTATCTGAATCTAGCCAAGATTTTTAATAATATCTAACTTGATGCATTTTGAACTAAAAGAGCTTGTGTTGCTAGGCATCAAATTGGTGATGCATGGAAAAATTGTTCACTGAAACTATAATATAAGCCTGCATGTACAATTCAGAAGTAGATTTTCTGGATGAGCATGAAATCTAAAACCCTGGAAAGACTCATATATTCAGATCAAGTTTTATTTTCATTATACCCACTGATACCATGAGTTCATCATCTGATTTTATTTTTTTTTAATTGAATTTGAGGGAAAGTCTTCAGTTTTTCAGCATGAATAAATTAAAAATTCATAATGTATATGACTTGCTTGCTGTAATCATTGTAGATAAGGCAGAACTTATTTTCTGTTACAGAACAGAAATATTTTCCTCCACAGAAAATAAAAATATTATTGCTAGTATGGTCCATGTACTACAGAAACATTTACTATTTGAAGGTTTTACCTATGACAGACAATACAGATCTTTCAAAAGTTTTATTTCGTAGAATGATAGAATGGTTTGGGTTGGAAGGGACCTCAAAGATCATCTAGTCCCAATTTCCCTGCCATGGAGAGACTGGAAGACCAGGTTGGATGGGTTGGAGCCTTGAACACTTCCAGGGATGGGGCATCCACCCACTTCCCTGGGCAACCTGTTCCAGTGGCTCACCACCCTCACAATAAAGAATTTCTTCCTAATAACTAATCTAAATCTACCCCCTTCCAGTTTAAAAATCACTACACTCCCTGATAAAGAGTCCCCCTCCATCTTTCTTGTAGGCACCTTTTAAGTACTGGAAGGCTACTATAAGGTCTCCCTGGAGCCTTCTCTTCTCCAGGCTGAACAATCCCAACTTTCTCAGCCTGTCCTCACAGGAGGGGTGCTCCAGCCCTCTGATCATCTTTGTGGCCCTCCACTAGACCCACAGCAAAAGGTCCGTGTCCTTCCTTTGCTGAGGACTCCAGAGCTGGACACAGTACTCCAGGTGGGGTCTCATGAGAGTGGAGTAGAGGGGCAGAATCACCTCCCTTGACCTGCTGGCCACACTTCTTCCAATGCAGCCCGGGATATGGTTGGTTTTCTGTGCTGCGAGCGCACGTTGTCAGCTCATGTTGATCTTCTCACCCACCAGCACGCCCAAGCCCTTCTCCTCAGGGCCGCCCAGCCTGTATTTGTGCTCAGGATTGATCCAACTGAGGTGCCGGACCTTGCGCTTGGCCCTGTTGAACTTCATGAGGTTTGCAGAGGCCCACCTCTCCAGCCTGTCCAGGTCCCTCTGGATGGCATCCCTCCCCTCCAGCGTGTCAGCCACTCCACTCAGCTTGGAATCACTTGCAAACTTGCTGAGGGTGCCCTCCATCCCAACATCCATGTCACCAACAAAGATGTTAAACAGCACTGGTCCCAGTACTGACCCCTGAGGAACGCCGTTTATCACTGGGCTCCACTTGGACATTGAGCCATTGGCTGCAACTCTTTGAGTGCAACCATCCAGCCAATTCCTTATCTGCTGAGTGTTCTGTCTGTCAAATCCATGTCTCTCCAATTTAGACACAAGGATGTTGTGTGGGACAGTGTCAAATGCTTTGCACAAATACCAGGTAGACGATGTCAGTTGCTCTTCCCTTATCCACCAATGCTGTAACCCCACCATAGAGGCCACCAAATTTGTCAGACACAATTTGCCTTTAGTTGGCTGCCACTGATCACCTCCTTATTTTCCATGTGCCTTAGCATATTTTCCAGAAGGATCTGCTCCATGATCTTGCTGGGCACAGAGCTGAGACTGACTGTCCTGTAGTTCCCTGGGTGTTTCTTCTTTCCCTTTTTTTTAAAAGGGTGAATTATGTTTCCCCTTTTCCAGTCACTGGGAACTTTACCAGACTGCCACAACTTCTCAAATATGATGGATAGTGGTTTAGCAACTTCATCCAGTTCCCTCAGGACCGTGGATGCATCTCATCATCTCCCATGAATTTGTACACCTTCAGGTTCCTCAGATCATCTTGGACCTGGTCTTCTACGTTCTCCCAGTCCCTGCCTTTGCCTTCTGGAACTCGGCTGGTGTGGCTAGAGCACTTGCTCGTGAATACTGAGGCAAAGAAGTCATTGGGTATCTCAGCCTGGCCCATGTCCTGGCTGACCAGGTGTCCCATTTCCTTCCAGAGATGGCCCACATTTTCCCTAGTCTTTCTTTTAACGCTGAGGTACCTGTAGAAGCTTTTCTTGTTGCCCCTGACACCCCTGGCCTGATTTACCTCTGTCTGGGCTTTAGCTTTCCTAAACTGATCCCTGGTTTCTCGGACAATTTCTCTGTGTACCTTCCAGGCTGCCTGTCCTTGTGTCCACCCTCTGTAGGCTTCCTTTTTCTCTTTGAGTTTGTCCGAGAGCTCCTTGTTCATCCATGCAGGCCTCCTGGTAATTTTGCCTGACTTCCTCCTTGGTGGGATGCATCACTCCTGAGCTTGGAGGAGATGATGCTTGAATATTAGCCAGCTTTCTTGGGCCACTCTGCCCTCCAGGGCTTTATCCCATGGTTCTCTGCCAAGCAGATCCCTGAAGAGCCCAAAGTCTGCTCTCCTGAAGTCCAGGGTAGTGAACTTACTGTGCACCCTCCTCACTGCCCTAAGGATCTTGAACTCCACCATTCCATGGTCACTGCAGCCAAGGCTGTCCTTGAGCTTCACATTCCCAACCAGCCCCTGATTGTTGGTGAGAACAAGGTCCAGCACAGCACTTCTCCTTGTTGGCTCCACTATCACTTGGAGAAGGAAGTTATCATCAATGCATTCCAGAAACGTCCGTGAAAACGTCTGTGAGGACTAGGGCTTTTGAATGTGAGGCTGCTCCTATCTGTCTATAGAGGGCCTCATTTGCTCAGTCTTCCTGGTCAGGTGGCCTGTAGCAGCCCCTCACTGTAATGTTACCTGTCCCTGCCCTGCCTTTAAGCCTGACCCATAAACTATCTGTTGGCCAGAGAGTGGCCATCCCCAGGTGGAGCTCCATGTACTCCAGCTGGTCCTTGACATAAAGGGTGACACCTGCTCCTTGTCTCTCCTGCCTGTCTTTCCTAAAAAGCCTGTATCCTTCCATTCCAACACTCCAGTCATAGGAGCCATCCCGTCATGTCTCTGTGATGCCAGTAAGATCATAGCCCTGCAGGCACGCACATGTCTTTAACTCCTCCTTCATGCTATGTGCATTTTTATAGAGGCATTTAAGTTTGGCCCCGATGGAGCTGACGTACTGGCTGGAGTAGCTGGAATTCCTTTGTGCTGCACTCCAAGTGCTCTCCTGCTGACCTGTGACCCTTCTCCAGGCTCTGGGCATCTATTGCTGGCACTGGCATCAAACTGGTAGGAGTGGGATGGATTGCGATTCCTCTCCCCCAGCAATTCTAAAGTCCTCCTCATGAGCTTGGCAAGCCTATGACTGAAGATGCTCTTCCCCTTCACTGACAGATGGACCCCATCAGCCTCCAGTAGACCTTGTTTCTCAAAGCGAATCCCAAGGTATATGTAGCCGAACACCTGTCTGTGGCACCAGTCCTGTAGCCATTTCTTGACTCGACAGATTCAACTGGCCTTTTCAAACCCCTTCCCTTTGACCGGGAGGATTGATGAGAAAACTGCCTGTGCTCCAGAGTCCTTTTCCACTGCTCCCAGGGCTCTGTAGTCCTTCTTGATGCTCCTTTCAGCAATGGCATATAGTTGACAGAGGGCTCTTAGTAATACACATAAAAAATGCCATTTACTTTTACACTTTTCAATAACACACTCTTTTCTTTCAAGAATGTAAGTACTAAAGAACTTTTAAAAATATAATAGTTTTGCCTTGAGGTATTTCCTGGCCATTTGCTAAATATGTGTACCTAAACTCACTGATTCCTGCAGACTTCCATGAAAGTCTCACAGAGAGCAGTGTCAGAACTGATCACGATGGGACTTCATTCAGAAAACAGCAAGATAGGTGCCGAGTACAGCAATTACTGCAAACAAGTCCTTGGGTGCAAGCTAGAAGGCAAAACCCTAATCCTGTTGTATTTGGAATTTTAACGGTTGTGGGGTTTTTTGGGTTTGGTTTAGTTTGACTTACATTTTTAATTCAGAATCCTGGAGTTTTCCTTTTTCCTGGAAGAATTCCATATAGAAGCATGTGCGCTTGCAGTGGGAAATAGAGGGGACATATCAGTTGGCATTTTAAGAATGTGGTACAACATTATAGAAGAGCATGAAAGAACCTTTTCTCTGTTTAGTAACCAGATGGTGGCAACACAAAAATCAAATAACATTCAGTGAGGTCTTAATTACTAAAATAAACATAAAATAAAAATATATAAAATGTAAAATATTTTTATATATAAAATAAATATTAAAACAATAACAACTACAAAGAAATGCCCACTCATTTACTTGGAAAACTGGATGATGGTAACTCTGAAATAATCTTTATTCTTGATCCATAAAATAATAAAAAAAATACTTCTTTTTTTCTTTTCTTGGAAGAAAGACTTTCAGACAAGACTAAAATGAATCAGAGTTCTGTGATAATGCTTGCCTTGTTTTTCCCCCAAGATTATTTAATTCTGGTTGGAAGGTGAATTGCTTTCTATACTACAAGTACATAAATACGATCTACTGAAAATACCGAGGATTTTGACTGTTCCATAGACCGTGGCTCTTAATCTCTCAACTTGAAATGCTCCAGTGAAACTCCACTCGTTGCTGCCTTGAGATTTTTTCCCTGTGCTTAGGAGTATGGAGTGTTCAGACGCTCCCACATGAATGGCCTTTTTTTCATTAATATCTTTGAAAGTGGTCACTATGTCAACTTCCCTGAAAATGAAAGGTATCCTATTTCTTCATACTTCATACTTAAAAGAAGTATGTTCCTTTTGTGGCATCATTTCGTACCTTACATTTCTAGATCAAATTGTTAAAAGGCAAAAATAGCATACACTTCATCTGTGTAAGGTACTCCTGTAGACTTACCCTCTACTTCATGAGAGACAGATAGGACACGCTTTACAATGGGGTGACTCTATCTCTGGACATGGGCCTCCATAACCTTAACTAATACTTCTCATGCTTTACAGCCATCTAAAGCCAAGTAACAGTGGATGTACACTGTGTTGCAGTGCTCAATATATTTGCAATCTTTGCATCCTGTGACACAAGGGAGTATTTATTCACGTATGTGGAAAAAGCTGCTGCAGTTCTACAGTAACTTTTAGTTTTCTTCTGCTATAGAAACAAAAACGGCAACAGAGAAATGTTCTTTAAAAAAATAACCTATGAAATGTTTCAAAAATCTTTCCAATTTTCCCTTATTTTTAATGGCTGCACAAAATTCCTTGAAAGGTACTGTGACTTTATCTTGGTATAGCAATTGCTCTCATTTAGGTATCCCAGTTTTTTAAGTTCATCGAAAAAATGAGGTCACTATGACTGGAAGAAATTATCATCTCTAAACAAAATAAACAGCTGAAAATAATCATTAAAAAGAAATAATCCAACTGGCTTAAGATGAACCTATGCAGAACTAAAACTGGACAGGTCCAAAAGCAGAAAAGATTATCTATAGGCTTTCTTGTTGATAGTCAGTGCTTGCATACCCTGGAAAGCTTTTTGTTTCTCAAATTATCTTGACATAAAGCTTCATTGTTCTTTTTTCTCTGAATATAATCTTTATTCACATTCCTTGTGCTGTAAAACTGGTTCCTTTCCTCTGAAATGGGGGGTTTGTATAATGATCCACCTAGATTATATGATTTACCATATATTTAATGAAAGTAACAATAGTATAAAGACTTACAGATGGTGGAGTATAGGGCAACCCATGCACTCAGGACCACTTACACATATCATATTTATGCTTCCACTTTTTCTTTGGTTTCCATTCAATTTCTGTTCTCAATGCAGGACCGTAATCATGATGTGCAAATGCCTAAGGGGTCAAGATCTAAATACACCTCTGGTTATGTCTTTTTTACATGATCTACTAAGACAGCTGTATTCCTTGGGAGCAATACATCTATCTCCTGCAACCCAGAATGAAATATATTAATGAAGGGGGAAAAAAGAATACCTTTCTTTTTTTTTTTTGCAGTACAAGATGTTTTAGTGTAGCTGGATTTCCCTTGTCCTTATCTGGAAAATCATGTGCCACCCTTTCTTGCTAAACCTATGCTTTGTAATCCAGGATTTCAGAGGAAACAAAATGAAAATCCACATATAATAGAGTAAAATTCTGTCATGAGTATGTTTATCCTAAGATGTTTTTATTAACAGAGTGGGTGGAAAAGAGTAGAAACCCAGGACTGACTGTACATCATAAGTCTAGTTACCAGCAGCCATGAAACACTATGGTGATAGTGTTCACTATCATGGATATCATATCTGTATTTATAAATGCCTAATGTATATTACTTATATGTATGTCATATATTTGCATGAAGTTGTGGAGTACCTTGTTCCATATTCATCTTCGAGATCCTCAGTTTTACCATGTTGTAATTCACTGCAGTGTAGGAGTCACAGCAAGATAAAATTTAGGTGGATTGGCAGTGAACCAGTCACAATGCTGTTGACAGCCTACAATATTTTGCTATTCTGACAGTTTCAAAACAGTATCTGCACAGTAGCATTGTAAGTTGGTTCGTAGAAGAATATATTGGATAAACTTGTGTTCTGAATGGAAAAAGCACAGTACATGGAAATATCATTACACTTTCAGAGTTAAATGCAATTCATATATGTTCTGGATTTTTTTCTGTTTTTTTTTTCTTAATTTTGATGTTAAAATAGATTTTAAATTTCTCCTTTTTTTCTTGTTCTTTTTCAATATTTCAACAGCATAAAAATAATTTACTGTGAATATCGTTTAAACTGCATGACCTTTTTTATAAATACAATATTGCATTTGTTCCAATCTTTTTTTTTATGAAAACAAAATATATTAAGCTTGTGATTTGCAGATATATTTTTGCACATATTCATTTGAAGGTCTCTAATTGATTGTCTTCAAAGAGAAAATCCAATAGAAATTATATTTACTACTGTACCATAAAATCCAGAAATGATAAGTTATACAAAGTGATAGGTGGGATTTTTCTCCATCTTACTACACATTGAAATTCAATAATGTATCTTTCTTGCTTGTAAAAGGTAGTATTTTGGTATACTAGTAGCCTACTATTGGTTGTACCAGAGGAATTGCATCATATTGAATGTGTAACATGTACTTCAGACTAATATTTTTCATAAAATAATTTTTTGGTTTGCCTCTCCGAGCATGGTCACAATTCAGAATTAGGTGGTGTGGATTTCCTTAGTATTCAGGGAAAGCTACATGTATTGGAGAAGTCAATAAAAAGCAGTGTTACTGTGATAACAGGGCAGTGCCATTTTACTGTCGTTTGCAGGATGGTTACGTAGTAAATTTGGTAAAAGAAAAAAGACAAGCTACTTCAAATATGAGTCAGGTAGAGAATGAACTGCCATTCAGTTTAGATGAGGCAAGAGCCAAAGGACTGACAATCTGGTCAAACATGGGCATACTTTGAAAGACTTTTTGTTTCAAAAACAATACAGAAAACAGTTAAGACTTCATTATATTCAAGGACATGTGGGGAAGTCTTTTTGTTTTCCATATACTTTATCATTTCTTTTCTGAAAGTACGTAAAGACCACACGATTTAAATTGCATTACTGTAAAAGCAGAATGTTCCCTTACTTAGCCAACATAAGTAAAAGTAACCTGTGTGACCTCAGCTCTCTGGCTTTTATGGAACAATAATCATTTTCTGACAGAACCAGTTTGCAGGGTTTTCACATGTCCACCACAAAGAAAAATTGTATGTCATCTCGGTTTTATTATATCCATCAGCTGGCTGCCCATTTGTTGTGGAGTGTCTGCTGTGACATAGGGCCATGACTCTATTCGGCTGTAATAGATTGCCTGTAGTGCATTCAGTGACTCTGGTACCTGTTGCTGGTTCTTTTTCCAGGTCAACTGGCTGCAGGTACATGTGAGATTGTTACTTTGGACAGAGATAGCAGTCAGCCCCGAAGGACTATAGCCCGACAAACAGCTCGCTGTGCATGTAAAAAAGGACAGATTGCCGGTACAACAAGAGCAAGGCCAGCCTGTGTTGATGGTAAGAAGCAAAGATCTATTCAATCAGTTTCTGCCAATACAAGAGTGGTCTAAACTGGTAGTGTCTCACATAAATATAAAAGCTCGATAGAAGAAATTTTCATGTGTCCCAACTAACAATGGCAAAACCATTGAAATTGTTCAAAAGGGTATTACTGACTAATAGTATAGATATTTCAGTTACAATTTTTTAATTGGAATTTTCATTTTTGTTTTAGCTTGATATGCAGTTGAATGTTAAGGGCATGATGCTGTTATATTTTGCATGTGATGATATCATCAGCAGTGGTATGGCATTCTTTTTTCCCCTACTTTTTATTCTTTATAACATTAAAAAAACACTGCAAAAGATCCTCAAAGGCTTTATGCCACTGGGAAGCTAATGTGACTGCTCCTGTGTGATAGTTAATGTTGTTGAAGAAAACACTGATACTATAGTGGGAATATTGTATCTGAATATACCTCACATGGGCAGCATTCCTTCTCTCCTTAAAATGATGATTCTGTATGATTCACTGCAGATGCAGTGATAGCATGCAGCTGGAAAACTGCTGACATACAGGGAGGTATGAAAATATTTCACTTTGAAACCATTTTTTGAGACGAATTTCTGTGTTACAGCTAAATAAGATGTTAACAATCGGACAGTCTTCAAGACAGGTCTGCCAGTGCAAGGCTATTAGCAAACGTTCATATTAAAAATAAAATCGGAGACCTATTGAAAATAATTGATGCAAAGTGTTATGTTTTGGTCTAGGCTCAGCGAACAAAAGTAAAGAGATGCTTTCGTATACAACTATAATAAATTCACAGATTGCCTTTGAATACTGACTGGTTTGAGTCCTCAAAAAAAATATTGCTGAGAACACCCTACTGTTGCCTCAGAATTTAGTCTTACCAGTCATTATCAAAGAAGACAGCTCAAAGGAGATTTCAGAGCCTACCCACAAAGCTAAATATAGAACATCATGCACATTCTATTTTTGCATTTTCCTTTCACTGTTTTTGGTACTCTGTAAGGCAGTTTCTTAGCTCTCTTTTGTAATGTGATACTATATCCAGTAATTCTTTCCTGTTTTTTTGTAAGATCGTAAGACAATTGCTTAAGAAAGGAATGATTTTATTGTGTCATTTATAGCTGTAACTTTAGCAAAAATACTTTTTAGCAATTAAAAAAATCAACATATGTTTCTCACTTTAAAACAGCAAAGTTTTAAGGGAACATACAAGTATTGCATCATCTGATGGGAGCTAAACATAATTTTTCCTGAGTCAGTTATGGACTGTGGTGAGATTCATTTGCTGTAACTTGGGTATCCAAAGTTAGTTGTCTAACCTAGTAACTCCAGTTTTTCTTAAACCCAATGGAGATCAAAAGATACCTTCTCAGAGTAATTTATCTTACCCTAAGTGCGTAAGATAAATCAGATGTAGCACTCTGGTACTCACCGTTTCCCTGCCTTGCCTTAAGACGCCTGTGGTGTTGAGACTTAAGATAGCTGGGATGTACTTGTCAGTAAGAAGAGATGACTACACCTCATCCTCCAATTGCTCTATTAGCTTGGTTTCCAAGTATGGAAGGTTTGAGGTCATGTAACATTTGAAAATATTTTTTTTTATTTATTTATTTTACTGGGAACTCATGAAGAAGGGCTGTTTCAAATTCTGCTTTTGCTTTCAATGTGCTTGATCATCATTTCATGAAAACAGAGAACTGGATGACAGGATCAATGGTTAGGTATTGCGTAATCAGAAAGCATTCTTTATGTAATATTCCACTCTTGAAAAATAAGTGGGAAGTTCATCAGTTGAAAATAGAGCTTCCCATTAACTTATGTGTCCACATATTATCGTTCATTTTTTAAAGCTTTTCTACATAGTTCTAATAAGATCTAATAACATTGTTCTTTATTATTGTTTGAAATGTTTATCGTTAGGATGTTGAGCCCTTTGCTAAGAATGATAACTGCAAGACACACAGGACATGCTACTTTGCTTTCCTGGACACTGTTAGTGAAGTTTTGTAATCAAAGCTCAAAAAGGTTAATGATACCTAAAACTGTATATCAAGTTCCCAAATTAAAAAGAAGGCACAAGCCAAATCTTTGATATGTAGGTTTTATTCCTGAATAAAGTTAAACCCCACAGTTTTACATACCATAAACACAATTATATTGGAAAGAATAAATGAGCACTTTATCTTGTCTCTAATCTTCTGCTTGCAAATAAAGCTGGCAGGTAAATTGGCCATTGACTAACAAATATCCATCTGTGAATTTACCAGGTACATAGTTTAAAGAATACACACTGATTTTTTCCATACTGTTTCTATTCTTTTCTAGAATAAAGTATTTCAAACACAGCTACCAAATGCTTTCTTCTGGACATGAAATATACATAAAATTATGTCTGAGAAAAGCTAGTTTTGTTTCTGATATTAAGTCAAATGCTGCTGGTTTAGGAATGCAACAACCAAAATTATTTTTTTTTTTTCCAATAAAGAAGGGTATTTTCACCTATGGAAATCTTCCATCTGGCAGACATTCCATTCACTTTTTTCTTATAAATCCCATTTTCCAAACAAATAAATAAATCCTTCTCTGAACTTTCTTAAATTGAACATGTAGTATGCTTTTGCAAATTTTCTTTATTTTATAGTTGATGCTAAGAATGTAATTGCTATTTGGGCTTTCATTTCTGCTATCAAAAAGAAAAAAATCTCATTGGGCACTGTTGTTTTTTTTTCACGTCAGTTTGCTTTCCAAAGGTTTGGTTCTTTTAGTTTTATTCTTCATACAGTCTTGATATTAATGAGATTAGTTTTGAAGTAAAGGTAGCAGAATTAGACCTTAGACCTTTAATAATTAATGCGAAGTCATTTGCGAAGGAGGCAGGCATAGTAAACATGACCTGCTAACCTACTACCAAGAAACATTAGCTAACAATTCTGTTACAGCTTCTGTCAAGGGAGTGTTTTGAAGATTCAGTACCATAGCTGGTAATTTTACAACCTTAAAATGCATCACGTTGTACCTGGCTACTATTTGTTCATCGTTTAGTGGAGAGAAGTCCCTTAGAATATATGCAGTTATGCTGTATATTTCCTGGAGCTCTGAAATGCAAGTGTCAATTATTGCAGCAGAAAGAGTAAGTAGTTTAAGGGCTTTTAAACCTCACAAGCATTGTCTGAGATTGCCCTTGTCAACGTAGCTCTTAGAGTAAGTCCTGAGCTGATTAAAAAAATCCACTCTGATTTCCACTACTACATCAGCTAAGGTGTTTTCCTAGGAAATGAAAGACAGTATGTCAGATAGATAAAACTGAAATTCTTAAAAATGAAAATGGGCTTGGTCTGAGCAGAGCATGAAGAGCAGAAATTTTCTTGGAATGTTTCCCTGTGATGGAGAGTGCTGATTTACTCTTTATTTTTTTCTAGCAATCTTTAAGTACGGGAGGTTGTTAATGTAATCTGGAAAAATAGCATCAATATTCATCCTGATTTCAAGCTTGATTTAATGTTGATTGCTTCATTCCTAGACCCACAGAGTCATAATGTATATTGGGTATGTTTGGTTCTGATGTAATTTTTATTCATGAATGTAGGTTTTGTGATAGCATGACAGTAGTTTGCCTGCACTTTTAGTTATATTATTTACAACTAGCATTCCCTAGTCCCTTTTTTGAGATCAAATTCCATAGCAATGACCTCGGTTGCATTACTTTGATAAGATACTATATTTCAATATAGCATCTGGTTTATCGCCAGAGTAATTTCCCTGTGTGTCAGTCAAGCTTCATCAGTTTTTTTAAGCTGGAGCCTGTGAGAGATTGGAAGATAGTAATTATTCTCTATTTTTGTCCAGTACCTTCACTAATTTAAACTTGTTTTAAAGCAAGTGACAAAAACTCTTTGATAACAGTGTGTGTACACATGCATCCGTGGTTTGCATTTTTTCACAAGAAGTGTATCTATCTGAAAATAAAATTTGCTATGCTGACGCATTTCATAGAATACAAGTATATTAACCTGAGAAGAGGGAGATAATCATTTAAGTGTTCAATAGATTCCAGTAATTCTGTCCAATATATATTTATAGCTCAAAAATAAACAAAAATTTTCTCCAGAAAATAGTAACAGTTGATGAGAGGAAAAGTGGTATGAAAGAAGTGGTTTAATTGCTTGAGAAAATTAGGATGTCAATCTTTAAATTGCTTACCTGAATTCTGTGATTAGAAGATTCTAATGCTCTGGATTTGAGTTCTGGCTACTTTTATGTTCACAAAGTGCTACGAGAAATCCCAGGACATTGATCCTGGTATCCAGAATTCCTAAATTTGGAATAGCTGGAGCTCAGGTAATTGAATTCAAAATGTTCAGATACTTTATGTTGTGAATCAAAGTCCTTTTTTTTTTTACTTTTTAAAGTTTTAATACAGTTTTAATTTTTTTTGCGAGCATTGTAACAATGCTGTTTTCTATAGAATCTTAGTCGGTATAATTTGTTCATACATTATGATAAACGTGCTTTTCAGTTGGCATTGATTGATTTTGTTTAACACAGAAACTCAGGATTCACAAGGATGCCACATTAGTTTAGATCAATAATTCCCTGCTCTTCTCATTATCTCTAGTAGTCTACGGGGAGGTGTAGGGGTCAGAACTGATCATTAATAGAATCCTAGGTCATGCACTTGAAACAAGACTGCCTAATACCTGGAGAGCTTCATCATTCTAAAGTGTCTTATGCATACTGGGGGAAGAAAAAGAGGACTATAATGATTGTCAAAAATGGGAATTGTAGCTTTTACATTTAGAATATTTCACACGTTTGTTAATGTGCTACTTACATTGTTTTATCCTGGGTTTATAGCAGATATTTGCAAATATTTCCTCACTGTAAATATTATACATTTAACTTTTTTGCATTTAATATATGTCAATTTAAAACAAGTAAAACCAAATGGCAAAGTGGGATGGATACGAAAAGAAAAGGAGACTGAATAATACTACATAGATATTTTGCTGGACCAGAAGCGGCTTACTGTATAGTGGGGAAGATTTAAGTTTAGGAGGAGAGTGGGACTATTTGGACATGAAAATGATCAGAGTGCTGGAACACCTCTCCTGTGAAGAAAGGCTGAGAGAACTGGGGTTGTTCAGCCTGGAGAAGAGAAGGCTACAGGAAGGCCTTATTGTATCCTTTCAGTGTATGAAGGAGGCTTCTAAGAAAGACACAAAAAAATTTTTTAATGAGGCCTGTTGTGACAGGACAAGGGGCAATGGTTTTAAACAGAAGGGGATAGATTTAGGTTGGTCATAAGGAAGAAATTTTTTACAGTGAGGGTGGTGAGACAGCTGTGTTGGAACACGTTGTTCCATGAACAACAGAGAATCACACAGAATCACAGAATCACAGAATAGTCAGGGTTGGAAGGGACCTCTGGAGATCATCTAGTCCAACCCCCCCGCCAGAGCAGGGTCACCCACAACAGGTTGCACAGGACAGCGTCCAGACGGGTTTTGAATGTCTCCAGAGTGGGAGACTCCACAGCCTCTCTGGGCAGCCTGTTCCAGTGCTCCACCACCCTCAAAGGAAAGAAGTTCCTCCTCATGTTAAGATGGAACTTCCTATGTACAAGCTTGTGCCCATTACCCCTCGTCCTATCAATGGGCACCACTGAAAAAAGACTGCTCCCATCCCCCTGGCATCCTCCCTTCAAGTATTTGAAAGCATTAATAAGATCGCCCCTCAATCTTCTTTTCTCTAGACTAAAGAGACCCAAATCCCTCAGCCTTTCCTCATATGAAAGATGTTCCAATCCCCTAATCATCTTTGTAGCCCTTTGCTGGACCCTC
>VZSZ01001115.1:211904-225885 GCA_013398815.1 Ibidorhyncha struthersii | reverse complement strand
AAAAAAGACTGCTCCCATCCCCCTGGCATCCTCCCTTCAAGTATTTGAAAGCATTAACAAGATCCCCCCTCAATCTTCTTTTCTCCAGACTAAAGAGACCCAAATCCCTCAGCCTCTCCTCATATGAAAGATGTTCCAATCCCCTAATCATCTTTGTAGCCCTTTGCTGGACCCTCTCCAGCAGATCCCTGTCCTTCTTGAATTGGGGAGCCCAGAACTGGACGCAGTATTCCAGATGCGGCCTCACCAGGGCAGAGTAGAGGGGGAGGATGACCTCCCTCAACCTGCTGGCCACACTCCTTTTGATGCACCCCAGGATGCCATTGGCCCTCTTGGCCTCCAGGGCACATTGCTGGCTCATGGTCATCCTGTTGTCCACCAGGACTCCCAGGTCCCTTTCCACAGAGCCGCTCTCCAGAGGAAGAGAGAGAAGTTGTGGATGTCTCATCCCTGGAAGTGTTTAAGGTCAGGTTGGATGGGGCTCTGAGCAACCTGATCTAGTGAAAGATGTCCCTGCCCATGGCACAAGGGCTGGACTAGATGATCTCTAAAGGTCCCTTCCAATCCAAACCATCCTACAATTTTATGATTCTATTTGACTCTGGGCGAATGGTTGCTTTGCTTCCTGCTCCAAAGTATTAAGGATGACATGGGACATTCCAAATCAAATTGAGTAATAGTTCTTACCTAAATAATATCACAAACTTGGTAAAATCTTATAAACGTGCTCCCATAAAATACATTTATTCTCTTTGGCTATGAATGTCAAGTGTCAGTTAGAGATTGAAGTGTTTTTGAGGAAGAAATGCCACTCTTCCACCCCAAGACAGAAAGCGAGCGTTATAAAACAAACATATCAGGAGCTCCAGCATCAATGGCAACACTGATGAGTCTATAAGAAATACAGGGAGATAAGTTAGGTTTCCTCTCCTGACTGAGAATCCACAACAGGAATAACCAAAGACATGACAAAAAAGCAACCGACCAATGAAAAAAAAACAAAACCAAAACCTGCTTAGGAAGGTAACAAGCAGATCAATATCAACCCTATAAGAATATTTCATCAAGAACAATAGTTAAGGGCTTCACTATGTTATAAAGTGTTTGGTACCTAAACTCAAATGACTGCGGCCCCCCCTCAAGTGCTGTGTGCAGTTTTGGGTATCTCAATATAAGAAGGATGTCAGGATATGGGCCCAGAGGAGAGCGGCCAAGACGATGAAAGGTCTTGACGGCAAGGCTTATGAGGAGCAGCTGAGGTCACTTGGCTTGGTCAGCTTGGAGAAGGCTGAGCAGAGACCTCATCTCAGCCTACAACTTCCTCAAGGTGGGCAGCGGAGGGGGAGGTGCTGATCTCTTCTCTCTGGTGACCAGTGATAGGGCACAAGGAAATGGTATGAAGCTGCATCAGGGGAAGTTCAGATTGGATATTAGGAAAGGGTTCTTCACTGAGAGGGTGGTTGGTCACTGGAACAGGCTCCCCAGGGAATTGGTCATGGCACCGAGCCTGTCAGAGTTCAAGGTGTGTCACTTAGCCATATGGTTTACCTAAAAGTAAAGGAGGAGCAGGGAGTTGAACTCGATGATTCTTAGGGGTCCCTTCCAACTTTAGATATTCCACGATTCTATGATTCTGTGACTGGATGTGGCATAAAGATCCAGACAAAGATTTTGCATAATGCTATTGTTTACCACAGAATAATTCATCTGTTATCAGTCAGGTAGCAGAGAGTACTGGTCACAGCTAGAAAGTCAGGCCCAGTATGGGTTTATGTTGTTTTTTCGTTTTGTTTTGTTTTGTTTTGTTTTTTGTAAGGATCAGCTGCTTCCTAATGGCAAGTAGATCTATAGATCTCCTTCCACGATCAAAGAATGCTTATGGAGTAACAAATCAGGGATGTAGAGGAATTACATTTAAATAATTATGTAGTGAATTGGCATATTATTTTCTACAAGATTCTGAAGATTTATACACCACACACTGACAGGAAACACTTTGGATATATAAGGGAAATAGATCTGGGGTAAGAGTAAATAAAATGTAATTGAAGATAAAATACTTACCTAAGCCTTGTGCCTATAGCAAAGTGACCAAACTGGAATTACTTTTCACTCATACGTATCCTTCTTTGAGGTTAAACCAAGCATCAATACACCATTTCAGGTTAAGTGATGGCTGCCTTTCTAAATGATAGTGCAGGGAAATATTTAGGAAAGCAGAATTTAATTATGTAATTTGGAAGGTGGCCAGGAACCAGGGGTTAACACTGGTACTGTTGCAAAGAGTGCTGAGAGACCTTTAATTGCCTCTAATGCTTAGCGCCTTGCTTTCACATTTCATCTGAAAGACAACACCTTCAGCCTCCCGGTGTTTCATTGGACGCATTAGTTTGTCAATGCTAACAGCTTCGTTTCCTTTAGTTTCTTGATGCTCCTAAGCACTCACCCATGGAGTCTAATCCTCTTTCATCTACGTGCTCTGATGGCAGGTTCAGCGCAGAAAAATGGTTGGAGGTTATATGACATTAGATTGTGGAAAAATTTTCTAAGGGAGTGGCTAGAAGCCTAATTACTACAGTCATTTTAAATTGAACTAGACAAAATTCTAGAGACCATATTATGCATTAGCATAAGTAGGCACTGCATCACTGGATAGAGTATTCTGTGCTTGATTTCTCTCTACAACTATTTGAAAGGACACTGTAGAGAGGTTGGTGCTGGTCTCTTCTCACAGGTAATTAATGACAGAACAAGAGGGAATGGCTTCAAGCTCCAACAGGGTAGTTTTAGACTGAACATTAGGAAAGAATTTTTCACAGAAAGGGTGGTTGGGCATTGGAATAGACTGCCCAGGGAGGTGGTTGAGTCACCATCCCTGGATGTGTTTAAGAGATGTTTAGATGTGGCGTTGGGGGATATGGTGTAGGGGAGAACTTTGTAGAGTAGGGTAGATGGTTGGACTCGATGATCCCAGGGGCCTCTTCCAACCTAGACAATTCTATGATTCTATGATTCTTGCAGCAGAGCACTACCAACAATCACAGCAGTCTGATTGCAGTCTGATTCATTAGCTAACTTCAGGCAATAGGTCAACGTGAGGTTCCTAAATTCAGGAGTTTGGTCACTGTAAGCTTCCTCTGTGGACAGTGATATGAGATGGGCATGCCAGAGGTCACGTAGTGTCAATATTGGAATCACCTGCTGAAAGCTTCTCTCTTTTTATCTCTTACGGGATTGAAAAGAACATAGGATGACTAGCAGAGTAGGTTTTCTGCTTGAATGTGATGTGTGTGAACACTTCAGGCCATCAGCTGCTCACATTGCCTTCTGGAAATGCCACTGTCTTCACTGATCAGAAGCAGTTTAAGGAAAAAATGTAACACGTTTATATTACCCCCTCTGCTTGCCATCCTACATTCCAGTTATCCCTAGAAGAGGGGGAAAAGGGAAACTTTCAAAACTGTTCATGTGTGAAGGTGGGCTTCTCTCAGGGCAACATGTTTGTTTCCAGTGAGTGCAGGAGAATATAGAGAGATGAACCTTTGAAATGCCTCTACCATCAATGGGTGAGAGAAAACTATAGCTAGAAGACACTTCTGGCACTATATGAAAGCAGCATGATCAAGGAGTACTTCCCCTCCCGCCCCCAAATAATCTCATTAAGCACAGAGAACTATATACGGAGAACAATATGTTTCATAAAAGTGAACCAAGAAAGTTTATAATGTGGTTAGAAATGGCATTTTAAAGCTATATACCACTTTATTTTTAACTTACCTTAGATTTAATATCTGTGATGATAGATGATGTGTCAGAAGACTCCTAGAAAATGTTAGAATTGATTGCTAAATTAGTGACAACATTAATAACACTGCTACATACAGCACCTGGAACAGAGTAGTTAATGCTAGGTGTTTTCGTATGCCTCTTTCAGAATACTCTGCACAGGGCTGATTCAGAGAAAAAACCCTCTTTGAAGATAGAACATTAGAAAGCTACCTATTTAAGGTGATGCAAAGGAGTCGGGTTTCCCCTGCTGTCTAGGTCATACTGTAGGAGGGAAAAAAGTTTATGGCATTAAAGCTGGAATTTTCATATTGTAAATAAACTTTAGGTATGACTGTATTTTTTATTTGCATTACTTGTTTTGCTTATGTCTTATTGTTGTATTATTTTTATGATATCATAGGCATGCAAGGTGCATCAGAAGCAATTTCATACAGTCCTAGACTGAAAGCACTTGTAGTCTAATGACAGGCCGAGTCCTTGTTTGTACAGCTGTACAAGGAAATAAGGATATGTAGATGCTTCCTTTTGTTAATTATCCAGATTGTGGGCTGTAGGATAAGGAAGAAAGCGCTCCAAACTTCTTTGTACTTTCAGATGAGGTGGAAGTGGGAAAGTGAAATTTCCATCCACTTGTTTCAGAGTATTTCTTTGAGAGTTTCAGTCTTTCCTCTAGCATCCTTCCTACGAGGGCATACAGAGAGGACCTCTACCCTTGCTCATCCCTTTTGAGAGGGCAAGGTTAAGCTCCAATTGAATGTGAAGGAAGAGGATATGCAACTAGTCAAGGTGGGATCCCAAGGATTGAGTGGAGAGAAATGAAAAGGAGTGAAGGAAAGTATTGTCTCTCCTTAATGGAGGGAGAGAGAGGATCAGATCTAGGCTGTAGTCAGCAAGAAAAAAAGTGGTATTGTGAAAGCAAACGTGACTCTGACTTGGTGCAAAACAGGGTCATTTACTGTGAAACAGACTCTCATTTGAAGGGAAAGTGGCACATATGACAAGGACATTTGTAAGGAGATACAGTACAAAACTCAGGTAAGCGGGAAGTTGGTAAGAATTTTCTTGTCCTTTCCATATTTTCTAAAGCCTACAAAAAGTACCCTCTGTTTATTGTTCATTCTGTGAGCTCCCATGCTAAATTCATCTTACATAAAGAAATAAATTAAGCTGGCAGTTACCAGCCTCCCTGAGTCAGACTCACCTTCCAGCCAATTAATTCCCACTTCCTTCCCTGAACCTCTTCCCCCCACAGCAATCAATAAAGATTTTTTTTTACCCCAGAGGGTTAAACAGAATTGGACAATACCTTTGATGGGCTGTGTGTTAACCAGGAGGCATCTAAGCAGCTACTGCTGTACATCACCAGGGCACTCAGCACAGACCCACATCCAGACTCTCTCCATTGCCCCACACAATGTAAATCTCCTCCAACCCACACATAGCATTCCCACATAGCTCCCCACTAATATTCGCTGGTTCAGTGACTTGTGAAGGGGAAGATGTGGACCACAGGACCAAAAAAAGGGAAGCAGCCAAAGAGCTGTGGGGTAGTATTGCTGAAGTGGTGCATTCTCAAAATGAAAAGGTGGG
The DNA here is from genome assembly GCA_013398815.1 of Ibidorhyncha struthersii. Lineage (NCBI taxonomy): Eukaryota > Metazoa > Chordata > Aves > Charadriiformes > Charadriidae > Ibidorhyncha > Ibidorhyncha struthersii. Next base: position 220,506 of record VZSZ01001115.1, on the reverse strand, counting down.
GTTTGGGGGAAGACACTGTTAGCAGGGAGCAAAGCAAAGACACAGCTACTTGATACAGAGTGGTTGGAAAGAGCTGGAAGAGGGAACAGCAAAAACCAAAGAGGCTGGAGAGAGTGGGCCAAAGCAGTATAGAATGAAGTCAGCCTGGGGGCTAGAAGTTCCTCACCTCAACAAAGAGAAGATGTAGCAGTCTAGACTATGCATCACAATGGAGAAATAAATTCTTATTTGGGGTAGGAAAAAAACCCCAACTTTTTTGGAGTGTTGGAACTGATTTGGAGTTTGAGTTTGAAAAAAATGTCTATGAATTGCTTTTTCTTCAGTTGTAATAGGATGTTTTGGTGCACTGACTAGCACTGGCATTACAATAACAATAACCAATGGAAAAAACATCAGCTGTTTTCTATCCAATTATCACTTTTAATGCTTTCCTTTATTACTGTTTTGCTGTTTAGATTTTAAATATCTCCTTTAACAGTCCTACGTAATTGGAAGACTCAGTCCTCCTGACCTTGAGAATAATCAGCTTTTTTTAATATATATTTTTAAAGTTTACTATTTTGGGTATATGTAATAGAAATTGAAAGATTTTAAGAACAGGCTCTTTTTGGTAACATAGATGTCTTCTAGGTAGAGCAGCAAGCATATTTTAAACTTCAGGCTTCAGCTTTGCATGCATTACTGAATTTTTAATTTTGCTAAGCACAAAACATAGAGTGATTGCTGAGGATACTGACCAATTCTGACCAACTTTTTTAAAGTAAGTAGTTATCCTAAACTTAGTATTTGCATTCTTGCTTTAACAGCCTTAGGTCAGAATGCTTCAATTTCTGCATAAGTATTGGGAATGTAATCATTATAGACAAATATAAAGCCAAGGAAATGACAACTTTGGAGTGTGGAAAAGAAGGCTGGAGCACTGAAACATAGAATTGTTTTGGTTGGAAAAGACCTTTAAGATCATCAAGTCCAACCGTTAACCTAGCACTGCCAAGTCACCACTAAACCGTGTCCCTCAGCACTACAACTACACATCTTTTAAAAACCTCCAGGAATGGTGACTCAACCACTTCCCTGGGCAGACTCTTCCAATGCTTGATAACCCTTTTGGTGAAGATTTTTTTCCTAATACCCATCCTAAACCTCCCCTGGCACAACTTGAGGCCATTTCCTCTTGTCCTATCACTTGTTACTTGGGAGAAGAGACTGACCCCCACCTCTGTACAACCTCTTTTCAGGAAGTTGTAGAGAGCAGTAAGGTCTCCCCTCAGCCTCCTTTTCTCCAGGCTAAACAATCCCAGATCCCCCAGCTGCTCCTCATAAGACTTGTGCTCTAGACCCCTCATGAGCTTCATTGCCCTTCTGTAGACACGGTCCAGCACCTCAATGTTTTTCTTGTCGTGAGGGGCCCAACACTGAACACAGTATTTGAGGTGCAGCCTCCCCCCTCACTTCCCTAGTCCTGCTGGCCACACTATTTCTGATACAAGCCAGGATGCTATTGGCCTTCTTGGCCACCTGAACACACTGCTGGCTCATATTCAGCCGGCTGTCAACCGACAGCCCCAGGTCCTTTTCCGCCAGGCAGCTTTCCACCACTCTTCCCCAAGATGTAGCTCTGCGTGGGGTTATTGTGACCCAAGTGCAGGACATGGCACTTGGCCTTCTTGAACCTCATACCATTGGCCTCGACCCATCAATGCAGCCTGTCCAGATCGCTCTATAAAGCCTTCCTACCCTCAAGCAGATCAACACTCCTGCCTAACTTGGTGTTGTCTGCAAACTTACTGAGGGTGCATTCGATCCCCTCATCCAAATCATTGATGAAGATATTAAACACAACTGGCCCCTGGACCGAGTCCTGGGCAACACCACTTGAGACCGGTCACCAACTGGTTGAACTCCATTCACCACAACTCTTTGGGCCTGGCCGTCCAGCCAGTTTTTCTACCCAGCAAAGCATACACCCATCCAAACCGTAAGCAGCCAGTTTCTCCAGCAGAATTCTGTGGGAAATGATGTCAAAAGCTGTACTAAAGTCTAGGTAGGCAACATCCACAGCCTTTCCTTCATTCACTATGCAGGTCACCTTATCGTAGAAGGAGATCAGGTTAGTCAAGCATGACCTGCCTTTCATGGACCCAAGATGACTGGGCCTGATCACCTGATTGTCCTGCATGTGCCACTTAATGACACTCAGGATGATCTGTTCCATAACCTTCCCCTGCACCAAGGTCAGACCGACAGCCCTGTAGTTCTCCGAATCCTCCTTGCGGCCCTTCTTGTAGATGGGCATCACATTTGCTAACCTCTAGTCAACTGGGAGCTACCCGGTTAGCCAGGACTGCCGATAAATGATAGAAAGTGTCTTGGTGAGCACTTCCCCCTGACATGTCCTCCCTCTCTTTTACTGTGTGGTCATGTGGGGGTGATACCTGATGGGGTCCCTCTAGAAGGGCCTGTTGCCTGCCTGAAGAGCATCAGGAATTTATGCCCAGCTGGAGCTTAAGCTTCCTTGGTAAGACTAATAATGTTTTCCACAAAGCTGCTGGAACCCAATTTTAATGTGATATGACTTTGTGAAACTGCATCAGGGACGCACCATGTTTTAGCTAATAATATCAGGGGTTTCTCTGCACCTTTCATCTCAGAGGACCTCAAAAACTCCCACGGGTGTCTGTTTGTCTCTTTTAATCTGTATTTTTGTACAGTCTGTATCTGAAGTTCAGATTTTCAAATGCAGACAGCGTGGTTAGTAATTTCAGTTTGAATGCTGGCACCTCTCTGTTGAAGTGGTCAGCAGCAGGCAGATAAACTGCTGAAGCATACTAGCCTCACAGTTTTGGGGCAGGAGGAGCTTTGTATTTAGAATAGTGTGGTAGGTCTTCACTGTTAGGAAAATACTACTAGACTTTTAGTACTAGATTTCCTGAAGCACAATTCTTAGATTCTTTATGCAAAAGAACTAGGTTTTGTAATTTTGCATCTCAGAAGTGGAAGTCTCAGTCTGTATAAATTTTTTAAGTACATGACCTTTGTTCATTTTTATTCAAATCAGAATTTAATTATTTTGTTGTTTCACCATCATACACTAAAAAGTGCTGTGTTGGTGCTGGCTTCCTTTACCAGTGATGTGAACTGCATTATCTGCATTTGTTGGCAGCATCGGGTACTGATCTAGCACATTTTGGTGTATTCCTAGAGTAGCATAGAGTCCAGCTAGTTTTGAACCTCTTTGCACATTATAGAACCCTTTGTTTTATGTATTTAGAAACAAAATGCATATGCTGGGTATCATGCTGCCTTCAGTTCTGTAGGTACTTTACACAGCATAATATTTTATTCTGTGGTAACTGTATGGTGTTTTTCAGGTTTATGTCTATGTTAATTTTATATATAGATATAGTTTTATATATAGATATATGGTAAATAAAAAATCCTTTTATATTACTATTAGTATGTGGCATTAGAGTGAATAAATTTGGAGCTGAAGGCCAAATCAGAAAACTCTTCCTCAACAATTAGTGCTACAAAATTACTTGCCTGGTCAAGGATGACTTTGCAAGTAAAAATGTCTCTAAGAGAGAAACCAGACAGTACTGTACAAAGCAACCTATCAGTTGTAATTGTCCTAAACTGTTAATTATACCCATGAGTATAGTTTCCGGGACAAGCCAGAGGACTCAAGTCAGGTTTAAACCAGTGTAAGAGGCCATCCATCCATTACAATGGCTAAACTGATTTATTATGAATTAAGTGGTGCCAGCTCTTTGTGTAGGAAATTCTAAAATGACATTGTGTCCAGCGTGCAAACAAAGATTATGGAAAGGTTTCTGTACTTGAAGTAGTTTTTGCTTCTCTTTCAGATGTTGATGACTATATCTGGAACATGAACATAAGTTTAGATCCTATTATAGAATTAATAAAAAAGCCTACTCAGACAGAGAGACATGATTCTATCTTGAGATTCTTATAATTTAAGGTTCACATACTTGAACCTCTTAGTCAAATTAAGAATGCTACTGAAGCTAATCAACCTGTTTCCTTGAATTTGAATTTACTGGATCAGTACTCTTTTGGATAAATAGATATAATAAAAAAATGATGGAATCAAGGCAGTAACAAGCTTCCCGTAAGAAAGAAATTTGGAGAAGAGGTTCAGATTCATGTATAAAATAATTTGAATTCTAAAGTTCTTTGTATTAATAGTTTCCATTTATTAACTTTTTATGACAATTACTTCAAATAGTTTACTTTTCACTGTAAAGAAATAATCTACTGCGGGCTTTTTTTTTGGAATAGGGAGTTTTACATGAGAAACGTTAATATGTATGCACACCTATAAAACCTTGGGTCACTTCTGGATCTAACGTTCTGGATTAATTTGGATGAAAACCAGAAACCAAAATCAGGAAAAAATGCTCCTTCAACTGTGGGATTAATGAAACTTTGTTTCCTCTAGGGATGTGACCTTCACCTCTGTATCCCTGTCACAGTAATGCTAGATCCCTACCCACACTTCTTACTCTTCCAAGTTCACGATAGTTTGTTTCTGAAATCATATTTCATTTGAACACAGTTATTTCTTTCTGTGTTGTTGTGTGTGTTTATATCTGTTCTGGAAAAACACCAAAGTTAACTCCTGAAATTCTTGCTTTACCTAGCTTTTCATATAGATATGCCTTTCATGGAGTAATTTAGGCTATGTAATACTATGGAATGAGCCACATGGGGTGGCTTTTGGCATACAGGTGAAATGGACTGCACGTGGGAGATGCTGCAAATGGTGATTTGCAACCTGTTGGTTCATGTAAAAAGAGGTTGCATAAAATAAGCACGTAAAAAGACTCAAGATAAGGTTTTTTTAAGATGCAGTGTACAAAGGTGAACACTGGAGGAACAATGATAACTTAATTTTATTATACAAACTGGTGTTTATAACCTTACAAAGCTGCATTTCCAACTTTACTTTTAACTTGAAAAAATTTCACCTTGAACCTCCTGGTTTGAAAAAAGATGATAGTCTTGCTTACACTGTAATTCTGAATCATCCCATTGAATTCTGGATGCAGTTTTCTCAGAGCATGTCTGTAGGTCAGATGAAAGATTTGGGGTGTAGCTTCTGTGATATCCTTACCTTTGCATGGGGTGTCAAGCCAAAAAGCTTTGGATTCTGGCTCAGATGAAGTTGTAGCTGAAAATATTCTCTTTCAGTTCTAATGCTAAGGAAAACTTGAAATAAAATTTCTGATTCAGTTCATGTTTTATAAAAAAATACGAAGAAAACATATAACATGAAAAATACATTTTGAACTGAATTTATTTGCTGTCAGGTTTGACAAAAATTGCTTAATATTCTACAATCCTATTCAGTTTTGTTTTTAACCAAGTAGTTGAAATTTTCTGAATTGATTCTGATTTTCTGAACTGACAAACAATTGAAAAAGATATTTAAGCCTAAACGATAAATTACAAAAATGTTGTGTATTATAGTATTATAAGCACAGGATATCTATTATGAAAATATATCAGGGTAGATATATACACATGATAAGCATAAAGAAAGAATTAAGGTAAACATTGAAATTACAGCAGTATAAAACGCTTGTGATGTCTGTGAAAGTGAGGTTTAAGAAAATAATGAGAATATTAGTTAGTGTGTATGGTAATATCTAAAAAATGAATTTATTTTAGCTTTTTATCATTGNCTGTACCCTTATGATGTAAAGGCAAAAACCCTTGAATGGTCTTTAAAAGATTTTACCAGTTGCAAAAACCCCATATTTTTTTTAGTTATTCATGACAATGGGGTAGACATTCCTTTCCCTGTTTTTTCCCTATCCCTTGCCTGCCTGGATTTGAACAGTAAAGGCTTCTGCAGAATACTGGAGTATGCTTTCTACAAAGCTATTTGTATCCCAGATTTGTTGAGTCTAAATACTGTATGATATCAGCTAGAAAATGGGCCCTGGTGTTCAGCAATCTGTAGCCTTGATAACCATCTGTGTCCATAATACTTCCATTAATAGGATGTACTATCCTCATAGCAGAATTTCATTATGCTGCAGAGGCAGAGTTGCTGAGTAAGTAGTGATAACTAGTAGCTTATAAGAGTTCCATTAAGAACAGACATAGAGGTTTTGAGAAAAATAAGGCATAACTATCTCTGAAGGCCTTTCCTGTTTTCTGTAAGATATTCAGTAGCTACTGAAACACAATTTTTATGTTTTTTGTATGTTTTATAAGGATTCTTTAAGTACCAAAGATTTTTATCATTGCCTTCAGTAGAGCAGTACAGATTTCCGTTTCAGGTGTAGATTGCATAGCTACCATTTTCTGGTAGACATTCAACAGTACAGTTGCAGATATAATCATGAATACAGATATTTTCTGAAAATGGGGTGTTGCTGCTGGATACATCTGTATCAGTACCCCGTCAACGTAACAAGAAAATAACACTTTCCATACCCTTACTCAAAAAAATCTTTGGACCAGGAAAGTGTTCAGTAGCCTATTTACATTAGTTTTCAGTTTTAGGAAGAATAATGATGTGTTCATAATTTAATCTACCATTGTTTTTTTCTCCCACCACCAAAAGTGTGTCGCACCCTGTAGAGCAAAATGAGACCAGGTTCAGGGCAAAGGCTTTGACTTCTTAGGTGAGTTAAAATGAGTAAGGTTAGAAAGAAAATGGGTGCATTTATAAATAATGACTGGCAAGATTTTGTTATTGTTGCTCATGACTGCCTCGATAATGCAGACAGACAAACAATCACAGTCCTTTATTACGCTGAACACTGCAGAAACTCAAAATAGTAGTTAGTCCCTGTCCTGAAGAGTTAAAGAGAAAGAAGATGGGGAAAGGGCCAGAACTTACTGGACAAATCATGAGACCAAATAATCTTGTTCCAATTTCTGTAGGGTTGTAGTGGAATTAAGTTCTGCTGAGAGATGGTAGAGCTAGATGACAAGAATTTTTGATGGAAAGAGATTCTGAAGGGAAATAAGGGGATACAACCTTAGAAAACACGTGTGGGTACTAAGAAGTGTGGGTATGCAGTGAAGCACGTACAAGAGAAGGAAAAATGAAGGTCTTCGGAGCCAGTCAACACAAAGCAGAGGAAGTGGAAGTCCTAGCAACATTTTAACAACTTTTTTGAGTGTCCAAAGATCTTTTCTTTTGCTGTTTATATATTTACTTCTGTGAGTTTTAGGATATTATCCAAGACTGTTGTGTTTTCCTGGTGTTTACTTTTGGGGGTTTTCTTGGGTTTGGTATTATTTTTTTTTTTAGTAGTGTTATTGGATGCTGGACTACTGTACTTTTATGAAAAGAATCAGGACTGTAGAAGAAAGAACGAAGACATAGAGAGGGACATAGAGGATGAGGAGAGGGTAGAGATAAGGACAAGAAACTAAACATTGTGGCCCGGTTAAGTAAAATTAGAGGTTGGCTAATGAGGTGAATCAAAAGGCAATACAGAGGAACTGAATAATTGCAGTGGCAATACCACACATTTCCAAGACAGTAAAAGCTATAATTAGCTTTGAATCTAGCTGAAATAAAAAGAAGAGGTATACAAACACCTGTAGATAGAAACAGAAGCCCATTTTGTTCTCATATTTGTGATGGATGAGAGAATTTCACCCAGGAAGGTGAAATAGGGGAAGTCAATATTGCTGTATGTCTCTGAAAATATCCTTACTTTTTCCTTCCACTTAGCTGCTTTTTAATTTTATTTTTTTTTTAATAAGAATAGTGTTTCTTTTTACCCATAACACATGCCTCAATCAACTGGACTAATTATTCTCCTAAAGGAAGACATTAGTGAACTAGTTAAGTTAGTCATGTTCATGCAGCTCCAGAGTTCCCTCATTTTTTGCCATCTTTTGTAAATTCACTTCTTCAAACTTTTAAGCTCTTTTCTCACACACTTATTAACAGACACTCATCAATTATTCATCACCTTATGAACAGAACCTCAAAATACCACCAGTCATCTAAAACATAAGATAAATATGCCTGCTAACCAGAGTGTTACTTGAAATCCAAATTGGTGCAGGACTTTCATTTTCATTTATTTTCACCTTGTGTTCAGTGACAAAAAGTTTTCACCATTTTGGTGAGGAAGACTTTTCTTTCTCGCAAGTAACTGTGGTGCAGAAGTTTCTTCAGCTACTTCTTTTTCCCATTTATCTTGGGTAGACTGTTCAGACCAGGGTGTCCTTCTTTTGTTGCAGAGTACTTAATAGATAATCATATTTCTAAAAATAATCTGAATTAAAATATGAATAAATTTGTTCCTCATTGCTTGGGCAGTAGGACAAGGACATTGTAGATAATGTTTCCATAGACATACATCTTCTTAACCCCTTTTTAATGCCTTGTGTATGCTTTATATATATATATATATGCATTTTATATATTTTTGGTTTAAAAAATGTGGATCGGTCCTGAGCTTCATGGGACAAGGAGAGTGGATGGAGTGTTTAGGGTTGAGGAGACTGAAGTATGTTCAATGTAAGGATGGGGAAAATAGAAGATGTGATACTAGATTTCTCATGTGGAGAGACAGGTAATTTAATAGAAAGTAATTTCCTT
>VZSZ01001115.1:168731-211726 GCA_013398815.1 Ibidorhyncha struthersii | reverse complement strand
CCTTCCTTCCTTCCTTCCCTCTTTCCCTCTTTCCCTCTTTCCCTCTTTCCTTCTTTCCTTCTTGGTATTCCCTGAGGATTTTTTCTAATAGCTACTGTTTGAACCCATGTACAGTTTATAATATCTTCAGCCAATTAGTTGAAAGTTGGTTGTGTCAGGAAAATTTATATTATGTCCTTATTTCTTTTATTGTGTGTTGTTGTAAGCAATGGTTCACTCTTCCTATGGCACTCACAGTTGTGCGTGTGCACATATATATGTAGTCTTCCAGTAGATTACCCTGTTTAATTTGTCCTCATCAGGTGTTCCAGTGATTTGACCCTCTTTGTTCCTTTCTTTGAACGTTTTTAGTTCAACTGTATCTTTTCTGCCTGGGTACTATGGGTTATGTAGCTTCGTAATGGTGGGCTTTTATTTCTGTTTTGTTCTCTGTTCTTTTCTTAGTAACTTGTATCTTTCTGCTTCCAATTCTGACAGCTACTGAGTGCTGGGTTGATGTTTCTTTTGAAACATTTCTAGTTCGATTCCCAGATCTCTCTCTGAGATGATAATAGCTAATTTAGAGTACATTCCTGTATATCTATACTTAGAGCTGTTGGGTTTTTGGTTTGTTGTTTTTTTCTTTTTTTCTATGTGCATCACTTTGCTTTTATTGACATTGGATTTCAGCTGCCATTTTATCTTCTGGTTTCACAGCAGTATAAGATCTCTTTGTAGCTTTCACAATTTTCTCTGTACCAGAATAATGTATTTCCATCAGAACTTCACAGTTCCAGCTCAGTGAAAGCTGCAGCATCACACCTTCCTGGTTGTTGGACATTCTGAATCCTGTTTATCTGTATTTTGTCCTGTTTATTAGCAAACTTAATACTAAATGAGCTTTACAGTTGTGCTGTTTTCTTAGTGTGAGAAAGATTATTAGACTTCAGGTTATCCTTGGCTTTTTTTAATGTACTCATTCTGATCTCCATGTTCCTTTATAGGGCAAGGATGATAAAAGCAGAGAGAACATACCCGTGATGTTAGTTAATTTAACATAAAGAAATAGTATCACCCCCTGTTGTTTGAAAAGGGGGATTTCTGAGATGAGCTGGGAATTGTTGTCAGCATATCAGCCTTACAGCTCCAGAATCAGGTCTTTTTTCCAGTCTGGTGTCAGTATTCAACTGATGTTGGAAAAATTCTCTTTTTGTAGAATGATCAGTTGACTATGCTGACCAGCATTTAACCTGATTGCTGTCCACATTATGTTTTTTTTTCTCATTCTATTTTTTCCTCCTTTCCCTTTCCCTTTCCCTTTCCCTTTCCCTTTCCCTTTCCCTTTCCCTTTCCCTTTTCCTTTCCCTTTTCCTTGTTTTTTCTGTAATGAAAGCTTTTATTTATTGCAAGCTGAAAGGTTAGTATGATTATCTAGCGGTTGGAAACGTAGTTGAGGCTGCTTATAACATATAATATTAGTTAATGCAAATTCACACGAAAAATGTGCAGAGCTTGTTTACAAGAATCCTTAACCGTTAATAAAAATTCTGTACCTGGCAATTCATTAGCTATAGCATGACTCCTAGTTCAAAACCTTACAAATCAAGATTGTCTCTTTTCTGTTAAATCAAAATACACTGAAACAGTAGGATTTTTTACCATCAACAGTTAGAAATGATCTCACAATCTATTAAGTGCCTGTGTAGAATAATTGACTCTGTAAAACTGAGCTTGTAGCCAAAATGACTTCTGACCTCATATAGCTAATATGGCATGTTGTCACACGTGAAACAAGCTCATCAGAATAGAGAGTTATTTTGTTTGTTTCTTTACTTTGTTTTTTGTGTGTGACAGTTTAAAACAACTCTCTGACGATCACCTGTACAGAAAATAAAGTTTTTGGATTAGTAAGACATTAAAACATATTCTGGGATAAGAGATAAAAGAAAGGTTAAGTTTGGGAATTCATATTGTTAAAAAATCTTCCTTCCTTGGCATCCTAAAACTTTTTGGTTTTATTGTTACTTATTTTTTGTATTTTTTTTTAATCTAGATTATATGTTTTTAGATCTGTATTGTAGAAGATTATTATTTTAATTCTATTAGCTTAAAAGACAAGTTTTGTAGATCTGTTACGAGTGTTTTGTACTTCATTATTAATGGATTTTTTGGACTCCTTTTCAGCTTTATAGGTGCTAAATGTTTTTTTATGTTCATTACTGAATTAATGCTACAACAAGTCATTTTAGCTTTGAAGCTTTGAAAGAGAATATAAAACCTATTACTTTTGAGGCATCTTAATTCACTGATGCTGATTAACAAAGATTAATAATATTTTAAATTATAATTTAATTAAATCCATCAAATAATTCAAACAGGAAATTAGTTCATATATATGTATACTGTTAATGTAATTGAATGTCAAGCTCATTATATGGTATTATAATTTGGCCGCATTTAGGGTAACTTTAAGAAGAAATACTTGAAATAGTTGGCATTTACAGCACATATTATGTCTCTGCCTTCAGGCATAGCCTAAGGCTTAGAGCATTTTTAGCAAGTAGGACTCTAATAGAATCCATTTTCATAAATAAAAACAGAATTTAAGTTATTCTTCCCAGGGATTAGCTATCTGGGACTATTCAGGAATGTGTTTATATTAGTGTTAATTTCCTTAGCATGCTAATTTGATTTTATATCACATTTGTATGCTCAAGTACAAACTCCTCCGGGACCATCCCTATGTCAATCAGCACATGCAAATACTTTCTTTTAGTTCTGTTTAAGCTACTCTTGAAAGAAATTTAGAGAAGTAGATCTATAAAATATTTCCAAGGGATTTAATTTCTCAGCAGTTAGCTTTATGCTTGCTATCCATATTAACAAAGTAACATAGCCACATATCCCTATAAGCTTATCTTAATTTTACATATGATGTTAGAAAATATGAGTCTCTTAAAGCATTACTAAAATAGCTTACTTTTTATAGCTGATAAGAAATATTAGTCCCCTGAATTTCCTTCCAAGTATTATGTCCTGGTAGAAATCCCTTCACAATCCCATTTTCCAGCAGTGGGGATGATCTGGACAGGATTCAGTAAGGTTTCTGCCTGAACATTAGTCTGGATTTCAAACAACTCTTTGATTAGCAGATATATTTCGTTTGTGTTTTAGATGACTAGTGGTATTTCTAGGTCTTCTTTATGAGACTATGAATAGATGATGAATTTCTGTTGAGGGAGGTGCAAGAAAAGCAATAAAGGTGGAAGAAGTAACTTTTGAAAAGGTGGTAGGGAGGAACAGAGATTTGGAGTCAATTTTGGAGAGAGAAGTAAAGAGACTAGCAGAGGAAGAGGCAGACAGCATAGTGTAAGAGAATGCTATGTTTAGAGAACATAAATTAGAAACAGAAAGAAAAGGAAATACAGCATGAAAAAAAGAGGACAAAAATGCAGCGATCTATTTTAAATATAGTTGAGTCAATAAAGATAAATGATGGCGTTCAAAAAAATAAGATGTAGTAAGTCACATACATAAATTCTGTGTAATATGCTGGGCCTGTTCTTTCTAGAGTATTCTGCTTAGCATCCCTTCGATGCATATGAGCTCAATGAGTATGCAAATAAGACATGGATTGATGATGTATTAGAGCTAAAAGCACAATGAAGTGAACACCAGTGTTCTGTTGCTGTGAACTGGAAAACATATGGATTTAAAATCCTGACCCAAAGGAGTGGTAGTGCAGTTATTTTTGTCTTTTCCTTCAGTATTTCGTTGTATATCTCTTAGTACTTCTTGTTCTGTATGTAAATTTTCCAAATATCAACTTTGCTGCATACAAGTCCCCTGTGTAGTTGGTGCCATGCCTGTTTCTCTGGCTTCCCTTCCAAGCCTGCCTCCCAGACCCGAGATCCACATTCTACACAGTCTCCTCTGAGTGGGCAGGTAATCCAGTCAGCTGCAGCTTGAACTCCTGAATGTGTGCCGCTGAAGGTCAATCAGAACTATCTTGTAATTTTCTGGATTATTGACCAAGACACTGCATTTTCTTCTGTGTTGTAGTGTGTGATGTTTTCATGGTACATGCCATCCTGCTTTTTGGTAAAATCTCACCTAAAGTTTGACAGTCAGTGTCCCCAGCTTCATGCAGTGGTACAGCAGAGTTTCCTCCCAATTAATTCCTTATTTCTCACATGATTTATGACCTAGTAGATGTTCTCAACCTAAATTATTACTTTTAAGTTTTCTAGTGAAGCAAGGAGGAGACTTTTTTTAATATATTTTTAGTTCAGAGAGGAAAAACAAAGTCCTTTTTTTACATTATTTTTAAAAATTTATAAATAGATTTTAAAGATTTCTCTAGTTTCATTTTCTTAAAAAAATCCTGTAACTTCTTCAGAACCAGAAAATTGGATGGTAAATCTCTTTATCAGTACAAGTCCAATTCTGCCAGTGCCTTTGTTACAGGGAACCATTGTCTGAGGAAGCTCATAGCATTTGTTCATTAAATAAAAACTTTTTTTTTCAGTTACGCTTCTATCACTTCTGTCACTTGAAGAAGACTTATAACTGTCATGCTGGCTTAGAAATATTAGTCTGTTTCTATAAGATAACAACTTTGATCTATGAAAATAATGAATGATGAAATTACTGTGCATTGTCTTCCTAAGTATATGATAAGTTTTCCTTCTGGACTGTAACTTTGTTACTGAAGATTTCAAAGACAGGGCAGGCCCTACCCTCCAGAAAAGTTTCTCCTATAGACATGTACGTAATTAAGAGGTCTTCTATGTGCAAATCCCATTTCCTGTGCAGTAGAACACCTCAGTCTTTTCTTATACCCGTGGGATCTAAAATTCAGATGTGGGAATAATGGGGACTTGTTTTCTGATCCCTACTTATTTTCTTCCTTTTAAAGTAATTCCTGAAATTGTTTGGGCTGTGATTCTGATATCAGACTGGTGACTGTTGATTGTATTCTACAAGATCACTCCTTTCCATTTTATGAAAACTAGGCTGAAAAAAAGCTATCTGAAATTCTGAATAATACCAAAATATAGCACTTAAAGATTTGAGGTTTCTCCAAATTTTGCTCAGTTTGTAGGACTTTCCTGATTGAAAAGGGAGCTATATTTTTTTTGATATGAAAGATGAATGGTGTGTCCTTTGAAAAATGGAAAGATCTGTATGGCTGTCAGATGCAGGAATGTTATCATATTCCCTTAAATTTTAACACAGAGTAACTATCTGAGATTGTGATTTGCCGATAATATTGATTACTGCGTTCCCATTACTATGTTTCACTGGGAGATCATAACAATCTGTCAGTGAGTTATGAGGATTCATCAGTCAAAATGAACCAGAGATTTTTGTGGATAAGACAATACCAGCTTAATTTTAAAAGCTACAGTTACTTTAATGGTTTTCATATTTTCTCCTTCTTTTAGACACTTAACATTTGTGATTTTTTGTGTAACAGATTAACTATGGTTTGCTCCATAGTGCATACTGAAGTTTAACACTCTGTGACAGAGAACCAAGCTTAACACCCTAACAGAGGACGATCACATCTAACATTTGTTTCTGTGGATATAGTAGGTATATTTGCCAACTTTGTGCTCAAATCCTTCACAAACAAATTTAATCTGTACATATGCAGCTCTTACAGCCTTCATTCATGCTGCTATATTTTGATTTAGAAGTCAACATTTTACAATTTGACAATTTATAGGACATGAGAGTACAGAACATCATAATTTCTTTTGCTGTTAGTTGCTTGCAACAGTTGAGATGAGGGTAGTCGTGATGAATCTGCGTGTCTTGCAGCAGACATTGTCCTTCTGCGGTAACTGGTATTATGATGCTGGAACAAAATATTTGACAACAGCCGATACCTAACTTCTGGAGCAGGAGGTGGGACGAACAGCAAATCAAAACACTTGGCAGAAGTCATACATTCCATTTCCATTTATCTAAAGATCTATTACAAACAAGAGTGAGGGAATAAAAACTCTATCAAGCAAATCTTAGTGTCAGTGAAGAAGACAGTCATGAACACCTGTCTGCAGTAGCCATATATGTAGCAATGGTGCTCAACACTGCCAGAGCACATGCTCTGTCTGCACAATTTCATTTTGTTATCCCAAAAATAATAGCTCTGTTTTGTGTCCTGCCGTACTGTTTCAGTTCTTTAATGTCTACATGGAGTGTCAGCACTTAGTGTATGTTTGAAAACAGGTGGCACCAAGGGCAATGATTTTTTTTTAATTTTCACAGCTAGTCATGAGTGATTAAAAATGTCTCCTTAAGTCAAATATATTTACAATAGAACTGTATTTTGTTAGGTGGCATAGGGAGAATTCTGTTAGTCAACTGAATCATCAGTTAGATTGAAATGTCACTCTGAAACTTCGATTTTCAGAAATGTTGCTCAGGTGGTTTAAGAAGGAGTCAAGGGAGTTTGGGGGAAGGGGCAAGTGAAGTTGCAGTGAATGCAGCATAAGGAAATCCCTCTGTGCAGCGTGCTGTTGCCCCTCCTGGCACTGACCAGACTAGCACACACCTCGCTCGCCTCCTGCACTGCTTGAATGCAATAGAGTGCACCCTGCTTCTTCTTCTGCCATGGACCGTAACACAAACAAAGTCAGCAAGGCAGCTGGAGCCATTTAATCAAATTTGCATCTCATCTAACCTTTGCCAGAGGTTCCCCATAAACAGAACAGAATTGGGACGAATAAGAGGAATGGCAAAATCCTATTTAAACAATTTATTTCTGAAGTCTACAGAAATGTTATTATTTCTACACAGCACTGATGGCATTAGCTACAAGGCATGAATATAAAAATTACTGTGCTTCTAAATGAGAGTAGGATTACTATAGATTATATGGGAAAACAGCATTTTTATTGGACGATGCAGCGCTATCTTTACTCATTTCAATATTGAGTCTATTTAGTTTAATGCTTATGTGTAAAACCTGCACCTTCTGATTGAAAACTAAAATATCTGAAGAATCTTCTATCATAATACGATATTGATAATATTATGGCTATTCAGAGTCATCATCAGATAAAGCATTCAGTTAAATTAGGAATTCCTGTTATAAGAATCAAAAAATATTTCCTTCCATGTCCAGTGCAATGAAAGGAAAACAGGTAATTTTCATTCATGGTGTTTATGGGAAAACGGATGAGCTTTTTTTTTTTTTTTCTTTCCTACCGTTTATGTCTCAACTTAAAATGAAATATTTATTACTCAGGTTCTTTTCACATATTGTCCAGAGAAACAACTACATATACCATACCACCACTGGTTCCTTAACCAGATTATTACAGACAAGTTGCAGAGAGCCAGGTTTTATTATAGTAATTTATTTTGAATTTCATACCTCCAAAAAGGAATGAAATAGCCTCTTAGCATAATTGTATTAATATGTTCTCCATGGAATCACACTCCATGATGTGAACAGAAATTCACTATTGGATTAAATCATGGCAATATACTCGTAGCTGGGTGGTAAACTCAGACTCAGATTCTTGGTGAAAGTATGCATTTAAGTTATTCAAGTAGCTTCAGCAAACCAGGCTGACCTTAATCAGCTTTTTGTTTTATGACTTTGTGTATGTGGGAACAGTATTTCCTGAACAGCCTCATAATTTATGATCATCTTGAGTAATTCCAATGAAGTAAAGCTAGAAAGAAAATGGAGAAGACAAGGGAAAAACCCCACATAGTAAATCCACTTGCTAAAGAATGTCTCGGATATCACTGCCCATTAAAAGCCTTTCTGCGATATCTGAAGTGAAAAAGGCTATTATAGAAACTGTCTAAATTTAACTGTCTAAAATTCCCTGCCAGGGAAGGGATGGAGCATACCAAGAGTGACTACAGGGCTCTAGGGCGAAAGGACATGGGGTCCCAGAGGTTAAATCGTCAATCCTGCCAGCAAAAGGGAAAAGCTTAGGCAGGAGCAGATGAATCTTGCTGGATAACACCTAGTTTAACAGCTGGGGTCAACAACAGGGATTTGGCTTTTATGACCATGGGATTCACTTTGAGGATTGAGGACTCCTGGGAAGAGACAGGATCCACCTGACAAAGTGGGGCAAGAACATCCTTGCTAACAGTCTGGCCAACCTGGTGAGTAGAGCTTTAAACTAGAAATTTGGGACACAAGTGAGGAAGTGGTGATCGGGGGTAGAAAGCAAAGGTTTCTGAGTTATGGGCAGAAGAGGGACAAAAAATAGCAAAGGGACACCTCTCTCAGGTGCATGTACAGAAACACATGCAACCTGTAAAACAGGCAAGAGGAACCAGAGCACCAGGTGTGGTCACAAAATGCAGATATCTGTGGATAGTCTTGTTAACACCTTTATTAATGATCTGAAGGAGCTGATGGCACACAGTCAAGTTTGCAGATGCCACCAAATTGAGAGGATCTGTTGATATGCTTGAAGGCATAAAAAAAAAAAAACTGAGAGGACCACCATGATGCCTGGGGGCTGGAGCACTTGCCCTGTGAAGAGAGTCTGAGGGAGCTGGTCTTACTCAATCTGGAGAAAAGATGGCTCTGGGGGACACCAAGGGGGCTAGCAGCACCCTACGAAAAGGTTATCAAGAGAATGGAGCCAGACTCTTCACAACAGAGCAATGTGGGAAGACCTGGTACAACAGATGTAAGTTAAGATGACAGTGATTAGGACAAGAGATAAGGAGAAACTTTTTCCCTCATGAGGCCACCCAGGCAGTGGAACACGTTTGGCCAGAGAGGTTGTGCAGCCTCTCCATTTCTCTCCACCCTTGGAGGTTTTTAGGACCTGACTGGATAAAGTGCAGAGCTGCATGATCTGGCTACAGAGCTGCCCCTCCTTTGAGCAGGAGGTTGGGCTATAAACCCCCTGCGGTCCCCTCCAACCTGAATTAGCCTATGATCCTATGAAATCCTACTCATTTATCTATGTGTCTTTTTTGACTGTTAAGAAAGCCCAGAGTGATAAGCTCAGATTTAAGCATGTTAATTTGTATAAATCTATTATTAGATGAGATGAATCCCATTCTCACTTTCTAAAGGCAACAATTGCTGGGCTGCAATTAGGCCTGTATAAACGGAGTCTAGGCAGAAGTATAATCTGAGAACACACTCATAAAAAAAAAAAGTGATTTTTTTTTCATAGACTTCATAGGTAAATTAGTTATGGTAATGCTAATATCAGAGTGGCTGTAAAAAATACATGTTATTCACAGTAGTTTGAAAAGTGCTAAAAACTAAAGTTGCATTACAATTTTTAAGGTAAATTCTGAATAAGAATTTTCCTATCCATACCAGTTTATCTTATGAGGAAAGGAAACGTAAAAGGCTGGGGTAGTCCACTTAGAGCATTTTAAGATATTTTCCTTTTACTTATTACTACAGTGTAAAGCATTTGTAATGTGGAAATATGAGTACAGATTTTTAATCTCTGATTATTTTATAGCTAAGTGACAAATCATCTTTTGCTTTTTATCTGAGCCCTGGCATTCAGAAAATGAAGGGAATAATGTAAATATTTTCATTTTGAGGGCATTTAAGCAATGTATTTTTCAGTTTTTATGATTATTACTTTTATTTACCTTTTAAATAGCCTACAGATTTGAGGAAAATGTTGCTCAAATTTGGGCAAAATAACTATCTTAATTTGGTGGCCAGTAAAAAAAGTACACTTTGACTTCATAACTGAATCCTTTGTGCATATACCAATAAGGCATTAAAGTTCACAAACATTGAATTATATAAATATATATCTTCTGTAGTAATTAGTTATTAAAAAAGAAAAATAGCTAATAAGTATCAAATATTTTTTATATTTAGAAATAGAAATGTTACTTCTCATATTACTTTTAATCTACATACAATTCCATATTTGAGTTTTTGACAGTTTAGCCTAGTGAAATTCACTGTGAATTTAGTGGATTAGTGCTATAGACATCTTTGAAATTATTTTCTAGTAATGAGATTATACCAGTCACCCCACATCTCTGATGGGAGCACTTCAGAGATGAAAACATTGATGGTGCTGACATTCTACTAACATTCTCTTATCAAAATAATTCCATACCGAGTGCAATCATGTATAAAAGGTTACAGATACCTGACACAAAAAATATGTCATTTGATAAAACAAATTGCCATAGAATTTAAAAGTAATAATTACTGAGAATCAGATTGTCACACAAGAAATGTCATTGCTACGTTCTTTTGGCCTGTAATCAATCTTTGCACTTGGTTCAGTCCTGAAGTACACAAGTAATGTTTAATATAAAACCATTATAACCATTCCATGATATGAATTAAGTAGGATAGCAGTGTTATGGTGAGGTATAGTGGGTTACAAAAGTTGGTCTGCTTTCTGCCACTTTTACCTTTACCTTTACATTTTACCTCCTGGGTTTTAACTAAATCTTCCTTAGAAAACTCACATTCCTACAAGCTCCTCACCATCTTCATCAGAGCAATGTTACCGTAGTAAATTACTCACTAGTAGCAATGCAGTGCATTTCTCACAAGGGGAAAAGCTTATTTAAATGGGGGAGTAAACGCATATTTTCCTCTCTCCTTTGGCTCACATTTTTTGTCCAATTTCAAGACATAAGAAAAATGAGTCTGTTTGTCTCTCTTGTGGACGGTAGTCCAGATCATAAAGCATCATGAATTATTCAGTTAAACTGGCAGACTTTTGGCAAGACAGCCTAAATCCCAGCCAGCAGACAAGCTGATATACTTCATAGGTGCATTTGGGACACCTGCAGACTTGTGATATTAAGTATACTAAAAAAACTTATTCTTTCTTACATGCGGAATAAAATATAGAATATTAAGAGATCCTGTTTCTAACATTCCTAGTTTTTTAACCTTCATTACAAGTGAATTCATAAGCTCCTGGCAGGTTGCTGATCACTTTCTACTTAAGATTTACAAATCAAAAAGCAACAAGGCTTATTTGAAACCTCTGTGAGATTTCCTTTTTTAATTGTTGTCTGTAATGAAGTAGTTCTACAGATTATCAACTAAAAGAACATAAAAGTCTTTAGCATGCCTAAAAAGAGAATTCAGGGTTTTCTTATTAGTAAAGCAGTTAACTGTCTTGTTTGTTTGTTTTCCCTGTCTTCAATTTGTCTTCGCTCTGTCTCTCTCAAAGACATTGCCTTCATCTGTCTTTATAAGGGATCAAGTTGTAAGAGGTTTTGATCAAATCACCACTCTACGTGCCACAGAGATGAGATGAAAGAAAACACTGAAGTCCATAAAAGTGTTAGAGCAATCATTTGGACACAAGAGCGTGTTCCTCTGTAAATCCCAAACAGCTTTGCTATTTTATGATGTCACATTTAAATCTTAGAATAGTATTTATAATTTATGAAATATTTATAATATTTATGTTTCTATTGTCTGTTCCAAAATTCAGAAGTAAGGTAGAATGAAGAAAGGAAAAATAAATCAGAGCCAGATCTTACTGATGAGGTAGGTTTTAGCCGAGACAGAGTTATCCCTATAAAGTAGGCTTGCCAGAGCAGGTTGACACTGAACGAGCTAGAGTTGTATGGGTGATGTTTTTTAAGTGTCCAGAACCATTTCTATTACTATTAATGTTAACTACTGCATTTAATAATATAATATTGTTTTTCTAGCAAACTTGCGGAAAACTTGCTACCAAGAAGGTTAGAGACATAGAGCATGACTTATGAAGAGAGTTTGAGGAGGCTAAGGAGCGATGTGATAGATCTTGTGGAAAGGAGAGTGTGAGTACTTAAAGGAGAGCTACAGAGATGACGTAAAGAAACTTACCTCAGTAGTAGTAGATTGAAGCTGGAACAGGTTACCTATCCTCATGTGTTTTCAAGACTTTAAGATAAAGCCACTGCTGATCTGATCTGGAATTGAAGATAGTCCTCCTTGAAACAGGAGATTGAATCATATGACCTTAAGAGATCCCTTTCAACTGAAATTTCTATGATTCTAAATAGAAAATGGGAAAAAAAATAATCTTCTCAGATGTGTAGCATTTGAAATCAGATTAACTAACTACTGGGTTAGCACATTTTCTCTTTCCAGTAACAGAGCCTGGAGTATTTACATCCTTGTTTTTATGTGTTAGCACAATGGTCCTGAGAAGTACTGTCACACTCTTTTAACTCCTTTAGCTAAATAGTGAAAGAAGTGGAATTATAATTACCTCTGATATAGAATACTACACTGAGATTAACTGCCTTTAAGAAGCACACTCTCTGTTTAACTCTGTAGTTGTGCATAATACTGTTATGCGCATAATACTACATTAAATTCCTCCCAGTTTTTTCCCCTTTTCAGTAAGATTTATTTATTTATTTATTTATTTGCTTATTTGGTTTTTCATTCCCCCCACAAGAGCTTTCGTTCGATGTACTGGTTTGTTTCCCATTGTTACTCTCAGCAGTTGCTAATTACTTTGTGGCCAGGAACTGTCTGGTCAGAAAACATTGGTGTTTTTTTAATACATTGAGAGGCAATGATTCCCAGAAAATTATATATATATTACAACACCTCAAATTATTTTCTGCTGCTGATATTGGCAATTTGAAGTTTCTAATACAAGAGATCGGGTCTAATGAGAATGATGTAGTAATGGGAACCACATCTGTGTTCTTTTTTCTCTGTTCATTAATAAGTATCCTTTGTTTTTCTCCTCTCTCTTAAAAAAAAGTCTCACTTTTCCATCTGCACAAGGTACCCATGTAACACCTATTACAATTTAAACAAGGCTCAATGAAAGTGCAAGAGGCCACTCACAACAACCTGGCAAAATTTTTATGTAAAACCAGGTTAAAAGAGATTTACATGTATATGTCTGTATGGAAGCGTGTTGATTAAATGTGCAAATGCAAAGTTCCTTTTGTGTACCAAGGTCTGGTTTGTATCTTGAGACTGTACTCAGAGATTGTGTGGGGCATAGTAATCTGGAATTTCTGCCTTTCTTTCTCCCTTTCTCCCCATCAGACTTCACAGAAGATCTTTCTTAGAAAAGACCTCTTGGCCACACTCAGGGCACTTATACTCAGGGAAGAGTCATCTGAGAGGAGTAATGACTCAGCCCCATTCTGTGCTGGCCAACATTGGAGAAACTACTACATAAGAGAACTTCTATATATTTTTAATTTTAAAACAGTCTAAATCAAGGCAGAAGGTAACTCTTGATTCTCCCCTAGTGTGAGAGTATAGCTGACATGCTGCAGCTGATTTCTAAGACAAAAATTCGCTACTCGTTTACTGAATTTAGTTAATGAAAGGAATTGTTGGCTAGTCTATATACATTGAGAAACAATGTCATCCCCTTACTCTTAGAAATATAACTCCTGAGAAATGTATACATATCATAACATTGATAAACTTGTAAAGAAGTGTTTTCCTAGTTTTCAGCTGTAGTAGCTGTTGATGTCAATAAATATATCTTCACTTCCATCAGATCCCTCTGTAAGACCGGCCTGTCTATATCCACATTGCAGATCTTTGCAGCCCCACAAGAGCAACCACACCATGTCCAAGGTACCCCATTCAAAGTGGGTCCAGCTCAGGCATGACACCCCTTCCAGACCTGGTTGTGACATTTGCACAGCCCTCTGATGTCAGAATTAGAGGCAGCATAGCTTGCTTGGAGCTTCCTGTCAGCTCGCCCTTCGGCACTCTGCTGCTCTTGCGATACAGGGCTGCGGTGGGAAGAGGGAGCTTGCACCAGCAAGGGCGAGCAGCAGGACTGCATAGCACAGGTTGACAGAAGTCTGGCTACTATGGGGACTACTTATCTGCCTGTGCACCCCAGAAAAAGTGGCCACAGGGCAGCACAACCTCCTTTTAAAAAACTATGGTGGCAGTTGGTAGGAGTGGACGGGATGGATATGACTGCAGTCATTCATACAGAATTGCCATCAAAGCACAAAAAGGAGTTGATCACCTGCAGTGTTTGGGTCTAACATGCAAAGCAGGTTGTCACTGCCCAGAATCACCATGGGCTGTGACACAGCTGCTTGCTGTATAGATATGGATTGCATGGATATTGTGCTCTTGCTTTAAGAGACAATGTCAAAAGAGAGGCTGTTAAAGCCAAGACTAAGTTCCATTTTTGCATATCTTCAGTTCCAGCATAATCCCATTTTTTTTTGACCAGGTAACTCTCATAAACTCTTTACCATAAACAGAGATAACTAAGAAGTATTTTAAGGACTTTCATTGGGGGAAAAAAAAAAAGAAATGGTTAGTTTGAGATTAATTCCATCACCGCCTGTAGGATTGTGGTCCAACATAACGATGAGACTGAAGAAGTGTTCAAAAGAAGAAGAGAAATCATTGTATTGCTTATAGGTCCTTATTCATTACCTTGTTGAATGCAAAGTAATGACAACAGTTTGTTTAATACAAGCAGTGTTTTTCTTGATTTCTACTTTCTCATTGTAAGTGTGGATCATATTTAGAGGCCAGAGTACGAAGGAATCTCTATAGAAAGCATAATTCATGTATCTGCATAGCGGTGTTTCCTTTTGCAGACAGAAGGTGCTACATACATTTGAGTAGATTGTGGATGAAACAGAGAATAAATCACAGTCCAATGAAATGTCAGGATTGAAAAAAACAAATCTCAACATTTTTGCTCACATCAGATTAAAAAAATTGAAAAATAGAGGGCAATATTTGCTTGTGCAGAGCTCATGGTTGTTACGTTTCCAATACCTGGATCTTACTCTGAGCCTGCTTGAGTACATCCATACTAAACTGCAGTGGGCTCTCTGGATATACTGTTGAATGTTGAGCTTTGTGGTGCTCAGTGAAATTTTTAACAAACAATTACAACCCAGCTGTTTTCAACAGATCAGCTGAGCACGCGACATATGACAGAATCACAGCGTAGAATGAAATGGCTCAGGCCATCCTAACACTTGAAAAGGGCTTTTTTTTTTGTTTTTGTTTGTTTTAGTTTTCTTCTTTTCCTTGTCAGTTTTTATCTGTAATTGGAAAACTAATAAATACTCATATAATCCAAATTTATTGGATCTCTTTAGAGAACTTCTGGGTTAAATGGATTTAACTCAACAAACAGAATGCAATTAACAAGGTGAGCTATAATTAAAATAATCCATTCCACATTCCCTGGGCAATATAAAAAGCAAAGGAGCTGGTGTGATATTTGTTCGCTGGATGACAAGCCATTGCTGCCATCATTCTCCATAGGGCTGGCCTTAAAAGAATGGGGAGATCAGAGAGTCCAGAAAACAGATGGCTGGCTGTTGCACGCACAGGCTCTAGAGAGGTGGGCCATACCGTGGATGACTTGCAACATCTGCCCACCAACTTTGGACTTATCAGATAGGTACAGCATACTATGTGCCCAGAGAGAGGACATTTTGTGAAATGCAGTTATTAATAACATCTTGAACTGTAGATATACACAGTGTATAAATTCAGAGTTTAAATTATCCTAAAGTGACACACGTGGCAGATTGTGTCCAATCAAGTGCAGACTAGTGGGAAAATAGTTTCGTGTTTTCCTCTGCTCTTTATGTTTCTTCACAAAGTTTTTCACTGGCTTCAACTTTACCCACTTTTATTACACCCACAAAAGCAAGAAGTCAGTGCAGAACTGCCCTCTCTTTCACACATAACTAATAAGGAGTATGATACTCATCCAGAAAATTCACAGCCTGTATCTAATTGTGTGACCCTTACTCTTTCTGAGACATCCACAGTAGCTGTCAGCACTGAGTTCAGGTACTGGAAGCCGTATAGCCAAGTCACTGTGGGTTTAATGTATCTATGTGATCATCCGGAGGATCTCTGTTCTTAGGGTTGTGTGGAAATATCCCGAGTATGACCACCCTGCACAGCTGGGCTGGAATACTGTAACCCACAGCACAGCCCTTGAAGTAACTCACCTACTTTATTAGTTGCTTGTGATTTTGTATGTCCAATTTGAGGAACTCCGAAGGAATCTTAGCTTCAAAAATGTCTTGATTATTAACTGTCTGAACCGCATGACCAGTGCAAGAAGTTAAGGATCTGACCGTTGACTAGAACAAGATTGACATTCTGTAGTCATGTAATTTCATTTTTGTATCTACATGGTAATAATGCCTTGCACTGCCCTGGTAACACTGATGCAGGTGCTGCAAAATCCACAAGAATTATAAGTATGTATCTTTAAAAATTCATTAGCTAAAAGGACATGAGTTCTAAATCAAGACATTTATTTAATTTTAACCTTTTCCCCCTAGCTGACGAGGAATACACCTGGCAGAAGTCCTTAGAATTGCAGTATATACGTCATTCTGTTAAAGTGCACCAATGCTCAGCTATGCTGTTGTAACCTGGAATTAGTATAAAGCAAAAACATACTTCATGGAGTCTAGGGCTTCCCTTTTAAGGCATCTTAGTTTCAAAAGACATGATAATCTCTTTACCTATTTTTAAGGAAATACCAGGTTAGCAGTTAACTGTTTCTATAGTGCATTGGAGGACACTGCAAGTTCCGCAACAGGTAGTAGCAAAGGGCATATTTTCAGTTAAACAGAGCCAGATACTCTGCAGTGTCCTCCCCACTAAGGAAGCTCCGCTGTTTCTGGTCTGTGCAAATTTGCTGCCTTTTCCATTTTGCTATTCAATTTTTTTTTTTTTTGACCAAAAGCACTATGAAACAGACATTTCGTACAACAAAGGGGTGATCCCCTAAGACATTTTACGATCACCCATGCTTAATATTTTTAAGCCTTATTTTGGCTCTGTCTCACACACATGACACTCTTGCCCTTGACAGATCTGGTGCACACCTTAGCTTTCATTCGCTTCAGTTTTGTTTTGGGTCTTCATGAATTAGGAGGATCAGAAACAGCACTTTTTCTTAGTTATCAGGTGTTTTACCAGGGCTCATCATGGTCTGTTCTCAGAAATGAAACAATTTCACGTGAGCAAAGAGTCATTTTCATAGTTCTTCTAACAGGGAGCAGACTTTCTTTCTAATTTTAAAAATCTTTAAACAAATTAAATTGCTCATGTTAACAAGATTGTGTCCTGAGCTGTGAACAGCAAGAAAAGGTAATCCAAAAATGCCAGTGGGGGGAGCGTTGACAGTTAGCATTATATAGGTCTACAAAAGCTGATGTTGGAACCATTAAGCAAATGTGCACCATTGGCTGATAACAGCCGTATGTGTTGGCACATGTTGGCATGTAAATCTGTACAGCAGATAAAAATGTTTTAACAGGAAATGTTTGTAAAATGGCTTGAAGCCTAGGGCACAAATTGAATATTTACTAACAAAACATAATTACTGATGATATGTCTTTGCTGGTTAGTTTTCCTGTTTAAATCTTTTTTTTTTTTTCTCCCAGTCTTTGCAACAAATAAGCTCTCAAAACACACAGAGGAACAAATTTGTGTTAAATGTGAGGGTTCCTTTGAAAAGATACTGAGATGCAACAAGCTTGACCTGTCTTACTCCATTCTCTTTATTTCTACTCCATTTTTATTTTAAAAATCTGTCATAGACAAAGGAAAATTGCCTAGTGCCACAAAAAATGTGACTGTGACAGAAGTTTATATATTTTGTGAGGGATTTGGTAAGAAACGGTCTCAGAGCTTTTTGGGTGGTCTTGTTTTGATTTGGGTTTATCAAGAGTATATTCCCTGTATAGAAGATATATTCAAAGTAATTCAAAGTATTCTGCCCTTTTAAAATCTATCTTTCGAAACTACTAACTCCCTCACCCCTTGAATTTATGAAGTGGAAGTGTGAAATATAAAGGTGGTCTAGATACAGAGAAGTAAGATATCAGTTCACAAATATTGTTTCATGTCCAGCCATATCTGCCACGTGAGCAAATGTGTATGAAGGTTTTAGTTATTATTTTCAGTCAACCAGTATATAAAGCACTGGCTTTTTAAAATTACCTTAAGGTTATGATGGGAATAAAATGCACAGATTCTTAGAAATGCTCTTTAGGAACATTTGGGGTTTTTATGATTGAAGAACTCTGTTCTGCAACAGACGAAATAGAACATTTTCCAATTAGGTTGTATTTTAATAAAACATTTTCTCTTGACATTTAATTTCTTTAATATAATAGCTTGTTTCTCCATATTTTTAAAAAAGCAGGAAGACATGAACCCCTTTATCTTTTTGAAATCTCAAGTGTA
This sequence comes from Ibidorhyncha struthersii, assembly GCA_013398815.1. Classification (NCBI taxonomy): domain Eukaryota; kingdom Metazoa; phylum Chordata; class Aves; order Charadriiformes; family Charadriidae; genus Ibidorhyncha; species Ibidorhyncha struthersii. Next base: position 193,557 of record VZSZ01001115.1, on the reverse strand, counting down.
TTTCTGAGATTTTTCTGGAGCCCCATTCAAGTATTTTTCTGGTTCCTTAGATGACCTTTCTGCTGCTTGAGCTAACTCAAAACAGATTATAGCAATAATTAATAAATAACAACAATCCATGTAATAGTAAGGAATAAATAGAGCAAAATTCACAACAGTGTACCATGTGAAATGGAACTTGCTGTGTGCCTTTGTCAGCAGCATCTGTGAAGCAACTGGGGATCAGGACAATGCATTATAAGTGTGTATTTAAACCAAACATTATCTGACATTCAACTATTTTGAACATGGTATGCAAGAATTAATTAATAGCAGCTCCACTTATAATAATTATATATGTAATGCTCACCTGAAGCAATGTACAGAGGAAAGACAATCAGTTTCTCAGATCCTCCTCCTTTATGGAGGGGGTGTTTTTTCCCCTTGACTTTTTTTTTGCTTTCCCCTCTGTTAGTGGTTTGTGTGTAGTTCCAAGAACTATTCATATAGCATTACAGTTTTATTCACACTAACTAACGGATGCTTGGAGTCTTATGTTTGCTTTTTTCCCATGCTTTGAAAAGCTGGAAAAAATTTCAAACCCAAGCTATTAAAATATAATAATGATTTATTGGAAATAATGCCATAGGGAGGTGAATGAGGTAGCTCGTACCTCTCGTAACAACTGGCATTACTTTATTTTCAAATTTAGGTTGCAGGAAACATACTGGGTTTATATTTTGAAAGTTTTTATTGCATTATAGTTTTTCAAGGGGATTTTGTTGGTGTTGATTTTTTTTAATTAATTCTGAAACTCAGAAGTATAAAAGTACAACTTAGATGTTGTACTATTTTTTTCTCTGCATAAATGCCTCTACTCATCCCTGAGCTTCTTATATGTATTTTCATATCCTGCCACAATTACAAAGTCAGCAGTATTTCGAGATAAAATATTTGCAGTTGTCCAACTGTTACCATTTATGCACTATTACAGATTTTCTCTAATATTACAGATATTCTTTCCTATCTTTTAGTCAACTTAAAACAATTTCATTGTGTAATGCCATCTGGTTTATGAGGTAGTCTTGGTGCATTCATGAAAATGCAGATTGCCAGACAATGAAAACAGAGCATGTAGACCATTTCTGTCCTACATCTCACTGGCATGCTGTGAAAAGTAAGAGATACTTTAAAGATATAGCAGAGTTAAAGAATAATTTTAGCAATATAAGTATAACCACTGTCTCATAACATCCAATGAATAACATATCCCTTCATTCTTCTCACTTCTGTTACCCATTTGTGTGGACTGATGCAGCTGTGAAGTTCTTTTGGTTGAATCTTAAGATACTGAATTTAGCATTCACACTAACTTACACAGATTTATCACATTCACTGGAGGGCTTTAGCTTTCAGATGCTCCATCAGTTTGATAACTTTATATATGAACTATTTAATTTTGACAATTTTTGTTTATGGCTTTTTTTTTCATGTACAGCAACTTAGTATTTATCATATGTAATCAGGCTGCTGCTCACCACTTTAGTTTTTACCTTAGCTAGTGACACAAAGGTGGTAATTTATAGGATTAAAACCAAAACTTGGTGCATTGAAACTCAGATCATTACTTTGTGCAAGTCAGCGATGACTGTAAATTCCTTACTTCTGTAATAATCTTCTTGCATTCTTTAATGTGAGCTTAAATTGTTGTCTTACGTTGCATAGATATAAAACTTCATGTTCTTTTCTAAGATTTTCCAGTCATTATAAAAATCTTCCCCCAGATCTTTGTTTTGCTGCTGTTTGAGACTGAATTTATCATGGGATTGTACCAGCCGATTTCACAGTGTTTTAGGAACAGTGGTCTCATGTCTTCAGAAAAAATATACTTCCATTTTCCCGGGCTTGTATAACTTGGGTGTGCCAAAAAGGAAGGAATCATTGATTTGTGCTTCTGACAAGATTGTTTTCTTTTTTTCTTTCCTTTTTTCTTTTTTTTTTTTAAGTAAGCTATCTTAATTCTTATATTGATGCTGCCATGTATCTCTCCTATTTAGTGGCAACATGCTGGAGAGGAAATGGGTATTATTTATTCTCCAGTGTCCAGAGGTCACTTGGCATTGGAACAATTGCAGGGCAGGGTTCAGAGTGTTAGGTGACCTGTGAAGCGGGAAATGTTTTTTTCCTTTTGATTAGGCTATCTCATTCTGCCTTTTTTTTTTTCTTCTTCTTTTTTGGTAAGTGGTCAGAATATACTCCTTGTTGCTGTGTTTGCAACTGTTTTTCTAAGCTAATTTTAGTCTCGAAAGTATAAAATTTTCCATCCAGACTATACTGCTAAAAAGATATCAGGTGTATTTGGGGTTTGTTTTTTTATTTATTTATTTTGAGTCTACATTAGGCTATCTGTATTATATGTACATCTTTTAGCGTGTTATTTAAGTTCTCTAACACAAAGGTGGATCTTTGTTTTTGAAGGTGGATCTTTGTTTTTGATTGTTTATAACTCTACTAAACTTTATCCTTTTGGACTGAAATTCTTCATTCCAGCTGCTTGCCTGAGGCTAAATATGGTTCATCTGTTTCCAAGAAAGAGACTAGGGAAATAATATGTTCTGCTTTGTTAAGCATGATACTAGGAATGGGTAGGAAAGGGAAGAAATTGGGAGAAGCCTGTGGAGAGAAGATGGGAACTAAGTGAGCAGAAAGGGGCAACAGTGAAGAGCTAGAAAATAATAAAACAGTTTGGTATGATGTCAAATTGAAGAGAATTAGGCATATGGGCTTAACATGGAGAATATGGGTAGAAGGATATGCCCATATAAATATATTTATGATTTCCAAACTTTACTATTCTTTCTCTGTTAGTGGACATCAGTGAAACCCATTGGACAATTTCTCATCTACATCCAGCTCTTCTGTCCATCTCTCAGCTCTGTGTCCTGCTGGCTCTATGGCAGGGATCTTTATAGTAAGCACACCAGGGCCAGAGCACCAGTTTGAGCCCCCGCCTGCACTAATCCATCCCGCTTGGTCCCTGACACATTGGTGGTTTGGGCCAGCTAGTGCTCTTTGAGACAGTACCTGAGGGACTAAATCCCAGGGGCCATTCCCAAAGGAGCAGTATAAACAAGATAAAATCAAGTTTGGCTCCCTCCACAGTTTTCCATCACTATCTCAGCACGCTTTTCACAATCAAATACTCCCATGTGCTGTCATGTCTTATCCCAGGGCACGGCGCACAAGCAGTTGCATGCAAAAAAAAAAAAGTACCACTGTGAGTGACTGCAGTCCTTCCTCCTGTTATTTCAGACACTTCAAACTAGAAAATGCAACAAACAAAAAAAAACCAAAAGAACAGAACAGAAGCAAATAATTACTTTGCCTTAGAACCCCCTGTTTACTGTATGAGAGAAGATCTAAGTTGGTGCCATTTGACTTCAGGACTAAGAAATGTTCCCTGGGCTGACTTTATTTCAGTGTTTATGTAGACAATGCACGTTCCTGGTGCTGTTAGTTAATTCAAAAGGCAGTGATCTTTGTGATGAAGATGGAAAATCTGCTTATCGTTCTTCTGCGTTCATGTTGGTTTGATGTCGTATAGCGGGATGTCATTTTTCTAACTGCTCTTTCCTGCTCCCCCCCCAACAAGTAAAATTACCGAGCAAGCCATGGTCCTGTGGAGCATGGTTTCCAATCAAATCATGTCTCATGATGGGCTCAGGCTGCCACCTTTCTTTCTATAAGGGCACACAGCATTTCTTTCAACCAGGCAGATATCTCTTTTCCCAGCATTTACAGAAATAGTTGTTGGTCTTTGCCAGCCTTGTTTGAAATCAGCCAAATAACTTTTGGGTTCAAATGTTAACAGCATGGGTGCATTATCTACAGTATCATGTCTTTAGGAAGCCAGACCAAAAAAAAAGATGTTAGAAGAATATTATTAAGGTGGTAAAGTCGAGCTGGAAAATTGAGGCAGGGCTGCCTGTACGTTTGGCTAGGCAAGGCTATACTTATATGAGCAGACACTATCATGTGGTCAGAGCAGACAGTGTTGTCGGAGCTCGTTTGCTGTGATGTTAAACCTTCATTGGTGAATTAAAGAAGCAGAAGACCTGCAGAAAGGTTTGTTTCTTAAATGATATCCTGGAAAACTGAATTTTATTCTTGTCAGTGCCACAAATTTCTAAGTCATTCTAGACAAGTCAGGCTAAACTTTTCACAAATCATTCATTTAGGTATTCCGCATTTTCTAGAGGAATCTAAGATCTGAGGTTGTGCTACTTCTCAGTATGTCAGCCTAACTTCACTGAGGGTTACCCTGTGTCAGGGATTTTCTGACGTGAATTTCCTCAATGGCAAAGGTGGTGAACTCCAGAAGAAGCATTACAAAATGGTAAATTGCAACAATTTGCACAGACAAGATACTGCAGGTCCTTGAGTGTTCTTCCCTCCTGCTGATTTCTGTTCAGAGGAAGGGTTTTCTTATCAGTTTGTCTTTTCTCTTTACTAGGTCTCTCAGCACTTCTCATAATTGTTTATTGCAATTGTGACTCAGGTGCTGATCACAGTGTGCCTCTTTCCACTGAAATACCTCAACAACCTCTGTGCCATTGTGCTTTAAAACGCTGTAAACATAGTGCCTTAGAGGCCAGCCCCTATTCAGATGACTAAAAAAAAAAATCTGGTTCTAGTGAAGTAAATGAGAATTTATGTAGATTTGTGGGCTTTTTTTTTTTTTTTAAGGAACAAGAATGGCTCTGAACTTATTTAAATGTAGGGATAAAATACTGTTCCAACTGAGATGACTTAACATTTTGGATTTTTTAATGACTAGAATTTAACGCTCAAATTTTTTGTGGCGTATGATGGTTTTCATTCCTTCATGCACCAAAACTTCTCAAAATAGTGGAATTCATCCATTCATCTATTACTGATGCAGCAGTCCACCATTCCTGTGTGCGTATGGAGAGAGTTCTATTATTAATAGAAAAACAAAGCAATGTTACGAGTACTGGGTATATTTATAATTGAGACTTCTGAAATTCCTTTGAGTGTGATATATCTTTCATCTGTTCCAGCTACTGGGAAGGAATAAAGTTTCTTAAAACAACTGCTGAGTTAGAATTTGAAAGATCTTTCCTGTATTCTTTCTTGTCCCAATTATAACTTGTTGGGAAGTTTCATGTGTTTATATATGCTTATGCTTTATCCAAAACACTGATTTCACCTAAATACAGTATCTGAAGAAATAAAAATTTCACATTAGGCAATATCTACTTGAATGCATCATTGGTTTCATAAGGATGGGCAGCATATTCCCTAAGCTCTTTATAAAAATATAGTGTCTTTTTTTCAACAGAATATTTTCTGGAGACTAAAAATGTGCTTTGAAGTGTCCTAAATTTTAAAACGCTACTTGATGCAGAAAGTGGCTCCTCTGGGCTTCTTTGATATCTGTGTTTTATATTTTGCAAGATGGTCCTGTGTTAGAAATACATTATTTTAATTATTAATCACATTTTATTATTGCTTTATCAGTCATTTTGTCATATATTCAATAACTGTTACTACTGTGCAGTACTGGAAACTTTTTAGTTGAACATGTTCAGAAGGAGAAGAAAAATTAGGTTCTTATGTGGCAAGGCAGGGAAAAAAAATGGGATAGTCCTGTATTTGTGCTCTTTATTTTGATGTCTTTATTGTGTATCAGTAAATGTCTTCAACATTGATACTACTCTCAATTTTTATACTCGTATGTCACTGATGTATATTTATATACAAACGTTACTTGAATAAAAATGTTCTTCACTGCTTGTACACTGCACTGAAGTCTACTACTCATTTAGCTGAAGTCCTTTTATACTCTCACACTGCTGACAAAAGTAATCTACTTCTTGCAGTCAGTAATGCAAAGTTTAAATTGGAAACTCAGATCCTCGGGTCTTAAAAATAATTCCTTAACATTTTAGATCTACTAATCAGGTTATCAGAATGGGGATATTAAGGCCTGTGATGTGGCATCACCTTGTTTCCATGATTAACTTACCTTCCCAGGTTTTCAAGGAGATTCTGCTGCAGACGAGGTCTAAAGCATTAAGTTTAATGGATTAATCAAGATGAAAGAGAGAGAGTGATCTGTCCAAATGTGCATTGATTCATCTCAAAAACACTTAAAAATGAGAATGCTACCGAAAGCCCAGCAGCTGTAGATTTATCAGTATATAAAACCTGAGAGACCAATTCATTCTGAATCGTCAGATTAGCGGATCAGACGCCATTTTCAAACCCAATTAGATGTGTTCCTCAAACAAGGAGAAAGTCATTTCTCTAAGGGCAGATTTTATCAAGTGCTTCTCAATAGTTTCTGGGATTAATGCTAAGTAATAAGTAGATTTATCACATTATTAACTTACTAATACCATATCAAACAAGCATCACTCTCCTTTGCCCTGCTGTAATAGCTACAAGTCTGATGTCATGCTTATTTTTGTTAAAAATTTTAATTAAAATTCCAGACACAAAGAAGAGAAAGTGCTCCAGGCTTGGTAGGTTGTATTTTTATTTTAATTCTAACATCAATGTTCTTGTCATTGGTTTTATATATCTTTTCCCTAATCCAAAATATTACCTGTGATTGTACTTTTGAATGTCCAGTTTTGCTCTTCTACAGGCAGGTGGCTATCTTTCACTGCCTGTCAGTCCCTGATCATCAGCCAGTATTAGGAAGATACCTCTTTTTGTGATAAAATCTTGCATAGCTGTCCAAGGGATCAGACCAGCAGAAGGAGAAGAGACCGTTTCTTTCATAACTTTTGGAATGAGGCGTGGTCAGAAATAGCTTTGTGGTCGCTGCATCTTTAGATCAGCAACTTCCCTTTGGGAAACATACAGATTATAAATCTCTTTCTTTTTTCACAGACTGGACAGATAGCTTTCTGTAAGTATTACTCTTTTACATTTGTAAAAATTGATTTTATAAGAAGGCAAAGTGCCGAATTCTTTAACAAGAGGGACAAAGAAGACATTTAAGTGTATCATTAAAATGTTAATAAATTATTGGCAACATGCTGGTGCTCTGAAAAGAACATTGTTGGTGTATCATAGTTACATCAGATTTCCAGCTTTAGGCCTGTTCTGTCTCTGTTAAAGAGGGTTTTTTTATATTGTTATTACATTTTCAACAGTCGTGAGTCAGAACACCGAGTCCTGATCCACACAACATTTGATGGTTCAAAGAAGTCTTTTGCTTTACTAAAAACTATTGTTTGTTAGCAGTGTCGAGAGAACTAAAAGGTAGGCTGAAAAACCTAAAAACTGAGGAGTGATCGCATCAAGTATTCGAGTTTCTGGAATAGCCAAAGCTCCTTTTATTGGTAAAAGAAGGAAAAAAGAGAGTTAGGTGCCAGGATGTAGCTCTTTTGCAACAGCAAGAAAACTTTCTAATCTTTAGTTTTGCTGCCTCACAATTTTGCTACCTCATTAAGATGTGGAGTGGTGGTTCTGAGTTATTGGATAGTCTCTCACAGTCCAAGTAACACTACCTGAACTGTATGAGAGTAGTTGAAGTGGAAAAAATAACTTCCACTAGAGCATATTTAATTCATCTGTCGGGTCTGTACACTATATGTTGAAGTAATACTAGTGGAAACAATACCTACTTAGTTGCTTTTATGTTTATGACATGTTTATGATGCAGTGTCTTTCATGGTTATGTTTATTAATTATGCATATAAAGATACATTTTTCCCTCTTCGTGCCTCCGTGTTGTCTCTCCATGTCACATATTGTCATTTCAGGACAAGATACTTGGCAGTGTCAGAATCACAGTCATTATCACAGATGTCAGAATTAGGCAAGGAATAGTCAGGATATTTAAAATAAAATAATTTTGTTGGTTTATCTAGTCTCACAGTAGGGCCTTAGTTTCCATTTTCACACTTCCAATAATCCAGTATGGTTTAGAACTGCAATAGCACTGGAAAGTTTAGGATATTGGATCACTTCTTCTGGTGTTTGATGTAGGTTGCATTATTTTCAGCATGATGACAGATAATCGACAACAGGAATGGAGAATATACTGAGGCTGTTTTATAAGGTGCTCCTGAAGAGCGAGTGAGGTGTGTGTGAAGCATCACGGGCAAGACAGGTGATGAATCTATACCGAGCTGGTTGCAAGACCATGTGAAAAGTGCCGTCTCCCACTATCCCCCTTTTAAAGGAAAACAGCTATCAACATTGCATTTTACCTGACATTGTAAGACTACACATATGTATTTGTTTTTTGCATGTATGTATGTGTGTGATACCTAGTTTTTTTGATTTGGAAATATCTGCTGTATCATGTGAGACAGAGTGCTGAGGTGTACTGTGTAGTCTTTGATCCTAATCCAGTTTAGGTGTCTACGAAGAGATGCTTCTGGGCATCAGGAGCTCTAGTGTGTTGATACAGTTATGCCACAGCTGCACAGGGCTGCACAACTTGGGTAGAAGTTTCTCCTAAGGCTTACAATATCACTATTTTGGATCTACCCCAGTGAGACTTTAGGTTACTCTTAGGGCACTTTGTCTCATTCTTTTTCTTTTTTTTTCCTGAAGTGTAAACTTTCCTCTGAGACTTTCAGTTGTAAAGATTATACATTATTAGCCTCATTAAGAAACCAACAGGGAACTTGCTGGAAAATAAGCTCAGATGAATGAATTATTGTAATTATTAATTTATTTTACGCTCGAAGACTGTATTACCCTCCTGTCTTTTCAGAAAACGGTAGTCCACTTGCTTTCATTTTGTCTGTTTATTTTTCCTAAACAGCTGTACAGGATTGTAAGCCATTTTGTTCTCTGTAGAACAATGCCGTAAATCTCTATGTCTTTGTACTTAGGTTTGAGTCATTTTTCATCGCATCAGTCTTATTTTTAATGTACAACATCTTAATGCGTGGTGCTGGAAATGCATGATTTATTTGTGATAGTCTGCTGCTGTGTAGGATTTTATTTGCTGTATTAATAGAAACTCATCACCTTTACCTTTGCCGTGGGAGGTGAAAGAGCTTAATTCTCTCTGACTCAAACAGTACTAATCTGCAAACACAACTGAGCCAGGAGATGTTATTTGTCATTCCTCTGTATAAACTCAGGTTGAAAAAGATATAGATATTAATATTTCAAGATAAAAATACTTAACTAGGAGCCCATGTATTTTCCTTTTTTTTCCTAACTCTTTGAGGGATCTAAAAGCATGTTACATTGTACAGCTTATAAGGTTTTCTTTTTTATTTATTGTCGTGACATTAACTGAAATAATAAACTAAAGGTCAGTAAATCAAAATCTCTTACCTTTTCTTGATTAGTTTATGAGAATTCTGCCCTCTCAAAGGCTTTGACAGTATGATGAGAATGGAAACATTTTGCATGCAATTTTTATTTTCTGAATAATATTCTATAAAGCTGACTATGGACAAGTGACAAATAGAACTGTACACGCTTATAACTGTAATTCATTTTCAAAGGAAAAGGAAAGTAGGATGGAAGAATGAAAGAAAAGAGGAAGATGGAGAGAGAAAAGGAGGAAGGGAGAAAATAAACCTAGAGTCCTGAATTTATTTTTCGACATAAGACATTGCCCGCCCCCTTTAAAGGACTGCGGCTAGATGCTTTGGTTCGTAGTTACTATTTAGTTCCTATTTGTAAGATGATCCTTTAAGGAAGAACAGTAAGTTTCTAAAGATCACAGTATTTGTGTATCAGAAAGGTACACAGCAAAGTACTATATGAAAACCATATTAATACTGTATTAAAACCACATTAATTTTGGACACAACGTTTCTCACCAGGTAGACATCTATGATTTCTTTTATGTTTCCTTCAAATCTCATTTTCCTCCTGATGATAAATGTGACAGATTCTTTGCTGACTCTGTGGTCTGTTGTGATGGGCTGCTGGCTCATTTATGAGTTACCTTACCTCAGTTAATTCATCCTGCACAGAGCTCCTTTTCACCTTTGCTTTTATATAATGTTATCCCAGAGAATTGATTCAAGTAAACAGAAGAGTCCACCTTCAGAGGACTGAAAAAAGCATTTCCCACAGCATATTAGAAGAGTGAGGACCTGTCAAAAGAAGGTTGCCATAAATGCACAGTTCAGCTAACCTCAGTTACCCACGTGAATGACAATTGAGTAGCAGTATTGAATAGGCATCTTATGGAAGTTAGACTCCTACCTTGTTACTAGAACGCTATGTTTATTTTATCGACACACACATTTTGCAAGTCTGCATTTATTTGTGCATTGATATTTTGACTAATCCATATTAATGAAATTATATACAGAAAACTGTAACTTAATTACATGGTAAGCAGGAGTGATGCATTGCAGTCATCTTAATGTACTTGCACATCCCCTGAGACTATTGGCAGCATCTGTTAATCTACTCACTATTGTATTAGTAGTGATTGGCAAAACCGGCAAAAACAAGCCCTCCCTCCTACCATTCACATAGTTCTAAGTATGTATTGTATTTTACTTTACACTGGGAAGAAGTTTGAAATAGAAGTCAGTGATACATAGTTAATGGAAGAATGAAACCCTTTGTGTGTGTGTGTTTGAAAACATAACCCTCCTATTTTTTCTTTAACTTGGAAATTTTCATTATTAGGAAGTCAGAAATTCAGAGTAAAAGTAGTTAGATCTACTGAGCATATCCTTGGGTCCTTCCAAAAACACCTTTGAAGAATGGTGGAGGTAAAATACTGCTTGTTTCTCCTGAAAAAAAAACTGGTTCAAATCACAGCTGTCGTCACAGAGGTCAAATTCTTCTACTACTTGTCTTCAACATAGGAAGTCATTATATGAAGTCAAGGACTAATAGTTGTAATGCCTAATATCCTCTTTGCATTTGAGGATGTATGGATGTATTTCATCATAGTACGAATTTAGATGTTTTCCAGTTTCGTAGTACATTCCCAAACAGTGATCATTGCACTGAAATAATATACATGAGAAAAACCATACTTAGAGACAAGACAAGCAATACAGACAAAGACATAGTTAGAAAAATATGTGTGTTTGTTAGCGTGTATGCTACAATTCTAGGAGTAACTTCAATTGCAATAGGAACTGACAAACACTGGGAAATTTGGTATGCTCCTACCTGAATTACAAGAGTTGAACAATGCTTATTCTCTCTCTCCTCTCTCTCTCTCTCTTTCTCTCTTGTTTTAGTTTTGTCTTTTTTGGGGAAAAAGAGGCTTAGGAATTTTAACCTAAAAGGGAGAGGAAAAAAAATATCCGTTTTATAAAACGGAAATTGTAGCTTATGATTTATGGACCTTGTTGATTACCAATCATCTTGTAACACTAAAAGTGACGCTTGTGAACATTTTTAATATTTTCAAGTGTTAGGTTTTGGGGGTTTTGGCTGGTGGTGGTGGTGTTTTTTTTTGTTTTTTTTTTTTTTGTCAAAACAACAGAGAAAAGTAAAGATTGAAATTATAGACCACGCAGCAAATTATAGACCATCCACCACATCCTGTAATATGGCATGTGATATCATGTTATGTCCATTCTAGAAAAAAAGCGTGTTTTTAAAAACTTTCTGATGGTACTATTTATTGTTTCTATGCATATTTCTTGACCTGGACCCTTTTGGCTTTTAATCCCTTTTAATCACTTCTGTATATTGTAGTCTTCAAAGTGATTCTGAGGGTAAATCAAGGTAAGTGAAATGAAGAGGATGCTTATGATGGAGTTCAGCTTGTATAGAAGTGAGTGTGCATATCAGTCTAAATTACATACTCATTATAGAAGCAGAACACGCTGTTTTGAGTTGCTAGAAATAATCACGAGGACTGAAAATGTTATTCATTACAGAACAGTTCCAGTGTTTTAGTATACAGAAATACTGCATATTTTCTCTTTTTGTGGAAATTGGAGATTTTCTGAGAATGAATACACCTACAGCTTTTAGTTCTATTACCTTTTGTAGGCAAGTATTCTTTCGGTAAGTGTAGTTTAGAGAAGACACATTTAATTGGTACAGAAATCTATTTTCAGATTGTAGTACAGGTGGGCTTCATGAGAAAATAAAGTAGATGGTAGAAGCAACCTCTTTAAGTTGCTTTTCTATGAGCTAAATTGTTCCTATGTAAGATTTAAAAAAGCTTTCATCCTTTTTAGTCCTATTAGAGGGCATAGTTGCATCCTTCCCGGTCTTTTTAGCAATATTTAAAGTAAAAACCATTTCAGAAGTGACAGGAAAAAAAGTGATGTCATATCTTTGCTTCCCCAGCATGTACCAAGTTCTGTTGAGAGGATGAGTTAGTTATGCAATGGCCATTAAGAAATTCTGGAGAACCTGATGCTAGAACAGCTGCAACTAGTCTAATTCCATATCTGTCAGCCCCTATTAGGATTGTCATAACACCTATTTATTGTTAAAGGAAAACCACTATTTAAATAACTAAATGACTGATGCAAGACGCTTGATCTTTGTAGGGGTCCTGGCCAATTTATGCCTTGTGCAAGTCGAGATTGGGTTTGTCGCAGTTGTCTGTGCTCAGCTTTCACTGCACATGTGTAAATCCTCATTTGCAAAATACAGCAATCCCAGCTGGTAAAGTTGCACCACTGCCATGAAAGCTGCACAGAAAGCAGCTGTGCAGGAAAGAGGTGCTTGGGATGTTTGTGGCAAAACGGTCCTAATGTTTACAAGTAAAATGCAGCCCTTTTTCTTCTCCAGCAAACACAGGTAAAAGGACATTAGAACCATCCATAAGATGAAACAAAGCAAACAATATACCATTCAAAAACATGTGTAAATCATTTCAGTCCTTAAAAGTGGATGTGAAAAACATAAGGGATTTTTCATTTGCAGTCAGTCACTCTGTTACACTACCCTGTTGGGGCAGAAGATAACCACTATGGACTGAGAAAGTGGCTAATTTGAAAAAAGGAGTTTCTTTAAAAAAGCAATTAGTTTTTGATGTTGTCATTGTCTTTGCCTAGTAAGAGCTGGAATTTAAAATCATTCTGTGTTGGCTAATAATTCAACCTTATGCTAATAGGAGTCACATTTTCAACTGAGAATGACAGTGTACTATAAAAAATAGTGTGAGAGCAGGACATCAAAGTGAACGAAAGATGAACCAATCTTTTATTCACTTCTAGCCATATCTTTTCTTCATCCATTGTTCGGTGCTTTCATATGCACTGTTCAACTCATTTTCAAAGGATTAGGTCATGGAATGTCACGAAGACATAAAAAATATCAGTAAAACCAGTATCAGGTTTTAATATGGATCCACTAATACACTTTTTTGCATAAAATATCATTACCTGAGTCAACAGAATGTGTTGTTCAGTGTAACAGACATTCCTTACTGCTGTACAAGTCAGATCTCAGCCTTCAATAGCTCAACTACTTCAATAGCATTTAGATCCTTTTTTATACACACAATACAAATATTCACTTATTCATCATTTGACTCTTCATTTTGTTTATGTTTAAAATAATAAATGGGACTAGATGCAGGGAGATCTCAAATCTGTGTATTTGATTTTAGAAACTGTAGACTTATTTTTTAAATGCACTTCCTTCTGAAGGAGCTGGTTATTTTAAAGAATCTGAATTAATAACATAAACTGTAACTGCAGTTTCTAAAATTTTGAAGAGGATTAAAGTAATTTATATCAAATGGGATTCTGAAGACAGTGGGATTTTGTCTCCTGGACTGTGACATCCATAAACTAAAAGCTTTTTTCAGTTCATAAGAACACTACTACACCATTAACCCTTTCTCCTAAGTCTGACAAATTTATTCCATCACTGTACTTCTCGGGTGTTCCAGCATACAAAATATAAAGCTGAGGTTTGAGTTTAAACATCTTTTCAGACTTCTCAGCTGACCTTGGACAGGTGGACTTGGATTCATCTCCCTTAACTTCAGATGACTGCATCTCAGCTAATCATCCTGAACTCCCTCTGTTGGTTCATCTGAACTGTTTTAGACAGCCACTTTTAGATGAGATGAATGTCTGAAGTTGCACAGGATATATTCCATCCCCTTTGTTGCATTGCCCTTCTGGGAAATGAAGAAAACGGTGCTGTTCCATAACTGCCATATCAATGTATAAGAAGGGATAAATAATAGTAAGAGGTGACTGAACCTTGATAGTCCATCAACCCCTAAAGATTCTGATTTATCTGTCCCCATAAATGTGCAGCAGTATGGACAATGAGTCAAACAAGAGGGAAGGCACAGAAATGGGATGATTAATACATGACTGTACACTAGGAGATTGATCTAAAGTGCTGATGCACTCCATGAAGCATAGCAGGATGGGACAGTTGAAAACTAAAACATGGCAGGATCATCCCACCAAGTAAGGATTAGTTTGGATTAAGAATAGTGACAGAAGAAATTGACATGATGATAGAAAAGAAGTTGGTATAGTATGCTATAAATAAGCATATGCAGACATGATGTTTTTCTTAATTATTGCAGTTTATTGAAATATTTTGTGAGAAATAATTTTAGAATGACTTTTAAAAACCTGTAGCACTAAGAAAAACTGGTTCTGTGTGTTATGCTGATCACATATAGGGATGGTAACAGTTGAAGGACAATGTAAAATCCTGTGTTACATAGTAAAGCTTGTTCCTCACTCTCTAGAAGAGCTTGCAGTCTGAATTTCAAAACGTTCTATTAAACTTTTCTCCTCACTACACTGTGTCTCATTACAGCAATACTCTGTGTATTATTCAACAAAATGTATCATTTAAAACACTAGCTTCTGGATATTATTATTACATACTAAGTTAGAAGACACTGTTCTTCTGACCATACAGAGAGGTGTTTTGTATTAGTTTCTTAAAATGCAAAAAACAGAATAACCTGGGGAACTTATGAAAAACGAGGCCTTTATGATCTCTAACCTGGAATCTACATTTCAATATATGTAATCTCAAATTATCTCTGCTGTCCTGTATGCAAAAGTACAACGTATAAATTGAAATACAATAAAAATGTTAACCTTGGGCATAGTGTGAAAACTACTTGCATGGCATTTCATTTGAATGTAAAGCTACAATCTGTACTAATTAACTCCATTAACAATATCTTTCTCTTATTTCTATGTTCATGTGAAACTGCACTACTAAATTACTCTCTTTTTCATGCATAGTCCTAATGGATGTTATCCTCCGCTACAAGAAGTGTGAGGCCTCCTGAGAGTTCATGTGCAAAGTTCCTGTTTAGGTGATAGTCTTCCTCAGATCCTAGTTCAGAAGACCAGCTTCAAACTCTGGAGGGGGTCTTCTCTCCTGTGTGTGGGGAGATTGGCCCACCCAGTAGGAGAATCTCAGGTTAACAGCCTAAAGCTTATAGCTGATTTCCTTTCTTCATCTTCTTCTTTCCTCCGTTACCCAGTTCTAAGAGAGGATTACTCAGCTAGTGAATTGCACCCCTCAAGAAATATACAGAAATCTGCCAGGGGATCCTGTTATTACTGTCTAAATAGAAGAAAACTTTTTTGTAACTCCTTGTAAGCTTTTACTTTTTAAGGTCAAGCAGTCGCTATCACAGGGGTTTTTTGTTTGTAGGTTGTTTTTTGGTTGTTTTTTTTTTTTCCTTTGTGTTTTTTTGGTTTTTTTTCCACATGCACATACTCCATGCAATATGTGTAGGCTTATTGTTGTTATCAATACTTAAACAAACCAGACCACAAAACTTTTGCTATAGTAAAATCTTAAGGCACCAAAACTTTTCATCACTCAAATAAGGCCTATCAAAGTGAGAAGAATGGAAAGAATATGGAAAGGTAGAATTTATATTTCTGTTCTTCTTTTTTGTCTACCAGTGAAAAATAAATGGAGTGCTTAGTTAGGGTTGCTGAAGCTGCCTTCATGACATTGATTGACTGACTCTGTTGTAGTTGGTTGGTTACATTTCAAGACTAAAACCGAAGCCTCTCCGGAGAGTATGGGAATTAGGTCTGTAGATGTAGTGAGCCAAGGATTACAATTTAATAGATATTATATTCTTTCCCATGGATGAGTCTCCAGATGCATTTGTATATTGAAGATAAATGAATAGTAAGAGGGCCTTTTTGTTGTTGTTAACAAATTCAGAAGTGGTTTATCAGATCTGTTCTTCTCCAAGAGTGTGAGAGGGGGAAAATTCAGTAACATACAATCAAAGTGTCAGATTAGCAGAACTGGAAATGTGAATACCCTTTTTAACAAAAAAAGACAAAAGCCTTAAATCAAATAGTTGCTCAGCCTGTGCCAATGGGAAATTTCTCACTGACTCATATGAAACAAAGCTCTTATGTCTTGTTTTCTCACAGAATAGGCAATGTCTGTTTATTTCACTTGTTGGCATATTCTGCTAGAATTTATTTTGAACTAGGTATCATTTGACCTTAGATTTATTTTTTTTTAATATCCAGCAATATTATAATAATTACTGCATTTGAGTTTTTTAAGGATTGCATTAGACTGGTGACATTGATAATACTACGTGCATGTAAATAATCAGGTTTTATTTCATTATTGGGGTTAAAATATTTTAAAATAATTTGCCAAGATACAAAATTCTTAGCAGGATTTAGAAAAGAGTATACCCATAAAATTCATGACTGCTGTCCCACAACAAGATGTGATTACTGCATTCCAACAAAATACTGTTTTTACTCATGAGTAGGATACACAATACAATGTTCTGATGGCTTTTCCCTTGAGTATTATATCTGGCAGACTTTTAGTGTAGCTTCATAAGTTACACAGTACCTGCAGTAAGTGTGGTTATTCACTGCTCATACTGTTCACCATTCACTTAAGCAAATAGCCTCTAGTCATCATTTTGAAAGTAGATGTGAAGAAGACTGCATTTCCATAATTAAAAATAAAAATCAAATCCCTCTTCTGTCTTCATTTTTAAATTGCTGCTGTCAAACTGTACAAATGTACCAAAGGAAAATGATTGAAGTACTAAAAAAAATCATTCATAATACTTACTTTTGGAAGAATAATAAAAAGGTAGATCATTACAAATTGTTATTTCCGTATTCTAATTAGATTATACAAATTCGTAATGCTTTACATGGGTATACTATGGTATAGCAATCATATATCCCATGCATTTTTACACTGCTAAGCATATGTCGGATAGCTAATAAGTAGCTCAACAATCAATGTCATCATGCAATTAAATCTTGAAAAGTAATATATTCTCATGGTAGCTACTTTAAAAAAATAATGATCAGGATTATGCTCATTAAAAATAAACTATCTTTCAGTATCTGTTTTGTCTTGTGTTAAGATGGAACCTGACTATTTGGCAACGTTTTTCTTTCTTGCATCCAGCTGTTACTGTGTTGTAGATTGAAAGTGCTTTTTCCTTTGTATATTTTATCTTACTCATGATATTTTATTTGACTTCCAATTAACATTTATTCAACATTTCAAGACTCACTGATATGTCCTTTTAAAACAATTGCAATTTTAATAGGGCACAGAGCTGACATTTGTCTACAGATCAAACCAATTTCACAGTCAGAATTCTGGTTTCAAATTATATAGTCTGAATACTATCATCTTGTCTGTCTCTACACTTCCTTTAGCTTTAGTAATTGTATTCTGAAGATATGATACTTCTGATACATGTTTGTATGTGTATTTTTATAGTTCATGCAGCTTTAGGAAATACAAGTATACCTGATCATGTATTCCTGAGTAGAAAGACATCGTGAATGACAACTCTAAAGAAATGGGTGATATAACTCAGCATAGCTATGCTGAGGTTAGTGAAGATGTACTGATTTATGCCAGCTGAGATTCTGGCCAATGGGGATAACAAGCAACCTTTTTTTTCTTGACTTCTTTTGTGCTTTATTGCTTAGTGCACCATGAAGCATCCAGCACTAGGATTTAATGTTGACTATAGCAGCAGTACAGCAGTGACTGACAGATATGGTTACTACCACCCTCACAAATGCTGTTCCATGCTCAGATGGACTTTCATCTGTAGGCATCTGCAAAATAGAAAATCTAGGTTTGAAGTATATACATTTAATATTAGAGTCCACAGCCTCTACTTTATTCCACTGTAATTACCATAAAGACATTTCAGTTTTAAATTTAAGGTGGAATGTTTATAAAATATTTTTTTTTCTGTTTTAAATGAGGCACATGTGAAATTAATACTATGAAAATGAAAAAAAGTCAAGATGCCTTCAATGCATCTACAGGTGTGCCTTTTACTTATCCTTATCTCCTTTAATTGTTTGTATAATGTAATATAAATTTACATGAAAAGGTTGTAATATATAGAGAGCAAAGGAAGCAAAGCAAACATCCCACAGGCATTTGAAACAGAGTTAAAAATAAGTTTTTGGAGGCCAGCCTCAGAGATCTTTAATTGGGCATCCAGCCATGACAGCTTTTCCTGCCGAGTAGCCACTGTGTGCTGAGATATATATGCTCTGAAGGAAGTTGTTTCAATACATTGAGTCCCCTGATTTCTTTTATAATAGTCAGGATGACGCTCAGGGTGTTTGTCTAAGGGCATTTACTTACTTGATTCTCATGTAAAACTACATGCTATGAATTGTACAAATATAATTCCTAACTGAATGGTGTTATTGGGCATTACGGTGCTATTTCTGTGTAATCACATAGGCAAAACCAGAAATAAAAGCACAGATGCAGGAGGTAAGTAATAATGGCCTAATTATTTTGGTGTGCTGATATCAGTAAATTTCCCTGGATGTTCCCCTGACAAGGTTCTGCTATCTTTGAGGTGAAAGCTGGCATTCATCACAAAGTACCAATTGGATTCATTAGACATACATTATCACCATTAAATTACTCTTGTTTTGAGTGACATATTTGAAAACATTGTCAAAAACTAGGAAGAGGCATGGCTGTGGATCTATTCAGCTTGTTCATGTCCTTCCTGCCTACATTAGTAAGCAATGATTCATCAAAAAAACCCCACCCACAAAGCAAAAGCAACGAAACAAACAAATCCCACCCCGAATCACCACCCAAATGAACCCTCAAAGAAATAAAAATTAATCTTTTATCTGTCTGGTGAAAAAAAACTTTACACATAAGTGTGGTACCTTCAGTGACACCTGTAGCATAAAGCTTTTGCCCTCTCCCAAAGAAATATATCCTGCCCCTCTGTAAAGTTTAAGCAAGAAGTTCAAGCTGAACAAAAATGTTTGAACAAAAATGTATTAATTCTTTTACGTCTATCTGTCTCTATATTGATTTATCTACCTCTTTATACACACACACATGAACATACATAAGCATGCATATATGGTAGATGGGGCAGGTGAGAGAGAGAAAGGAAGGAGTTTTTCTTAGCTAGACATAGCACATGTATTTCACTTCTGCAATTCCTTTAAACTTCCAGCTTGTTTTTTAGTTTTATTGTATCAACACAGGTTCTCCATCTCCAAGGTTAAAGCCCACAGTTATTAAGTGGGAGCAGAGGACTTCCAGAGATAAGCTCTGTTATGACAACCCTAATCCAGTGGACTTTCCAGCCCGGGTGATTTCTCCTCCAGTCTGTTTGCTGCCGTTGCCATTTGCAGGTCCACCCTGTAGCAAGGACAGCATGTATTCCAGAGGTGTATGTACATACACACACACACAGACAGACACAACAGTGCACGTGTATGCACACAACACACACTGCGAGTCACAATCAGCCACAGCCAACAAAGCAAGCCATGCCCGAATTGGCACCACCATGAACACTCACAGCACTCTCCTGGCCAGCTGATGAGGGTAAGAGCTTGCTGGTGGTCACACAGTGACACACACACACATGTGCACAAACAGATCAGGAGCTGGCCCCACACACATGGTCTATCCAGGGGCAAGACTAAGATTCCTGTCTCCCCAGTTGCTGGCCTCAGTGGTCCTGTCCTACATCCATACCAAACTTGGTATTGCTGATACCATTACCTAGGTGATCTTGGCCTTTTATGGCATTACTTGATATGGCCTTGCAAGGGTCTTCCCTCCACAAAAGGTCCACAATTCTACCCTTCAAGTATCTGTACAGTTTGGTCTTTCTCAGAGGACTCTCCTTCACCACCACTCTATGTCCCTTTTGTCACCTTCTCACATGGTTCTTTGCTATCTGCAATAATTTCTCATGTTGTGTTCAGTATTTTCTCATGGCCTGCTAAGTCAGCTAAACTTCAGGCCAGGATGTCTGTCTGTGTGTCATAGCAAGCTCGCTCTGTGTGTCTGTGTATAGGTCACATATGCACTCTGTACATTGCTTGATTGACTTGGATGCTGCCTTGGGGACTGCCCCTTTTCTCCCACAGCCAGACATTGCAGAGTGATGTATTACAGGTTATTTCTCTGCTATTTCCACCGCCAGTATTGGGATCCTGCTGTTTTATTGATTCATTTCATGTTTGATGCCAGAGCACTCCTTTCTTTTCCTTTGCCCTTTTTAAGCAGTTTCTCTACTTCACTTACTCTCAACTGCAATCGTCTTGTAGCTTGGTCGCAGCCAACTGACAACTGTCAGCGATTATGAAATCAGTGAGAATATGCTTGCCAAAGCTGAAATTTATTGAGGATGCTCTGCACTCCTCCTGCAATATATGCTACCCTACCACCATCCCAAATTCCTCCTACGCAGAAAACATTCACAGGATTAGGACCACTCATACATTTTCTCCACTGCTGCTTTCCTATTCTCTGGTGAAGGGGCATGGTTAGGAAGAGGAGCCATTGCTAGTGGTGGTTTTAGTCAGTTGGATGCTTTGGCAAGGAGACATAAATGGTAACACCTTGAGCCCTTTCTAACCTATTTTGGAGTCCCTCTCAGTAAACAAATCGTCTTAGAAAGAAGGTGGATGTGCAAAAAAGACTTAAATTCACCTTTCTGTGAGCACACGCATTTCAGCTTCTGGGCCCAATGCATTAATTCCAGGCAGGTTTTGCTGAATTACGTCTCCTTGTGCTGATGAAATGCTTTATAAAATTAACACACATTTTAGGACTTTCAGGTCCCCAGAAATAGTGCCACTTGAATTTGGAGCTAGAGGATCTTTCAGATAAACCCTGTGCTTTGGCTATTCTGTCAGTAAAAATATTTTATAAATCTCCTTTCTTCGCTTTCTTTTTCCAGGAATATCACTGAGGTTATTTTCTGCTGAAAGAAGGAGGTAGATTGAAGCAGCTATTATTTACATCGGTTAAGAACAGTATTACAGCTGTATACTGTATGCAGGATAAATACTTGTTACATTAGGGTTTACAAGAAGACACCGTGGTACTTAGATTCATAAGAGCTTTTGTTCTTTCGAACCTTACTTTGTAAGATACGGCCTGAGGGAGAACAGTAAAACCATAAACAAGTTTTATACAACCAAATATGCATTTTTGTCTCCACTTTGCACATTTGTAATTAATCCAGATTGAAGTTTAAATTGTTTTAAGTAATTTCTTATAGGCATTAACTCCAATGTAAGTTTTGAGAGATTTAGAGAAAAGTTTAGAGATTTTTCCGATCTTTTGAGGTATTCCATGAATAGGAGACAGGGTGTGCTTTATCATAGAAATACTTTTATGGAAACTGAGAAATTCAAGGATAACCTCACACTGTTGAAATATGTTGCATTTATTTATTCAAGAGCTCTGAAGAAATAAAAGTATTGCCTAAGATGGTGTTCTCCCAAAGATACTATTCCTAATACCTATCGTGTTAACCCAAACACTGTGTCATACCTTTTGTAAATCTTCCTACGGAGAAACAAATAACTGCTCCATCCACCTTAAGCAGACCGAAAGTCAGTGAGAGGAAGTTTATATTTACCTCCAGTCTTATCACCCAAGTTACCTGGCTGGAAAAGTAAAACATCATAATAATGTGGAAGTTGTTTCTGCCATCCGTACATTTAGGTAGTTTCAAAATACCGAGAAAAGATAGAATAGCTACTGAAAGCTACATAAACTTTCAGCTTGTTATGGATGCTTGGCAAGGTGAAGTAGAAGAGCTGAAATAAAAACTATTTGTTAACTTTTTGATAAACATGCATATGCTCTCTTAGAGGCCTTACTGATTCAGAATGGGTCATGGGAGGTGGTTACGGTTTGAGATCCCACATTATTCTCTCTTTGAAAAAAGATCAACATTCCAACTGGCTTTTCAGCTAAGCAATCTTTTCTGGTGAAAAAATATCTTTAGATATGTTTCTCTGTATTTAGACATCAATTTTATATGTATTTATATTTTATGTATGTACATATGTATAATAAATGACCAGAAAAAGTGGAATGGAAGTGGGAAGGTGAGAGTTCAACAGAAATTATTTTAATCAGCTTTCTTTTCTGCCCATCATTAACATTTGTTTTTTCAAGTCACTATTGCATTCATAGTCAGATCTCCGTCTTTATTATACCTTCATTAACCTTTTAAATCTCCTGTCTGTGTACAGGAGCCTTTCTTTCATTTAATTATCTTTTTAAAATTCACAAATGGTAGCTGCTGCGATTTTGGCTTTTTGACATTTTTCACCTGCACACTGTAAGAAACAGATTTAAGAGTCTTGTTATGCTGTTTTATGTTGCATCCTGATTTTAGCTGAAATACTGAAGCTGGAATTCAGTCATTCATTGTCATTCAGGAGTTGTTTGAGTTGTGCTTTTGTGCTTTGTGGGATCAGCAGACCTCAGCTGAATTACAGTCTTGAATTTTGTTTTGCAACCACGTGTTATTTTCCTTGTGCTGTCACTGTTTCTTCCTTTTTAGTGTGATCATAAAATATCCCAGCTTGAACATTTTATACAGGAATTCCATTTCTTTTACTTGTAGATAGGATCACTTGGTTTGCAAGTCATTCGGTTCTTTTATCTATCAGTCGATCTATACTTTTTAAGGCACACTCGTCACTCTGCTATCTAGCATACTGCTACCTCGCAGCAAATATGAGATAGCAGTATTTATTCCACCATGCACTATTTGATGTACTTCATTCCTTTTGATTCGTGTCATCAACAGTGTTTTCAGTTGCATTTCCTAGAACACCGGGTGTAAAGATACGCACCCTTATCAGGATGGGTGTAAAATGTTTCTATTACTTTTTAGTCATTTAATCAGTTCTTTCTTTTCTCCTAATCATATTATTAGCACTTAATAGCAGTTGCTATGGGAGCTGCAGAACCAAACAGTGGCTGAGGCTCAGTGGCAATACATCTATGTTAAAGGTAACATCTGGTCTTTACTCCCTTGAAGGTAAGAGATGTGGTGAGAAGAATTTTAACTACTCTTTCACACACTAGCTTGTCCCTCACTACACGGTACAATTCACTGCTAGGGAAGTGGTGTTGCCAAACTTCTGTGATCACAGTTAAGGATTAGAAAGGTAGGAGCCAGACTGAGTTTTTGCCATGGCTCCTGTCTAAAGTGAGGTGGTTAAAAGAACACGTGGTACTTTCCCTGCCTGTCTGGATTATTCATTAATTTTACCACTCTTTGGCTCATAACCTGCCTTCTTCAAACATACTTTCTGTTATGAGGAACTCAGGCTGACTGAAAAAGTCCTTGTCAAAATCTGCCCTTCATCATCTTTGTCGACTTTCTGCTTATTCCCAGCATGCTGCTTTTCTCATCGTCATTCCTTATTATAACACATAGGCACACTGCTTGCCAGAATTCCCGTGAGATAAAACCTTCTTTTACAGGTATCAAATATCTCTTTAATAATCTTCTGTAATTCTGATAGTTCATCTATCTAGGTGCAGTTCCTCAAAACTTGCGCTTTAATAGTTTTGAATGTCTGTTAAAGAACTCCAAAGTTTAACTCCTTTAATATCCATCAAAAACTCTAGCAGTGGAGCTGTATATTTTTAACTGTCAAGCCGGTAAAGATTTCTCAGAGGTGTATTTGTTTCTTTGTCTGTTGTACATTGTGTGTGTGTGTGAGAGAGAGATAATAATACTGGAATATATATAAATGTGAACTAAGCTAGCCAAAATAATTCTTTATTGTCATGCTGCAGTCTTTGAACCGCAATTTCTGCAGTATATGGCGTCAATTGACAATCTCATCATTATAAGCAAGCTTTTATGTTACACTTAAAAGTTTTCATTCTTGTCACACCAATTATTTTTACTTAGACAAAAGGGTCTAATTTTATAGAAAAATAACTGACAGTTTAATAGTATTTCACATTTCTACAGTTCCATTCTAAGAATTGCTCAGCACTTTACACACATTAATGAATTAAACTTTCCAGTAACCTTATGGGGAAGTGTTATTATCTTTATTACACAGACAGGGAAACAGTGGCATAGAGAAGATAAGAGATAAATAAGTGCAGACAGCTTATTTGGAGCAAGAAAGGGAACAAACCCCATATTCTTAGTCTTTTGTTTTGACCACTAGATCATGACTTTTGCTCAAAGAGAGAAAGCTTAACCCCTTTCTTTTCTCTGCCATTCTGGCTTAGGTAAGCAATGTTTTCCCATACCCTTCTCATCCCATTATTAAGTGAAGGTTTATCCTTCTTTAGTAGTCTATGTTCCTGTCCCTACTCAACTGGTTAAGGAAGAGGTCAGCAGAAAGAGAAAAGGGTGAAGGGGAGACTTACAAATTTTTTTTGGTGCTGAAATCTTGTAAAATAGATGTATGTCTGCCTGTCTCGCTTTTTCTCTTTCTTTTTCTTCCTTTCTTCCTTCCTTTCTTTCCTCTTCCTTCCTCTCTTCCTTCCTCCCTCCCTCCCTCCCTTCCTTCCTCCCTTCCTTCCTCCCTCCCTTCCTTCCTCCCTTCCTCTCTTCCTTCCTCTCTTCCTTCCTCCCTCCCTCCCT